>JAPMUY010009106.1:0-79964 GCA_026901105.3 Galaxias olidus
TAATTCATTTCTGTGCAGATGATGTGCTTGAAATGCGCTGTAGGCTGGTACAGAAATTCCTGTCTGGCCAGCTCGATAACAAAGCTCAACAGCATTGCGCACACTTGTAGACATCCGTGCATGGCCAGCTGTACAGTAGCGTCCTGCACTCTTGAAGACATGTTTGCCGGACGTCCACAGCAACATCCAGCAACGCTGAGGCCGTCCATCTCTGAGCCGGAAGTCGTTGAAAAGTAGCGAGCCGTCCTCCTATCTGCCAGGGCCGTCTTTCTATTAAGCAGGCTGTCCATGGAAATATACAGCAACGTTGTGGACCGTACAGCCACGGCCAGTGGTGGTACTGGGGTGGGATTTGAACAGAGTTCTTAGTGCGAAATTCTGGAATATTGTTTAAAGATAGTGGTGGGTATTAGCATAATTCTTATACAGTGTAATTTTGCAATATGTTAGTTACCCAGTGACCATTTTTTGGATGAAAAGAGGTTCAAAGACATAAAAACGACAGGAATACCAACGTTCAATGGACGTTTAAAAATGGGCTAGAAGTCAGTTTTTTTACCAGCTATTTGGAGAGGTTAATTCAACGTTCACATTCAGCCGAAGTTTCACCTGGCGAAATTAGGTCTCCATTTGAAAGTCAAAAATAATTTCACTTTAGAACTTGTTTTGACCATTGAAAATTAACCATTTAATAAATGCCTTTTCAACTGGACAATACAGTAAAAGTAGTTGCTGCTACACCATGAGAATTATACAACCAAAGACAGTCATGCAAATTGCAAACAAATTCAGTTTCCACTTAACCTTTAAGAACAAAGAAAACCATGTGACACCATTTTCAATAAAAAAATTCATAAGCATCAACTTATGTAACATTAACACTTTCCCAAATAAAAGTATAGCCATACATTTTTAAGGCAAACTAACAATTGAAAGTGGAAACACTTCACAAATGTTTCTTCACACATTTTGTTTTCTTTCAAACCCACCCCTACCAGACCTCACCGGAGCCTGTTTAAATGTTCTGATAGAAGCTCTGGAGTTGGACCTCATGATAGCCCCTGGAATAAAAGGGGGATACCAAAATCGACGCTCTGACTGTATAACCCCTTATTGAATATACAGTATGTCTGGCAGCATGTAGGCCTACTACTACTAGCATGCTAGCGCCGCACAACAAGCTAGAAGAATGCTAACACAGCTAACGTGTAGCTAAGCCAAACCAGCCCTTAGCAACGTTAAATAAAACAAATGGTGCCAATTCCTGTTTTGCTTTATGGAAATACATCAGTATAAGTTCTTACAAAGTATGAGGTTGCAAGGCAGCATTCCATGAAACCCTTACGCAGCTCTCACACGTGAGGCAAGTCCCTGTTCTGTTTTGATGTAATGTCCATCTATGTCATGCAGTACTGCAGCGCAAGCGCGTGTCATCAGTCAGCAAGTAGACTATGTTTCTCCAATAGCTTGTTTTACATTCAAAACTGCTCCCAATCCCATAACGTTGTCCTAGAAGCATCTCGTTGGCAAAGCACAGCCTTTAGCTGTATATTTCTTTCATGTAAAATGTAACATTAAATGCGTTCAAATTATAGCCTATCTTCATGTAGACCACATTTCGCCTTCCTGAACTCATCGAAAAAAAATTATTTTCTTTCAAGCTAAATTATAATAACCCAGTGGGCATTTTTTGGTTGAAAAGAGGTTGAAACTCCATATTTCTGACATTTGACATGAAACATTAAACGTGTTCAAATTACGTCTTCGTGAAGACCACATTTCGTCTACCACGTACTGCTACCAGTGCACTATGAACTCAGAGAAAACCCTTTCAAATATTCAACATAGTCTTTCTTTCAACCTACATATAAACATACATATCAAAATTATGAAAAAATTTGTGTTTTAACACGTTCATGTTGTAGCCGGTTGAAAACAGGGCTAAAGGAGGTCTTGAACGTCCAAACCCGATATCAGTATTCAACCAGAAATCAGCCTTCTTGTGCTCACAGGGTACGATCTATAGCAGGTTCTCAACCGGGGGTCCGTTTTTTTTTATGTTTTCAAATGTTAACATTTTGTTGGCCTACAAATGTAAGAATACAAATCTTGATTGTTAACCAAGATTGTTTAGCTAAGCTTAATTTACTTTTTTACAAAATGTTCAATGATGCAAAAATGCACAAAAGACAAGGAGTGGCTGTGGCTGTATGGTCCACAACCTTGCAGCATATTTCCATGGACAGCCTGCTTAATAGAAAGACGGCCCTTTTATTTTTCGCGGAACAGAGGGACGGCTCCGGCAGACTTGCGGACGTCCCTGTCAGACAGGTGGACGGCTCGCTGTTTTTCGAGGACTTCCGGTTGAGGGAGGGACGGCCTCGGCGTAGCTGGATGTTGCAGTGGACGTCCAGTGGGACGGCCCGCTGTTTTTCAGAGGACATCCGGTTGAGAGAGGGACGGCCTCGGCGTTGCTGGATGTTGCTGTGGACGTCCGGTAGACACGTCTGAGTGCTGGATGCTGTACAGCTGGCCATGCAGGGATGTCTACAAGAGTGCGCAATGGTGTTGAGCTGTGTTAGAGCTTGCCAGACAGGGCACATCATCTGCACAGAAATGAATTAATACACTTCATTGACTAATAAACTCATAATTTACAATTATTAACTATTGTTGCTGCATATAGCCCTACTATATTCCAGAATTACACACTTAATAACTAACTACACATAAGCAATCAGAGACGAATTATGATAATATCCAAACACTATCTTTACACAATATTCCAGATTATTGCACTGACTAAAAATACTTCAATCCCACCATCACGAACAAAGCATATTCCAGAAATAAGGACTGAACAACTAAGCAATCAGAATCGAACTATGTTTATACCGAACCACTATCTTTAAAAAATATTCTTGAATTTGGCACTGTCAAACTAAGAAATCTGCTCAAATCTCAGATCAAAAATCACGAGCGAACGAAGTGGCCGTGGCTGTACGGTCCACAACGATGCTGTATGCGGCTCGCTGTTTTCGAATACAGTTGAGAGAGAGCCAGCCTTCACGTTGCTGGATATTGATGTGGACGTTCAGTAGGACGGCTCGCTGTTTTTCAGAGGACTTCCGGTTCAGAGAGGGCCGGCCTCGGCGTTGCTGGATGTTGCCGTGGACGTCCAGCGGACACTTCTGGGCTCATACCCTTAGAGGGTAAGCGTTAGTATCGTAGTAGTATCGTAATGACATGTAGGTCAAATAAAAAAAAGGTCAATGTGTGTTTGTGTCTCTCTCTCTCTGTGTGTCTAAGTGTGTATATTCTTAATCAGTCACAATGGTGACAAATTAATGCTGGTAACCCTGGAGTGCAGGATTGGTGTGCCCAGAGACTGCAGGATTGGTGTGCCCATAGACTGCATTGGGCACATTTTACCCACATGCCCGTTGGCTTCGGGTAGCCAGTTTGTATAGGAAAAATAAACATGTTCGTCTTCTGAGGTCCCAGAATCCTCAATAAAGAAATGTTACAACCAATCCCACCCCAGTCAGTCATTGTTTAGCTAACTATATTAACATAGTGGTTTGAAATTATCAGGGGAAAAATGTATCACATGTTGCCTGATAAACTATAATTTAATCTAATATAGATCAGATGATTGTATAGATACAATCTGCAGATCTGCAATATTATAAGTACTAGACCTACACAAAATATAGTCTTCTTCCGTCTACTGTTACTGTTTAACGTGGACAGTTTGAATGTAGTTGGGGGAAATGTATAACAGTGACTAGAGCACAATAAGACAAGTCAATCTTCTCCAATCTTTCTTGCAAAGGAAATTATTTTATATAGTAAAAAACAAATTTGAAAAAGAAGATAAAAACTACTTTTAAACATTTATTCCTAACTTTACACTATCTTACTTACAGTAATAGTCGGTACGATTAACATGTGTTGAAGCAAAGGGTTCTGGGGTTTCAAGGGGTTACCACAAGAGGTCGCTTTTAGACAAGAAACCCAACTCGACCACCACCGCTCATGCAATGCAATGCAACACCCCAAACCCCACACCCCTTTACAAAAAACAAAAAACTCTCTTTGAGTATGATTTTACTGCAGTGTGCGCGCGAGTTTATTAAAGTGTAGGCGATGTGGCCTGCTCATCTTCCTACGTGTGAGCAGAGAGAAACAGGTCAGACCCAAATAAATTATTTGGAGCACTGAAATGACACCTCATGCACACTGCACACTGTTAAATAATGCGAAGTATCATTTCATGAATAATCCTCAGTGAAATATCAACCTCAGATAAGGTTCAATTGACCGTTTATATACGCAGTATTTTGCAATTTGCAGTGTATATTTTCCTTTTCTCACCACAGTAACTATGCATACGGTAAATACCTGTTTGTTGGCTCCACCCCTACCCATTACCCATCCATAAAGAACTAACGAATAAGGAACTTTCTTTCTCCATCTCTGCTCTTTTTGCAGCATTTCCTCAACCGGTGTGCCGTGGCACTCTGGTGTGCCGTCAGACATCAACAGGTGTGGCGTGGAATTTTGGTAAAGTCACATTTGGTAAAGATAAACAAATCTTTTGTATATCGTTTGATTCAGTTTTACATCTGGGGTGTGCCACGAAATAAATACGTTAATGCAAGTGTGCCGTGGGTTGGAAAGGTTTGAGAACCGCTGCCACAGGGAATGGGCACTTAGTTACAAATCCATCTGAGAGAGAGAGCAAGTAGTTTTAAGCACGACAAAGAAACAATTACAAAGGGTTATCGCATAAAACATATACTGAATCCAAAGTACCGTTCGTTGTTAAATTACAACCGTTTTATATTAAAGCAGAGTACAGTTATTTTTCAATGGAATCATAACCTTATGTAACTATATGCCAACAAGCCTTACAGAATTGTAAACTGGATGTAACCACTTTGAAGTCTTATATTTGGACAGTATTCTTAACTCAGATAAATACTTATAATTCTAAGGTCACTTAATAGGTGAAATGATTGGTGAGACTTTAATTAGCAAAATGTGGATTCTTAAATTTAGCCATCAGCATTTAGCAATTAATTAGGATTTACGTAACCATAACGAAAGTCCAATAAAACCTAATAACCTCCCGTAATATTCCTTTTTCATTAGAAATACGTCAACTGTACCACAAGGGAATGTGATGCCACAATGGCATGTGATTCTCTCTTTGAAACCAAAATATATCCAGTACCCTTGCTGGGATAGACTATCACTTTCTGTCACCACTCTTAAACAATGCATCCAACTTACTATTCTTAGTAGAATTTATATATTTTATGGCATTGAAGTATGTGCCTTCATGTGAAACTGCAGGATGGCCTTCATTTGGAAAGAATAAACTACATATCTTTTGAGCCTAGAGTGCGAGGCAAAGAACCTTGGAAGATGGAGAGTGGGTGAACCAGTTGGCTTATCCCTCTTAACCTACTCCTCAATTTAGAATGTGGCTTGCCCCGTGTGCCGACAATGCAAGTGTTGTAAGAGTCCGGTGTCATCCTCTGCAATGGATGTTATTTAGGACATATCTAGACCTATAGACACTGCCATTTACAATTGTAAATTTGTATTTGGCTGTTTATGGTTCTACTAACTAATTCACATGTTGTTGTCTTTTAGTGTTAGCAGTTCTGTACAGTTCTAGAAAACGTTTTAACAAATGATGAGAATAAATTGGCATGATCACATTAAAATAAAAAAATATTATAAGTAAAATGAAGGAAATTGATAGCCTACAACAAAGCACTCTTTAGATCCCTTGGTCACTCGACGCCTTCTCTATATTCCCCCCTCTGTTTCACTCTCCTTGGATCTGAATCTCAAGTTGCACTTGCTAATAATAGACAGTCTTCAATCAATGCCCATCTTCCAGACTTAAGTTATCTTTGCCAAATTCGAGTTCAAAAGAAACTTTAATAGTATGACAAGGTTACAGCTATATTGACAAGCCAGGGCTCATAGCCAAGGGTATAGAAACCTAATGTACACAGTAGACTATTACGTATGTACATATGTGTTGTTTATAATTATACTTAAACCAAAATACACCCAGGTAAGCTGGTGCTTACAATAGAAAATACATGAAATTAAAACATTTTCTTTAATAAAGGCTAAAACACAGAAACAGATTAGATTACATTCAGTTTGATTATTTATTTTAGTAAAGTATCGTTTACATCTTTGTTAAATGAGGAGTTTATTTGTGTTTGGATATGTATGTCTGTGTGCAGGAGCACAATTGTCTGCACATTCTGTCAAATACATAAGCGGTCAGAGACCTCTTTCCGCCTTCTTTGACCTTGTCTCTTTCATGCTAGTGTGAGGGCCAGCAGCCCTATAAACCATAGAATGGTGACAGCAGAAGTCACTGTGGAATAAATTAGATCGTCCTAGCCTGGAAACATAGGGCCATTCCTTAGATCTCACTTAATTTCTAATCTTACATTTTGTTTCCAAATTCTGTCCTGTATTACTCTCACATTATCAGCCAAGAAAGGTTGGGCAGAGATGTGTCCCATATAAACCTATCCGAAGGGTCTGCAGATGGTTCTATTGCGTCCTTATCTTGTATTTTGACAGTTGAGAGAAATCAAAATGCATCAGTTACAAGACTACTCCAGAATCAGCCAGTCTGTCCATAAACGACAATCAATCAAGTGGTGTTCCTCGTTTACCTAATGAGATGACCAATTAACAAGTTTGTTGGAAAACCTCCAACAACACCTTAGTTGCTGCATCATCCCCCACCTCCCCTCCGCCTTGCCGACGTCTTTCTCTTGTCTTTCCTCCTCATTGCCCCCTTCATTCCCTCCCCAGAGCACTTTGGTTCCCTCAGGGTTTCAAGTGACAGCCATTCGATAACCCCCTTCTCTTGATCCTTTGGAGGGGGGCCAAACCGCACAGGGAGGGGCAATAAATAGGGAAGAAGAAGCAAAAGCAGTCAGATCCATAGACAAGTGGAGAGGGAGACGCACTCAGAGGAAGCCTTAGGAGACAAACAAATACAGACATGTCTGAACCCAAGACGCCAGGTAAGCATTGGTCCCGACATATATGATTATTGTGGGTACTGTTGCATTGTTCTCTGACTCTGTGCCATGGGACTGTCACTATGTATGCAGATATACATCAGTCACTTTAGTCTTTGGCAGTAAATCATAGCAAGGAAGTTCTCTGTGTATGTCGCTTCCATCGACAGTCTGTGAAAGAGTTCCACTAGAATCCACTGTAAACGTTAAATAGCAATTTTGACTCGTACTTTCACCTTGAAGTGTCAACCTAGAAGTTTTTATTTTCATGATGAACTTTAGTAATAAAATAAATTGTCATTGCATCAGCAATTAGGTGGTATGCTACTATCAAAATTACAAGAAATCCTAGAAAAAAAATTACAAAGACATCATACATATCATGAAGTTATAGTATATGTAGTATAAAAATAATATTCTTTTAATAAAACAAGCCTTGGGGCATATGGCTCTGGGAGTTTTTCACTTTCTTTGCAAAGACAGGAATTTGTTGGTCAAGGGGCATATAACAGTGTTCTTAACGTCTGACAACAGGGCCCAAGTTTGGAAACGTGTAACTCTGACCAAGCACTAACCAATTCCTCAGTAAACCTTATCGGACTCATCAACTGAAGCATTAACAGAAATAGTTCTGTTTTTGATGAACACATTTAGGTTGTAATAACAAGTTAAGTATCCACTCGTAAAAAACAAAATGAGTCACACATCACCTGTATGTTTAGCATGACCTTAATAATGACATGTATGCAACTTTTAGCTTCTGTTTACTCAACAGTGCAGTAACTGTCGCATAAATTTACGGCCGGTAACTAGTAATGTTTGTATATGGCCATGGAGTCTTAAATATGCCCCGGTCTCTTTTCAACAGTAACCTTAAAGCTCTATAAATCACATGGCAGTGAAATTGAAGTGTCTAGAGAGACAGTGGAGGAAGAAGGGGGGTAGGGAGGGGTGGGAGAAGTAAACTGATAAAGCGAGGGAGAGAGAGATGAGAGAGAGAGTTACGATGGGTTAGAGGGGGCTCTGCCAAGCCAGGTGTGACTACCTTGCATCCTATCTCAACACCTCAGACTCCTAATCTGTCGAACTGGGTGGCTTTGCTCCCCTCTCCTACCCTTCTTGTGTGAGTAACTTTCATCAGTCCGGGCCTCGCATCTCCCTGGT
Organism: Galaxias olidus; assembly: GCA_026901105.3. Lineage (NCBI taxonomy): Eukaryota > Metazoa > Chordata > Actinopteri > Galaxiiformes > Galaxiidae > Galaxias > Galaxias olidus. The sequence goes on from JAPMUY010009106.1 coordinate 8,238, forward strand.
GAGATCTTTAGCACTGATAGCACTAGATGAAATGTATTAACTTGATTCAGGCTATTTTGAGACTGTTTTTTGACTTATCATTTTACGTCTCCTCAGCATCGCTGTATTAGACTGTAGTCTCTCGTATTTAGGAGTGTTAGTCCCTATTTGCTGTCTGACTTTAAGTAATTCCATCCCCACATTTCTTAGGTCTTGCCCATGCGAAGCCAATCCAACATGATGATATCATGTATATCATGTAGCCATCACCACATTATAACCATGCTTCACTCTCGCTCCTACTTTTCCACAAACCTCTAAGACCTTGCCCGTGCTTTGAACTTATCTTCAGTCTCTCGACCTCTCAGCTGCCCATCCACACCTATCCCCCTAAGGCTCTGTCATGCAGTCAGTCACATCTCATATGACCCCTCCCAAGCGACTTACACTACTTGGCATGGACTATTTGGGAGTCAAGAATCCACAGGGATACGTGGAGAGCACGTTTTCCTATAAACAGCCTCAAGAATAGGTTATACTGCCATGGTGAGAGGCAGGGACCTTTTACTGAGCGGTAGGGAAGGGATTTAGGTGTTTCCAAGAGGAATGTGCCTACTTGGTTAGCCCCAGGTTAACTTGCACTGAACTGAGTCTGATGGTCCCAAACATTTATAGCTTTGGTCCTCAATATAGCGTCGCTGCTGCCAAGTTAAAACACGAAGCAACCTGTAGCCAGTGGCTGTGGGTGGGCAACGCCGCGTCATAGAGACATTGCAGTAATAGCAACACCCTCATAATTAGCTGTAATGCAAGCAGAAGCCAGGCTCTTTACACCTACAGTACGGTGGTGGTGGTGGTGGTGTGTGTGTGTTTGTGTGTGTGTGTGTGTGTGTGTGGGGGGGGGGGGGGGGGGGGGGGTTGATGATTTCACTAGTGGTGCCCACATTCTTATTTTGCAGACTCTGGTACTTGATTTGGATTAGTAAAAAGGTTATACTTCCTCCTCCCACCGTTTCCACTCACATTCCTGGTGGTCGGTACACAAGGCCGGGGGAGGCTGGCCACGTCATAGACTGGGGCAGTGTAGCATTACCTAATACCAAGGCCATCGTCGTGCCCCCTCAGGTATGTGTCTCTGCCTTGATGGATTACAGACAGATGCTGCGTCTACAGACAGAGTTTACAATGTGAGCGCAAACCGATTACTAAGCCATGATATATCATTAAGCAGGACTTTTAAACCTGCCCAAGGCACTGCTGGCAGTTTTAGGTAATGAGTCCTATCTCTACTATGAAAGGCATGACTATTTGAGCTGCAGCTGGCCTATTTGGCGCAAATACTTGGTATGCCCCAGAGATGCTTTGTTGGTAACAAGGCATAAATTAATGATTGAAAAAACTTTCACAGCTGTAATTTTCCTGTTTGGCGAAAGCTTTTCATTCACACCAGGTCTCATGTTAGTAGGCACATTTGATGACAACACAATAAACTTTCGATGCCTACTTTTGGCTCTTCTTAAATGTCTTCTCCCCCCTTTACCACAACCCCCCTTCATTTTGCCTCTGTTAAGCCATCAATCCCCCCCACCCCCACCCGACCCCAACGTGCGGCAGTGGTTGGAGTAGAGAGGTGGGACTGGAGGGTGAGAGAGACATTATTGGTGGAATCCATATAAGCTATAATTCTTGTCATCATTACTGTCTTATAAAATACAGTGTGATATACAGCACACACATCAGCATGGAATCCCTGCTCCCTGGTATAGTAGAACCAGGACAACTAGTGAGCTCATCAACTTGCTGCGTGTGGGATTATGGAAATATAGCTACAGAATAGAGATGACTAGTAACAATGAAGATATACATAACAACACAGAAATAGCATTGTGGTTATATGAAATACTTTTTCCTTTTTTTACTGGCATAACGAAAGAGCTGACCTTTATTGCTCCAAAACCATTACTGATTAGTGTTTAATGTCCCCATACTGTTACTCTGCCATGCAAATCATCATCTTCACCTCTACTCTTCGGCTCGTACTGTACTATCATAGTAACTAACTCCTACTCTCCACCAACTTTACCAGAGTTCAGTATATGCCATTTTCATCCAGCATTTACATCCATATCTCCTATCATCAGAAGTGTAATTTGAATGTTCCAAATGATTGAGCGATATAGCGGGCAGAGGCTTAAGTGTACCAGAGGGCTGCCAAAAGCATCACTCTCTCTATCCTCATCATAAAACAGTGAAACTCCATCAGTCACACTCTGCCCCCAGCATGGATGCCAGCCAAATGCCAATAATACCATTGATACTCATCCACACGCTCAGCCATATAAATAGACCCTGTGAATATTAATCTCCCCTTCACAACTTGCTGTCAATATGCCCCCCCACCCACCCACACACACACACACACACACACACACACACACACACTCGCACTGCTTCTATATTTCAATAATATGCAAATAAAAAGATTTTCACACTATCATGTTCAGTTCCTAAACAAACATTAATATCTGGTTCTGCATTCATAGGACGATTTGAATCCCATGCCCTTTCAACTTGTCCATCTAATGTTGGTGTTGCAGGAGTGAATTGGAGATGTGAAATTAATCATACAGGGTTTTAATTGTTTGCACTGTAGTGGGTCATTTAGCCATTGCTGTTTTCGCACATAGGTCTACAACCTGGAGCACAGTGGGCTTCACGTGTGAATAAGAGACAATTTTGTACCCATCAGCTGATTCAAAGGAGTGCAACGGTGGCGTGGTTTAAAAGGGAACCATGGAACATTAACACAGTATGAGTTAAATCACATACATGAACTCCTTTCCCAATGGGCACTATGTTAGGCAAAGTGGGGGCACAGAGGCCACAACACCTAATTAGCACATCCATGTTGTCTGAGCATTTTGCTGTGGGGGTGATAAAGTGCCTTCAGGCATATATTTCAGCACCTTTTTAACAGCACCTACCACCGGATGTGAAACCTCACGAGGGAACTTTATACGTCAAAAGCCAAACAATCTGGTATGCACATTTGGATATGGTCAGTTTGGAAAATATGTTTTTATTTTCTATTCCATTGACTTATCGACGCCAAGAAAACATAGAAGGCCTATAAGAGGACGAGTAGGAAATATCATGAGTACCGTGACACTGAGAGGCCAACATACTGCAACCTTTGGGCCTTTTGCTTATTATTAGCCTGCCAATTAAAATATCCTGACAAAATACACACAATATGTGAAACACGCAATGTTAGCTGGCTATAGCCTAGTTAACTCTACTTTCAGAACTGTCACCAAGTAACGTTCAAGGATGAAATAAATTCCAAAGGGTTTAATTAATGGTTAAAACCAGAACAAATTACTTCCATTGTCTTGTCTGTATTTGCAGCGCATTTCTGTAATGTGTTGTGTTGTCTGAATTTGCATCGCGTTTTCTAAATACTGCGCATGTGTTGTCAAATAGATTTTTTCTTAATTTGCTTGTGTTTTGTCTGTTTGCATGGGTTTTCTTAAATTGCAGTGAGTTGGCCTCTCAGGGCCACCATACATGAGAGATTAACTAAGAACATTCCAAAGAGGTTACACAACTGCGCTAGAGGCAGAGGAAGAGAGAGAGAGTAAGGCAGAAAGCATTGCAATGCAACTTACTATACTGTAGGCCTAATGTACTAATGTATTACACTTCCTGCCCTCGGCCCCCTAAACTATGAATGGGCTGTTAAATATTACATTGCAATTAATAGAAATGCAATAACATAAACATGCCATAGCCTTTTTGAAGATCTATAGCACCCTGTGTGCAAGTTACAAACAGGTAGTTGTCACAGTCTACACCAGTGTAGTTTGTTGCACTAAATAAAAAGATTTGACATACCATAATCCCAAAGATGTTACACATTTTTGGAAATATCACAGTAATATAATTTTTTACCCATAATATATTTATGAGACTAATAACAATAAACCATCAGAAACTATAGGTTCAATCAATTTGACTCTTTTACATTTGGACACACATTTCCCAAAGTTGCCAATGTTCCTCACTGTGCCAGAGATCCATTATAGAGAAAAAGAAAATGCTTAAATAAGCTCCTTAGTTTCTGCTGCTTCCAGAAAGATCCTGGTGTATGTATAGTAATCAATTTAAGGTTACAGCATGTGTATATTTAGAGGAAGTCACACTGAAGGAGCAGAAGGTGTCAACGAGAACTGAGGAAATCAAACCCTCTTTCATCAAGTATCTCACAGAACATTCTGTAAATATATACCGTGCTATCCATCTCAGCCACCACCAAATTTGAAGAACCCAACCCACAAGCCTGAGGCTTCACACCATCGTTGACCCTTGTTGGCCTTTCTCCTTTACCTCTATAAAACTCTCACCCTTCCCTGGCTTTTTCTCTCCGTATCCTGCTCAACGTTGCTCCCTGAGAGGATATACAGTATAGTCTCTTAAAATTAATTCGGGAAATAAAGTTACTAGAGGCAGTTTATCTTTACGAGATTATTTTGGTGACCCCTACGGTTTGCTTAGTGTAATTATTTTCCCTAACCGTCGCAAAGAAGACAAGCAGTAATTTTGGCATGCGTGATCAACGACTATACCTCAAGTATGGGCATCTCTTCCTGATTTAGTGACGCACTTCCTTGTGCCATAAAGCAATTCGTCACAGTTTCACGGGAGATTGTGCCCGGTGTCAGACAAAATTTGTGTTAAATATTGAGACTTCAAGAGGACTGATCTGATCTGACATTTTCATTCTCCCATAGACATTACAATGTACCATTAGAATAAATGTATTGATAATCCGATAATATAAAAATGTTGCCTATAGTATCTTTAAGGAAAGTTAAGAAGATGAAACTAAATAAAGAGGACATAAAATGGAATAAAATGGAACATAAAATGGACTTCAATTCATCAATTTAAAGGGGAGAAGATTATGACAATCGAGACAATACTATAGCCTGGTCCAGTAAGTGACTGGACCGACAAAGCCTGAATGTGCAGCACAATGCAATAGCTTTAGCATTAACACTGACGTTCAGGAGTCTGAGTTGTTCTACCTCTGTCTTAACGCTGTACTTAGAGCTTTTGCTATGGAGCAGGCCAGACAGCGCCCGAGGCGCAGGCCATTGAGCTAGGTTGTGATTGAGAGAGTGCTGACAGCTTGTAACCAGAGAGGAGCATAGACCCAGCTGGGCTGAAGGAGACACACTGTCGGCTATGGCCTTTGAGCAGCCCTTCCGTCACTGTAGAATGTGTTCTTTCTCTCTACCACAATGTATTTCTGATTTGGATCCTAGAAAGTAAAGTATTAGCATTTTATTTTGTCAGCTAACTTAAAAAAAGTATTTCTATTTTTATTACATGTTCATATATTTTGACGAGGCATTGTTTTTTTTTCAAGTGAAGATTCTGTAGAACTAAATAACCAGCTTAGTAGAGCAGCTTCCAATAATGTGTAAACTTCAGATAATTTCCACATACGCTGGTTGCTGTGAGAATCACAGAAGCCAGGTAGGGAAAGTTTCTTTGGCTTGCCAGTAGAGGAGTATCTCTTGGTTCAAAGGATGTTAGTCACAACAACAGCCACTCACCTTGTGTCCTCTCACAATGTCATAAAGAGTCGCTGGGCAAATCCTTTATACCAGCCCAGAACAAGGCCTTGTCATCGGGGCTCAAAGTCTCATATATAGAAGGGACGTATCTGACCTCAATCACCTTGGACTAAGGACCAGAACACCAAGTGATCTTCAGTCAACTGACCCACTTCCCTCTCATTTGGGCAATGAGCGCAATGCCAAGGCACAGAAACCTGGGCTAAAGAAAGCATTTACAGCCTGCTGTGCTACAGACCCCCCTCCTGAATCCAACGCTACAGGGGAGGAGGGGGTGGCGGCAGCACTGAAGCGATTTGTGTGTGCCGACAAGCGTTTACAAATCGCTGCCTGAAAAACAAACCTTATCCAAAATAGACGTGTCAGCCCTGCAGTATGCCAAAACTGAGCATAAGCGGGGTGCCAAGGCCAAGACTGATATCTTAGAGGCTCAGTGCAGTAAAGACCCATGGGAAGGGACTTTTGCAGATTCAGTTGTGGTCTATTGTAGACAGTCGGGGACAGAGCCCTGGTCCTGACCATCACGTCCTTTAATGTCTGATGCCAAGTCAGTAATTAGTTCTCGCTGACTCAAAACCACAGGGTAACAGGACCGTTTTTTTGACACTTTAATGGGTGCCCTAAACGAGGGCTCCGACCTCTCAGATGAGCAATTGGAAGGTGAAGACATGAACGCTGCCAGAGTTTTAAGTCAGACGAAGTCTTCTGCGCTGTACTTGGAGAGGCAGAGTCTCAGCCTTGATACGCTCACTAAGTAGACACCCCGGAGCTTCTAACATAACCTAGTTCCTAGATTCTGGAATTTTGACGTCCTTATCCTATCAGAGGCTTTTTGGTCTGCAGGCTTTTTGCTTGGATTTCTTTCCCATAGCCCAAATATTCATCCTGATCTTAGAAAAAAATGATAAAGCATACGTTTATCTCAACCCTGCTGTTCCTATAAATTCACCTTTCCTCTTAGTGATGCTCTATTCCCCTGTTGACTTCCAATATCGTTCTCTCACTTGCTAGAGGCAGACCCTGAAGAAACGGGTAAGAGGTGCACAAAGCAAGTTGCCTGATTGTACATGCCCTTGTTGGTTATCTTTGAAGGTTTGTTTATACAATAGGAATGAAACACTGTTTGTTCTATATTGAGGTTCTGCATTTCTAGGCAATTTGCCTAGGCTTGATTGTTGAAGACATTGTATGTCATGTGCCGTGCGCGTTCTTGCTGTACGTTTGTTGTATAGCAATTAGGTACAGTATGTATTTATACATTCTTGATATGCACGTTTGTTTGCTGAACATGTGCCTAAAATCCCCGATTTGTCATTCAATGCTGTAGAATTGTCCTAATTATTCTCGGCAAGTTATTGTCTTGTGAGTCCTCCCGAGCCCAAGGTCTGGTATCCAGCTCCTTGCGTTTATTGCATCTCTAGCAGAAACCGAGTCATAGATTACAGCTGCTGACCTCATGTGGAATAATGTGATGAATGATTTGCACAATGTTGCTTAATTGCAGCCGCCGAGGGCGACAAGGCTGCAGCAGCCCCTGCTGGTGAGTCCTCTCCTAACACCCCAGACCAGTCATTTGTTCCATTTTATGGAATCGTCTTTAATTATATTAATTTTGTTCTTTTTGCTTTTTTTCAGACAAGAAGGGTAAGACCTCTGCGTGTGTGTGAATGTGAATGTTTGTGTGATTTGTTTGTTAGGTGTGTCAACAGACACCACTCTAGGTCATCATCATCATCATCATCATAATCATCATCATCATCATTATCATTGACTTCATCATTCCTATGCAATGTGTGTGTTTCCCCTCATTCAGAAGAGCCTGCTGAAGAGGAGGGTAAGGCCTGCAAACGAGAAAAGCACAGAATTGAACATTCTGTGGGGATGTGACTGAGAGTGGCAATGCATGATTCTCACAATATATGACTTATTATTCAAATATCACACCTCAACAGTGGGAACCAAGGAACAAGTCCTTATTCACGTATTCACGATATTGATTGTGTGCTAGGCACGTAGTCCACAAGACCTCATATTGAAGAGTTTTGGTTGTTGGCTGTTAGCATCAGAATATGGTTGTGTGTCTGGACTGTGTTTTGTGTTTTGTGGTTGTAAATGTGTGTGTGTGTGTGTGTGTGTGTGTGTGTGTGTGTGTGTGTGCGTGTGTGTGTGTGTCTATTTGTGTGTATGTGTATGTCTTATTAAATATTCTTTGTTTGCACACTTTTGTGAGTGTGTGCAGTGATAAGGTGCAACATGTGCTATAGTATATTCGCTATATAACTTGGTAGACCTCAACACAAGTGTGAATGTGTGTCCAATATTTCAGAATGCTCATGCTACCAGTCTAATTATTGATCTGCTTCTGTCTTTTATATTGACAGAGGTGAAGCCTGCAGTGGAGGGTAAGAGAATAAGTGTGCGTGTGTATCAAAGAAAGAGGTCCATCTTCAGGTGCTATTTCAGTCTAAGAGCTAAGGACAATGTATGTACAGTGTATAGTGTCAGTACTTAGATCTGAGTCCATGTCTTTATTTTAGCCGATCCCCAGCCTGTTGCAGAGGGTAAGACAGTTGCTTGAGTGTATTTCTAATCCAAGGCATAATGTATGTGGTGCTTGGGAATCACACTTTGAGTATCGTGAAGAAAGTGTTCTGTAGGTTTTAATTTGTCAGTGTCAGAGTTTGTCGTTGTTTTTTTAATGGTTAGATGTTCCCCTGAAGGGAAGATGCTTGCAGACATTGTTAAATATTGATCCTGTCATGTGCATGTTTGTATAGATGCCACATGCTTGCAACTGCATACATTGTTCATATAAACTTGTCAGTTGATATTCAAAACCTAGCCTGGTGCAGAGGGTAGGACAGTTGCTAGAGTGTATGTCTAATACAAGGTACCAAGTATGTGGCGCTTGGGAATTGCACTTCGAGGACATGGAATTAAGTATATTGTAAGTTTTAATTTGTCACTGTCAGTGTTTGTCTCTTGTAATGGTTTGCTGTTCCCCAGAAGGAAAGATGCTTGCCGCCATTATTAAATATTTATCCACTGATACTCACACTCACACTTATGTGCTATTTTATGTGTATATATAAACATATAAATATATACGTCTTCGCAAGTGCAGAGAGTGGAGATCAGCCTGTCAGGTATTGTTAATCCATTACACCTTGATCTTGTTGTGGTAGATCGAAAAACATCAGGGGTTATTTATAGAAAATAGAGGAAGAGATTGTCTGTCTGCACGATTCTACTCAGACTCCTCATGCTCTGTATATGTATGTGACTTGAGCAATGTTTGAACATAATGACCTCTGATAAGCAAGTATTCAGTGTAGTCCCATAGAGATATGTGTCTGGTGTGTTCTTATGTTTTGGGAGCATCCTACTGTGTATCACAATAGGGACAGAGCTATATAGACCTAGGCCCGGTTTCTTGGACTGAACCTTTGTCATCTGTTTTGACAGAGGCCCAGCCCGCTGTAGAGGGTACGAGCTTTTATCTGAAAGTGTGCCACCTCAACACTGCGTGTGCCTTATTCATTTCCATTCCCATTCCCATTTTCTCACTCTCTCAAAGTGATTTTCCTATGTTTTAGCTGACTCTCAGACAGTTGCAGAGGGTAAGACAGTTGGCTGGCTGTATGTCTTATAAAAGTTCCTTGCATCAAGTGTCTGTACATTGATTACAGTGAAGTACGTCGAGGTTTTAATTTGTCACTGTCAAGTCATTGCTTGTTTGTTGTAATGGTTTGCTGCTCCCCAGAGGGATGAAGCCTGCTGCCTTTATTAAATATTTATCCACTGATGTTCCCATTTGTATGTAGGCTATACATGTTTGCATGATTGCATCTACACATCAATTAGACATTCATGTTGTTGCGTTGGACTAAAAAGTGCCACGGCAATTTACAGAACAAGAAGCCCAGAGGTTCGGTGTGTGTGTGTGTGTGTGTGTGTGTGTGTGTGTGTGTGTGTGTGTGTGTGTGTGTGTGTGTGTGTGTGTGTGTGTGTGTGTCTGTGTGTTGTGTACAGTATGTACAAAGCTGACACTTCAGTCCAGACATAGTAGGTCCAGTTCCTCATTAGATTATTTTCTGCATTTACAGAGGCCCAGCCTAGACCAGAGGGTAAGAGCACATTCTTTCAAAAGAATTTTTCTTTCTTTTAAGGAATAAGCTTAGCCTTTTTTGGAGGGTTAAGGTCTGCCAAAATGTGTCATAGGGAAGGCTTTTGGTAGTGCATTAGCATGTGTCTATCTGTCGCCCCTTGCAAGGAGAACAAACTGCACCAAGCATCATTTCACAGAGCCAAGAGTGCAGCTTTTGTTTGGTTGAATGTCCACCATAAAAAGTGCTTGGTGTTTCTGAATTAGCTCTGTATGAGGATGTTTTTTTAGCTTGGAGAATTGTTCACATTTGTGGCATTTGTACATGTTTAAATCTTTGTTCAGGTGAAGAACAGTATGTTAGTTCAGAGACATTCATGGTGTTGGATTTCTGCTTTAGCCGGTCCGCCCTTGAGAAGACAATTAGACAATCAGGGCTGTAGCACAGCAATTTGTGCAACTTTTTAATAAAGGTTTTGAGAGGTGCAAGTTCTAACTAAAAAAGAAAATGTGGTTGAATGGACTAAGTGGGTAGTGTGTGTGTGCGTGTAGTATCTGTTTGTTAGTGCTTGTGTGTATATGCACGCATGCGCAAACTTGTCGTGCTCGAAATAACGTAATTAAATCCCATTGAGATTTTATTCACTTTATTGAAAGAGGCCAAACTGGCTACAGAGGTTAAGGGTATTGACTGAATGTATTTGTGTGTGTGTGTGTGTGTGTGTGTGTGTGTGTGTGTGTGTGTGTGTGTGTGTGTGTGTGTGTGTGTGTGTCTGTGCGTGTGTGTGCACACTTACTACTTCATGCTTGAATTCCCACATTTGTCCAGTCCATTTGCTTCTAGAACAATTTGCTCAAACAAAGCAGCATTTTTAGCAGTTCAGAAGCCTCTCATGCTTAACCGTAGCATGTTCTAATTCTACATGTATATTTCTGTTAGCATGAGTGTGCTGTAAAGCACATTTATTTGACTCTGTACATATGTGTATGTGTGTGTGTGTGTGTGCGGTATGTGTCTGTTGCTACATGCTTGCATAAGCACATTGGTCCAGTCCATTTCCTCAAAGAACTTTTATTTTCATTAAGCAGAAGAAGAACAGCTATCTGCAGAGGGTAAGTAGCTTAATCTGGATGTGGTATGTATGCCTGTGTATCATTCCTTTTCGGATTCTTAGTGTGTGTGTGTGTGTGTGTGTGTGTGTGTGTGTGTGTGTGTGTGCGCGCGCGCGCAAGGACTTCAGTTTAACATTCACATTTATATTGGTTCGGTTCCTCACCTAAATGCTTGTCATTTTCAATTAACAGAGGCCATGCCTTCTGTAGAGGGTAAGAGCTTTTTTTCTAGTAGAATGTGGCTGTGTGTATGTTCATATGTGTGCACACACGTGTGTGTGTGTGTGTGTGTGGTGAGAAATTCCATGTTGCCGTTAAAGCAAATGTGGTCCTCTTCATCTGCTATTCTAACCATGCTGTTCTTCATTAACAGAGGCTCATGCTGTGAAAGGTAAGCGCTTTGTTTGGATTAATTTGTGTGTGTGTGTGTGTGTGTGTGTGTGTGTGTGTGTGTGTGTGTGTGTGTGTGTGTGTGTGTACGTCTGTGGGACAAGAATCAAGGGTGCTTTACTGCTAACATTCTGCTAGACAAGTACTTTACGCTCACATTCCTGTTTATGTTCAGCACCTCTACATTTATTTTTTATTTTAATCACCAAAGGCCCATCCCACTTTACTTCTGCTTAATGAAATGAATGTGTGTGTGTGTGTGTGTGTGTGTGTGTGTGTGTGTGTGTGTGTGTGTGTGTGTGTGTGTGTAAGAATACTTTGCTTGTAGATTGTGTGTGCAATCTACACTGTGCAGGTGTGTGTATGTGTGTGTGTGTGTGTGTGTGTGTGTGTGTGTGTGTGTGTGTGTGTGTGAGTGTTAAATTCATTGTGCTGTTACAACTAATTTGGTTCTCTTCATCTGCTTTGCTAACTATGCTATTCTTTGTCAACAGAGGACCAAGCTGTCACAAGTAAGCGCTTTGTTGTACGTGCTGGACGTGTGTGTGCGTGTGTGTATCAATTGTCTTATTATCTATAACAATAAGAAGAAAATCCCGATTGACGAGTGTTCATCCATTACAATGCTGAGGCTCTGCCAGACTACAGAACCATGTTATGCTCACACACTGTAGGTAATTAATGCTTATATATACTGTATGTATGAATCGTTCAAATAACCGTGTGTGCTGTTGGTCTGAATGTGCAGGGTTCACTGTCAGTTACTCTGTGGTGTGTTTTTGTGAGCTGTGTGTATGTCCTTTTGTTTGTGTCATTTGGGGGGAGGGGGTTAACCAGTTATGGTCACTGGACTTCCTTCCTATTATAATTCTCCTTATCTTGTCAAAACATGCGATTAAGGTATTTTTGTCTTTGCACAGCCACATTTCTTTTCCTGTCAAAAGACAGGTCACTTGAACGATGCTCCTTGGTGATGACAGTCTTTAACCCATCACTGTCAGCACTACTAAAGTCAATGTACCCATTGTTTCTTTTCACTCAGCGCACAGTGATCCCAGAGATGGTAAGGAAAAGAAACAATACACACGTTCCCTTTCGCACCGCGGTGTGTTTGTGTGCGCCCCCACTGATCCCTGTCAAACACCTTGTTAACATGCACGTCTGTCAGCCCCTGTCACGGAATGTCTGTCGCTGGACATTTGCATCCATTACAGAGGGCTGGCAAACGGCGAGAGTCTCCCTCACTCAACCTGGGATTGCTCTGGCGATTAGTCTTATTGGTTTTTCGCAGAGAATTTCATTAGTATGGTAATTCAGTTGGGAAGAGGATCAGTTCAGGAGATCGGTTTTTAAGATCAGCATTGAAGGACCATACAGAGGGATCTTTCTAGAGGGAGTGAGCTGAGAGATATTCCAGGTAGACGAGGTCAGTGCCGACTGGCTGTCAACTACAATATGGATTAGAAAAGCTTGGTTTCGCCAAAGCATCCGGGCTAAGGAGGAACGTGAAAATAAATAAATGAAATAACCGGACTATTAAAGATTTTTGTTTCTGCATTTTCAATGACAAAGGGATATATATGCTGTCTGTGAGAGGCTGGCTATATATCGTAAATTGTGTGTAGTTCAGTGTGGACATACTAAGATGTGGTATTTTCAAGATTTTTCTTTTTGTTTTCATGTGGAATATTCCCAAAATGATAATCATGCCCCTCACCATTCACCCCTTTCAAGTGTTGTCTTTTAAATAATACTGGTATTGACTGTGAGGCATTTTGTTTACCTGTCACATCGGTGATAAATAAAGTGATAACTTATAATCCAAGATTTTTTTATATATTGTTACTGAAACCTTCCTCGTTCCGGTCATTGTTTCTGAGTCTGAAGTTCCATTGGAAGTGCTTGTATCGCTATCTCCAGGGTGAAGTTGTCCCCAGACATTCATCTAACGTCAAAGATGTATAGGACTACTTAAATTAGTAGCGACACTAAAGTGACCCTAGATCAGGGTCTGGGAGCATCTTCCCCCTTCAACTTTCACCCTGAAACTCGGTGAATTTCCAATGTGAGAGTGTACAGAGGGAATAATTCCAAGTGTCCCTCGGGTGCAACTTCCCGGGTTGGTTTCGGTTCAGTTGGTGTCACTGGTCTGGGATCTGTACTCCAGGGGGCACTTTGAATGAAAAGGTAAAATTAGCAGAGCCCATAAAGGCAGAGAGAGAGAGACAGAGAGAGAGAGAGAGTGCAAGAGAGAGACAGAGAGAGATAAAGAGACAACGAGAGAGAGCGAGGGAGAGAGCGAGAGAGAGTGTGCAAGAGAGAGCGAGAGAGAGAGAGAGAGAGAGAGAGAGAGAGAGAGGGGTGTGCCGACAGTGAGGCTCTCTGAATTTATGGAGGTGCACGACCCCATGTGATCCTAGTGGTTGGCTGACCGGGGTCCAACTCACTTAACTTGATTGGCTGTCCGATGCGTCTTCTTTTTTATCTGCTACTGTGTGTTTCTATAAACTCTCTTCCTCTATGCCTGGTAGACATGAACCTTTGTAGGTGAGAGGTAAACAGTTCCCGTAGGGATGCCCCTCTAATTGTTCCCCGGCTCGATGACGACTGCTGAGGACATAACTCATTAACAAAAGAGAGGACTTTTTGATTTAAAGATATCAAAGGAAGAGAAGTGTTTCTGGTAAAAGCACGATGTTGCTAACGTGTCCGTGCTCCTCACCTGGTAGCAAGGTTGCCTATGGCTCGATTAACTCTTAATGCTCACCTCTCACAACCCAACAGAGGTAGAACTAATCTGTTCCATTGCTTTCTCTCTCTCCATTTATTCCTGATCCAGAGTTGCCTCCCAATGGTAAGAGAAGCAAGTATTATTTATAGAGTATGTTTTATCCTTTCACGTTTAACACAAGTGACTATACTATTTCCTCTAGGGAAATGTAAGTCCCAATGTGATAAATGAGACTTAACACAAATAGCAGACTCAAACTAACATAGTTTGGTCCGCGTAAAGAGATGTCAACAAGGTAAGCTTGATCCTGTAATTGGACAGTTCCCTCCCCTTGGTCAAAATGTGGTCATATGATCTTTGTTCCTCTGTCATCTGTGTGGTTGTTTGCCCCAACGAATGCTAAATTGCATAAATTGCAGCAAAATACATAATTTTCGTGCCTTTTTTGGGTGGAGTGTTAATGTTACATTAAATCTCTCTGACATATAATGTTAGGAAAAAGTCTGAATGAGGAATTCCTACAATCCCAACTGACTGTACCTCTAACCAATGGACTGAACCTAGGATAAATTGCAATGAATGTTTAACTTCTTCTGGTGACTTTTCTCTTTTTTTGTTGCTCTATAAGTCTGTCTGTCTGTTGTGTCACTGTCAGCCAGTGGTGCATCCTGTTCTCACTTCACCTGTGTGACTGCGTCCTCTGCTTATATAGAACCAGGAGAAGTGAATCAGATGTCCGAGCTAAGTGGACTGTTTGTGTCGAGACCCGAGAGTGCCACGGTAACCAAAGGTGAGAACCACCCCCACACCGCAGAGCACTGATGTCCCATTGGAATGCAAATTGAAAGAGAGCAACATCTACGACGGTTGTCTAGCAACGGCTGTCTTTCACTCTTCCGTGACGCGCATGGTGGACGGCAGGGAAGGACATCACCTTTGTGGCCAAAGTGGACTCCTCGGACCTGCTGCGGAAGCCTGTTATGAAGTGGCTGAAGGGGAAGTGGCTTGACCTAGGCAGCAAGGCGGGGAAGCACCTGCAGTTTAAAGAGGCCTATGATAGGAACTCCAAGGTGTGTGTGCGGTGTGTATGTGTGTACGTGTGTCTATGTGTTGTCTCCTAGTCCTATGATTACAGTCGTTTCTTCTTCTACATCCAAGTCTCGCTATCTCCCTCGCCTAGGTCTACACGTATGAAATGAGCATCATTAAAGTGGTGGACGCGGACGCAGGTGGTTACCGCTGTGAGGTCACCTCCAAAGACAAGTGTGACAGCTGCACCTTCGAAGTCACCGTTGAAGGTAGGCCTCTAAACACCCGTGACAATCCCATTATCGCCCTCCTAAATTCATTGAAAAACACCATTAGGCTGTAATTGAGCGCGTCTCGCTCGCATTTTCGACCGAGTGTAATGTGTTCAAGATTGTCTTGTTTAGTGACTTAGTGAGGTAATCAATTGATTATTCAGGTGTCGTTAGACGTGTGTCAGTCATCCTCTTTGGTTATGACGTCCCCACCCCCTCTCTCTCTCTCTGCCTGGTTTCAGCTGTTCAAGAGGAGCAGCAAGCCAACATCTTGGAGGCGTTTAAGCGATCGTGAGTGTCAGTGTCAGGCAGCCTCTTTTCACCATGTCACCTGTCATACCTTCTCGCGTATGCTCTACTCTGTGTCTGGGCCTGCGGGCATCTGTCAGTCGAGGACTATATTTGCCGGTGTCTGTCGCTCAGCCACGTCGGGGACTTGAGTCACTGCCTGTCTCTCTGTCGAACCGTCTGTCAGCCCCTTCTGTTTGTCTTACCGCCCTGTCTGTCTGAAGTCTGTTGTCAGCTTGTGTTTGTTTTTATTGTGTGTATGTGCCCAGTCTCTATGTGATTGATTATTCACTCTTTCTTATTCTCTGTCTCTCTGTCTCTCTGTCTCTCTATTTTTCTTTTTTCTTTCTTTCTTTCTTTCTTTCTTTCTTTCTTTCTTTCTTTCTTTCTTTCTTTCTTTCTTTCTTTCTTTCTCAATATTTGTATGTGTGAAAGAAATGTCCTGATCTTTATGTGTTTGTGTGTCACTTCATTCGTTTACACGTTACTTTATTTAGTTGCTCACATAGCGTCACGGCAATGACACCCTCAGCCAGTGCGACCTGTAGTCACTTTCATTATGGTTTCCTTTCCCCGATCAGACAAGGCCAAAAGAAAGGGTAAGACGAGAAACACAACATGCTATTGGGCCGTTACATATTGTGTTTTAGCTAGAATGTTAGCATGACGGATCCAAGATACTGTGTATCCGAGAGAAAATTAACGAGAGTGCGGAGAAGGTGACACAAGAAAGGAACAATGGTTCCAATGCCTTAAAAGTTGCCTTGATAGACGGGTGTGTCAGTCAGCTCCATGTGAGACGGTTCTGTCGCATAGAACACCACCACCTGGGGTAAACCAGGAAGTAAGTATGGATAATCCACTCCACATCCCTGGATTCTCACCACTTGTGTGATTCATTCTCTGGGGCTCCTCATCCTCCCTCAGTGGCATGAGGGACCTATCCGAATATGTATTCTAGAACCACAATCCAGCAGGGATGTGTTCAGAATCTGTTCTGTGGGATAACCAACCGTGTGCACCCGTCCTTTGGAACTCTCCTTGGTCGCAGTGTGTCTCCATGTCTGAAAGAGCCGGAGCTTTTCTTCATACGCTCATTTCAGCCATAGTTGGCTTTTCATCTCCAGTGTGTCTGGGCTTGGCCAACTGAAAAGGCCTCTTTCCATATTTGAAATGCAACATCAACGCTGTGCGTTGTGTTGTGTGCTGTGCAGTATGAGTTATTATGTGAGCACAAGAAAAGCATTGTGTGAATGGGTGTGCGTAAGTATGTGTACTGATATCTCTTTTACTTCATATGGCCACCCAAATGTAGCCTTTATGTTTCTGCCAGTAGATGTTTGCTTCCAGTCTGTTTTAATAATCAGCTTTCAAACTTAAACTGTGTCATAACATGTGTGTTCAGTTTGCATGTTGCTAGCTGTTATTGTCCAGTTTGTTGCTTGTCTATATTTGGTGGCTGTTTCACCTTTTTACCCCTTCAAACGCTTCTTCCGCTTCCTCACTCATTATTTTTTTACATTATCAGAGGCAAAAAACAGGTCAGAAAAGGGTAAGCTTTCTCCATGGGCACTAAAAACACATTATGAGCTCCATGTGTAGTTGCCTGTGTGTATGATTAAACAGTTCTGGTTATTCCTATGCTCTCTTACATTTGTTTCTAAACCGATTATGCATGTACAGTATTTTGTGGTGGAAAATTGATGGATGAGGGCATTATTTAAAATTTCTCATCTTCCTTTTTAATGTTGTGTAATCATTTCCTACTGTAAACTTTATCAAATGCATTCGGTACAAAATTAAATGTTCATGTGCAAGGATTCAAGTCTCAACATTAATACGCTCCCTCTGGCCCTTATCTTTCCAGTGGTGATGCTGGAGAGGATGCAGGTGATCTCGACTTTAGCGCCCTGCTCAAAAAAAGGTATGAGGCCATTAGCAAGAGTTGTTACTGTGCCACATCTGCTTCTTTCTAATGATTAAAGAAAAACAAACACACACACACACACACACACACACACACACACACATCTGGCGGACAGACAAAGGAAGCAGAAGGACGAGCCAACGGAGCAGCCCGATGTGTGGGACATCCTGAAGGACGCCAAGGCCTGCGACTATGAAAAGATTGCCTTTGAGTATGGCATCACCGACCTAAGGGGAATGCTGACCCGGCTGAAGAAGATGAAGAAGAAGGTGGAGCCCAAGAAGAGCGACGGTAAATCAAGGCAGCAGAGTGGGCAGGCGGGTGGTGGGGGTTTAGAGAAGAGGGTCGGATTAATTCTGTGCAGCCTGCAGGGCAGCAGAATAGACTGTGGCGTGTTGAATGTTGGTTAGGGCCTTGGTTTGAGAACACTCTGAAGTTCTGAGAGTGGTAGCATGGGGCTCTAGTGGGTGCTTGTAGCTGGTACCTTGTAGAGGCCCTGCGTGTTGCAGAACACCCACTGACAAACTCCTATGTCTCTCTTCTCTTTCAGCCTTCATCAAGAAGCTGGAGTCAGCCTACTCAGTGGACAAGGGCAAGAAGATTCAGCTGTCTGTGGAGCTGGCCGACCCCAATGCCCAGGTCAAATGGCTCAAGAACGGAACGGAAATCAAACCCTCTGCCAAGTGAGCCGGCTCCTTCTATTTAGTGCATGTGTGTGTGTGTGTGTGTGTGTGTGTGTGTGTGTGTGTGTGTGTGTGTGTGTGTGTGTGTGTGTGTGTGTGCGCGCGCGTGTGTGTGCATAGCAGTTAGTGGGCTATGCAGTTGGGGAATTTAACATAAGCATACATAGTACATAAACCAATATGGCTGCCGTGTTTCCATGCCTATCTGCGAGCGTGTGATTCACCCCCGTGCCCCACCGTCTCTGCGTCTCAGATACATGTTCGAGAGCATCGGCAACAAACGGGTCCTCACCATCAACAAGTGCAACCTGTCCGATGACGCGGCCTACGAGTGTGTGGTGGGAGAGGAGAAGAGCTTCACCGAGGTCTTTGTCAAAGGTACATGACTCACGGCAGTCACAGCGTTTTTCTTTTAGATGGCTTATTGATGTCATTCAATGTCCACACTTCTGTTATTCTCATCTCTCTCTGTGACTGTGTGTGTGTGTGTGTGTGTGTGTGTGTGTCATGTAGACTTGGTGGGCTTCCTTCTGTTTTGCTCTTTGTCATTTTTCTAAAGTCTATAAAGTCTATAACTTCTCTGTATGTGTACATGAGTTATTTCCATATTTCTTTGCGTCTGTGTTTGTGTCACACGATGCCACATCTAGGTGGATTTGCCTGTGTATGTGCAGTACGTGAGTGTGAGATTCTCTTGTACAAATCCATTGGTCTAGGTGAAGTGCTTGCATGTTCACTTTAGACCTTTCCCATCTCTCCACTTTTTACTTTTTCTTACTTACTCCTCATCCTGTTTTTTTTTGCATTATCAGACGACACAAAATTGGGTAAGCCTTCTCCACAGACATTGTCGCAGCGTGGCCACTGTGTATGTCTGTGCTGGTAGGAGTGTATATTGTGTGTCAGTGTGTAGAAAACCTGTCCATGTTGCTTTCTGCACATGTCTACATCAACGGTGTGTGTGGTGATGTATTCCACCAGGGAGTGGTGTACTTTGTGGATGGGAGCTGGTTACTACTAGCTTAGCATCACACGGACTGAAAACAGTCCTCTAGAGTATGTTGTGTTTTTTTCAATGTATCACAGTGGTGTTGTGACTCGGATCACTTTGATATCTTTTTGATATCTTTGACTTGCGGACGGAAGAGGGAAAATGAGAGGAGGGAGCAAATGGCAGCTAGTTGAAGCTAGCGGAGCATCTCATTATACTGTCCTCTTCTTGTCTCATCTAGGCCAGAAGTACTGTCCGGCCCGCACCACAAAGTGTATTGCGGTTAAGGGGCATTGACAGGGACTTCACAATGTTGTGTTGTTGTTGTTGCTGTCGTTATTGTTTTGAACAGTGTAGTGTTGATGTGTTGCCGTAAACATGGTATCCTTTCCCCAAGTGGACCGGTACATGTTGCGTGTGCCTGTGTTTGTCCTACTGAAGTATTCAGCCCGGTATCACAAGCACTCCCCTGCCATGTCGTCCTCTCCCACATTGCTTGTCCTCATGGTTTTATTTCAATGTGAGTACGTTGTTGTCATTGTCAGGGAGCTTTGGTATGCGAGAGTGGAGGAATGATGTTATTTAGTCGCTGTTATTCACCTATGTCAATGTTAGGGGGGGGGGGTTCTCTTGTAAATGTGTCAGTGCTGTTTCGATGTTGTCCATTGTTAAGGGGGTTCTCTTGTAAATGTGTCAGTACTGTTTCAGTGTTGTCCATGTTAAGGGGATTCTCAGTGTGTCAGTGTTGTTTGTGTTTACTTCATCATTATCTCTATTTGTCAAATGCATTGATGAGTATATGGTCGATTTATTTTTTCTGTAAAAGTCAGGCATTCTAGTAGGGGAATGCATGTGTGAATCTTGACGTATTCAACAATCTTTTTCAGTTTGTGTGTGTGTGTATTTGTGTGTGTGTGTTTGTCCATGTGTGTGTCAGACTCAATGTTTGTTGTGCTGTCCCTATTGCGTTGGAGAGGTTAGACTGAGGCCTGCTTTATGTTCTTAGAGCCCCCTGTCACCATCACCAAGCTGCTGGATGATGTCCTCACAGTGGCAGGGGAGAAGGTAGAGTTTGAACTGGAGGTGTCTGAGGAGGGAGCTAACGTCAAATGGTGAGAGACAACAAAACTAGCTAACCCCGAACCGTTCTAGTTAGTCTAAAACATGTTTAGACAGCCTTGTGCCAGTGTTGCTCACTTGCTTGTTGTTACTTGCTCACTGTGTCGATGCAAATACAATAATTAAGCTCTGTAAGATTCCGATCATGGCTTTTTTTCTCTTTCTCCTTCTCCGTCTCTCCCCGGCTTGTCTCTGCGTATTTGCCCGAGCAGGATGAAAGATGGCGTGGAGCTGACCAGAGATAGTTCAAAGTACAGGTTTAAGAAGGACGGGAAGAAGCACATGCTCATCATTAATGAAGCCACCACGGAGGACATAGGAACCTACTATGCCTACACCAACGGTGGAGAGACCAAGGCCGAGCTGGACGTTGAAGGTACAGAACCTCTTTCTACTGCTGGGAAGCACTGCGCACGAATGCTCCCATTTTTCTTCTCTTGCTCTATCATATATACTTAAAGTAACGTGTGTCTAAGACTTTGAGATAAAAGAAGCTTTTACAGACCTAGTCATAATGCAAGTTCTGTCACCCCTCCCGCACTTTCCCCCCTGTCCATTCTCCGGGCTCCAGAGAAGGAACTGGAGGTGCTGCAGAGCATCGCCGACCTGACCGTCAAGGCCGCCGAGCAGGCCGTCTTCAAGTGTGAGGTCTCCGACGAGAAAGTGAACGGGAGGTGGTTTAAGAATGGCGTGGAGGTCATTGCCAGCGATCGCATCAAAATGACTCACATTGGAAGGTATGCCGTTCCTCTTTGTCATGGGACCGTTATGGCCCCCCCCCCCCCCCCCACTCACCTGGGGCTTGCGTCTGTAGGAAACAAAGCCATCTGTTGGAGCAGTTGTGGCGGGGTGACGGCAGACTCGCAGAGTAAAAGCCATTGTATTATCACTCGCTCAAACAATATCGCTTTGTAGAGCACATTGCCCGGGCAACGCTAGGTTTTACATAATTGTGGGACTCGTCAGCGTGTACTGTCTCCTTGGTAACGTTCGGGGATGTTTTTATGCCCAGGACACACAAGCTGACGATAGATGACGTGAAGCCGGGGGATGCTGGAGACTACACGTTTGTTCCTGAAGGCTACGCTCTTTCCCTCTCTGCTAAGCTCAACTTCATTGGTGAGAAAGAGGGGTGGGAATGCACAAAGCGATTACTCAGGGCCCGCCGAACACAATCTACCTAAAACTAATTTACAATTTACTTTCCATTTTTCCTCAGAAATCAAGATTGACTATGTTCCCCGCCAAGGTAAGCCGACTTCCCGTTTGCTAATGTATCAAACCTTTCAATGAAGTTCCCTCTCCGCCAGTCCAAACCACAATTCTCTTTGCCATGTTGAAAACCACAGATCCTCCCAAGATCCACCTGGACACTAGCGGCGCAGGCAGCAAGAACACCTTAGTGGTGGTGGCTGGCAACAAGCTTCGCTTTGACGTGGAGATAACAGGCGACCCGGCGCCCACTGTGTGCTGGATGAAAGAAGACGTGGTGAGCGCCTGTAGTCTTTTCCCCTTTTCTTCCTTTCTACCACACATCAAACTACAGCTCCCAGACACCTCTGGAAGGGTGCATCAAAAGTGAGAGTATTACTTACAATAACCAACCGTCATAGCCAATTTGGGGTACAAAGAGAAAGGCCAAATAGTCTTAGGGGTGCGCTTGATTTGCCTGTTGTGGTTGCCAGCGTGAATCTACAGGCCTCTCTGTCTCCTAGGCGATCGAGGAGGCCGAGGGCCGGGTGCGGGTGGAGACCAGGACGAATCTGAGCAGCTTCGTCATTGAGGGGGCCGAGAAGGGGGACGAGGGAAAGTACTGTATCACAGTGACCAACCCCGCCGGCGAAGACAAGGCGGAGCTTTTTGTCAAGATTGTGGGTTAGTAGATCTCTCTCTCGCGCTCTCGCGCTCGCCTTCGCTCCCCTCGCCCTCCTATCTCCCTCTCCCAGGCCTTCTTTTGTCTATCAAACAACGTCCCCCGACGTTACTCTCTCTCTCTCTCTCTCTCTCTCTCTCTCTCTCTCTCTTTCTCTCTCTCTCTCTCTTTTTTTTTTTTTACGTTTACACCTTGATCCAAGTCCTCTCCGTTCTGCTCTGACCCCTCTCTCCAGATGTGCCCAATCCTCCAGAGAACATCAGATGTACCGCGGTCGGCGAGGACTCTGCCACGGTCACATGGGACCCACCCTCATTCGACGGTGGTGTGCCCATTAAAGGTACACCCTACCCCCAGTCACTGTATCCTCCCATCCGTGCTTCCTCCAAAAGATGTTTGCACAGGAGAAAGGGAGCATGTGCGTTGACTACACTTCTCAGAAACCGTTGTACATGGATATGAAACAAAAGGAATTGTGAAATAT
This sequence comes from Galaxias olidus, assembly GCA_026901105.3. Taxonomy (NCBI): domain Eukaryota; kingdom Metazoa; phylum Chordata; class Actinopteri; order Galaxiiformes; family Galaxiidae; genus Galaxias; species Galaxias olidus. The sequence continues at coordinate 30,864 of JAPMUY010009106.1, forward strand.
AAAGGATTATAGGTCATGGTTTTTTGAAAACCTTTTCAGGGCATATGTTAATGTGTTGATAATGAAAAACCTTTAAGCATTGGAATGTATTGAACGATTTGGTCCTACGTGATAATTGCCCTTTGTTGATACGAACTGAAATTCCTCCAAAATGAAATACTCTTTGGTTGGTCTTGAAACCTCCCTGGTGCTGATGTCCCTTCCAGGCTACTTGATGGAGAGGAAGAAGAAGGGGTCGTCTAGGTGGACCAAGCTCAACTTCGACGTCTACGAGGGCACCACGTACGAGGCCAAGAAGATGATCGAGGGCGTGTTCTACGAGATGAGGGTCTACGCCGTCAACGGCATCGGCGTCTCCCAGCCCAGCGGCAACTCCAAAGCCTTCATGCCCATCGGTGAGCCGCCTGGGTTCACTACGGCAGTGAGCCCATGTTTAGCTCAGGGCGTCCGTGTCCTTTTCTCAACCGGCTCTGCTTGTTTATGGTGCTTCCTTCGTGTCTCTCTCTCTCTCTCTCTCTCTCTCTCTCTCTCTCTCTCTCTCTCTCTCTCTCTCTCTCTCTCTCTCTCTCTCTCTCTTTCTCAGCCCCCACCAGTGAGCCGACCCGTCTCATGGTAGAGGATGTGACAGACACCACGTGCTGTCTGAAGTGGCGCCCCCCCGAAAGGGTTGGAGCAGGGGGCATCGACGGCTACATCATAGAGTACTGCAAGGAGGGAGGTAGGGCAGACACCTTGCTTTCACACACACGCTGGGGAAAACAAAGCCAGTCACCGCCGGGCCGCTAACGTACCATGGCACTTTGTGTGCACTGAAAATAGATTTAGATGGTAATGACCAATAGTGCTTCTCTCGTCATCGTGGCTGGCCTTGTTATCCACGCGGCGCTGCCGTCGGCTTGTGTTGCAGAGGACGTGTGGGTGGCGGCCAATCAGGAACCAGTGGACAAGACCCAGTTCCGCGTGAGGGGCCTGCCCACGGGAGAGAAGCTGCTGTTTCGGGCCGTGGCGGTGAACATCGCTGGACGCAGTCCCCCCGCCACCATGAAGCAGGCCGTCAACATCCGAGAGATTATGGGTCAGAGACACCTGTTCACGCACAATCACAGACATGCACTCCATGCACTTTGGAGCATTTCAAATATCTATTTTAAGCAAGTGATCGCTCTTCATGTGTGGTCATTGTACATTTTGTCTTTGGGTGCCAGTCCTTTTGCACACATAAACACGCTCTCAGACGCACACAGAGGAACACAGCCCTGCACTAGTACATCCACTTGGCATGGGTGTCTCTCGCCCACACCGCCCACTCTCCTACTAAATCCCTGCTAACATCTCCCGCTTTCCTCCTTCTCCTCTGCACCTATTAGAGCACCCCAAGATCCGTCTGCCTCGGCAACTGAGGGGCAAGTTCATCAGGAAAGTGGGTGAGAAGATCAACATGGCGATCCCCTTTCAGGTCAGAGGCGATCCCACGCTCCGCCTGCCCTTTGACACCGCATTAAGGAGTAGCCCAGAGGACTGGAAGCAGCACTTCCTAGACGTCCACTTTGAGACTGTGACCCCCACCTGTCTCCACAGGGCAAGCCCCGGCCCGTGGTCACCTGGTTCAAGGACGACGAGCTGCTGCAGAGCGCCTCTGTGGGCATCCGCACCAGCGACTTCGACACCATCCTCTTCATCCGCGCGGCGGAGCGGGAGCACTCGGGCAAATACAGCCTCTCCGTGCAGATCGACAACATGTGCGACAAGGCCGACATAGACATCCAGGTCGTAGGTCAGTGCCAGCGGGGTCACCTCTCCCATGCGCTGAAGAGGGCATGTGCTGTAGAACACGGTGTGTCCCCCCGTGGATTACACCTTCCAGCTTTGACTTCATACCGTTAATAATGGCTGTGCTGGAATTGGTGCCGAGCACACACATCTGTGACATGTCAGAGTTTAATTTGATGATAATTCCCCTATTTTAGCGCCACCAGGATCTAAGCCCCTGGGTGGGGAATCATCAAAGCAGTGATTTCTCTCCTCCTCTTGCTCTTCTAATCCCTGGCTATTGCCTCTGGCGTTGTCGCCTGGCTGCCTCTTTTCCTAAACTCGCTGCACGTCTCCCGGGGGTCAGGGGGGGCAGGGCGGATTAGGTTGCAGGGTTCCATTGGGATTATTGGCGTGTAGACTGCGATTAGGGCAGGATTAGGAGCCACTTTGTGGCATCCTGCTGCTGGCGAAGGCTGAGCTAATGAGTGCTGCTAAGGCTGCACCTCAGCAGCAAACCCACCCACACACTCAGACGCACACACACACACACACACACACACACACACACTTATACATTCTATCACAGGCTGAGGGGCCAGCACTGGCTCAGAAGGCGACAGTGCAGCCCAGGATTTAGGAAAGACATGTTGCTGTATTCCTGTCACTCTGCAGCGCTATATGCTGTTCAGAAGACCAGAAATACTAGAAATACTGTACCCCGTATTGCAGCTCATTTGTGTAACCCTCACTAACTTTCTCTGAATATCCGTTTCCCGGTGGCCTTACATGTCAGTTTTTATCCATCCCATTCTCTTGGTGTTAGCATCTCTCTTTCTCGGCATGCCTCCCTCAGTAACTATTTCTCTCTCTCTCTCCGTCTCTATATATATGCTTTCCTACCTCTCTATTCCGACAGGGCCCCGGGTGGGTTATCGCTCCCCGCTGTTTGAGCTTTCTTTTTCTCTCTCCGTCTCCTCCGTCTTTCTCCACGCGGACCATCTCATTTGTCCTCCCACGCCCGTCCGACCCCTCCATCTCATTTTCAACCCTCCTCGTTTTCTCCCCCTTTTCTCTCTGCCCCGCCACAGACAAGCCGGGCCCCCCCACCGCCGTCCAGGTCACGGACGTGTGGGGCTTCAACGCGGCTCTGGAGTGGAAGCCCCCCCAAGACACGGGCAACACGGACATCACCGGCTACACCATCCAGAAGGCTGACATGAAGACTAAGGTTAGCCTATTCAGAGGCCAGTCAAGGGGAGCGGGCAGACACTGCCGATGAGAGGCTGCGTTTAACCTTTCTGTTGGGAAAGTGCTGCCCATTGCTCTTTCCAATAACTCCCCGTTGCCCCCTCCCTTTTCACCTTTTCTCTAAGAGGGCCCGGATTCCCTCCGAGAATGAAATATATAGGTCATAATATTATCGTGCAGCTCTAAATCACTTTGCCCTCTGTATCGACTTGACCTTCCCCGGTCTTCGTCAAACATCTGCTTCGATCTCCCTCTCCACCCTTCCATCCTGACCCCCCACCCGTCCCTCTGCCCTATCCCCCCTCCTCTCTCTCCCCTCTCTCTCCTCTCTCTCCTCTCTCTCTCCCTCTCACCTCTCCATCGTCTATCTCCTCTCTCTCCTTCTATCCCATCTCTCTCTCCTCTCTTTCTCCAGGACTGGTTTACGGTCTATGAGCACAACCGCCGGCCCAGCTGCACGGTCTCTGACCTGGTCATGGGGAACGAGTATTCCTTCCGTGTGTACAGTGAGAACATCTGTGGCCTCAGCGAGGAGGTGGGCATCAGCAAGAACACGGCTGTCATCGGCAAAACAGGCAAGTAATCCTATTTGAACGACACGGCCTAGCGCATCTCATTCATGGATTACTGCTTTCATAACAAATGTCGTAGAAAAGACTGTACCGTACAAACAATAACTCCTCACTGCTCTTGTATATGTGTGTTATCCTTTCTTATATGTCTGTGGTGTACAATAATTCACTGCTAGGTAATTGCCATTGCTGTAGGAACATGAAACGGTGTGACAGAGTAGTAGTAGATTGGTCCTGACATTCCTACTGTCCCTCACCTAGATCTGGAACACAACCGAACCCCTTACAAAGAGAAGGACCTAACCAGCTCCCCAAAGTTCACAGCACCCCTGGTGGACAGGTGTGTTGTTGCAGGCTATAGTGCTGCCATCAGCTGTGCTGTCCGTGGTTACCCCAAGGTAAGTCCATCTCTTTCAACTGAGGGAGTGTGTGTGCGTGTGTGTGTGTGTGTGTGTGTGTGTGTATGTGTGTGTGTGTGTGTGTGTGTGTGTGAGTGTGTGTGTGAGTGTTTGATGTGTTGAGCAGGAATGAGAAATTACTGAAGCAGAATGAACATAAATAACAAATGTGCATTTTTGCATCGGCCAGCGGCCTAAGATCTTTCGAGACAAAAGTTGGCCCAATTAAACTCCCCCTTCCCCATTCTCTATCCCCCACTCTCTACCCCTACTACTCCTCTCAATACTATCCCCCTTTTCCATTCCCCTTTCCCTCTTTCTATTTGTTCCCCCTTTTTTTCTATTTCTGATGCAACTCCTTGTTTGTTTTCACTCTATCATCCTCCCTCTCTCTTGTCCCTCAGCCCAAGATCGTATGGATGAAAAACAAAATGATCCTTGGGGACGACCCAAAGTTCCTGATGCAGAACAACCAGGGGGTGTTGACCCTCAACATTCGCAAGCCCAGCACCTTCGACGGGGGCAAGTACTCCTGCAAAGCCATCAACGACCTGGGCGAGGACGTGGTGGAGTGCAAGCTGGAGGTCCGAGGTAAACTACAGCTCCCACCAGGCAGCAGTCAGGGTCTGTGGATCAATGCGAGGTCTACTTGGCAGTCGTCAGTTATCCCCGAGCAGACAAATCCCCTCGTCTCCCTTCACCTTTGACTTAGTCCTTGTCAGGAAAACTCTTGATAGCATGCAGGCTCAGAGGAGGGATACATCTTATTGCATTTGTCAGTCAGAATTTCCAGTGCCGCGGAAGACTTACAGGAATGTAGTTTCTTTAAATAGAATGATCTACTAGCCTTCTCACTCTGCTTTTTTCTCCCTCCCTCTCTCTCTCGCTCCCTTTCTCTCTCTCTTCCTCTGTTCTCCTCTCCAGTCGCACAGGAAAAAACTGACGAGAAGAAATGAGCGACAACACGGAGCACCAGAGGATACAGTTGAACAGGAATAGTAATGGATTATGTATAACAGGGTAGACTGGAATAAATATGATAAGAATAAAACACTGGTGAGCTTCTAAAGCCAACATACCCCTCCCCCCCTCTCTCCTCCTCTTCCTCTGGCCTTACCATTAGTATGAAACATTTCACATCAGTCATAAATGAATGAACGATGACAATAACTGCATTTTGACAGTGCAGCTTTAGACTAGGAATGGAGCAGTGGAGCGGTGCCCGGGTATTACAGCATACAGATGGCTTGCTCTTATCTGTGAAATGAACCTGTCTGTGAACACACACATAAAAACAGTCATTCACCAATGCGTTGCCAGTGTCGTGCTTGGTGTCCCAGACGTTTTTATAGCCCGTGGTGGATTTATGGTCGCAATGCAGCCACCGCACTGAAAAGCACTGCAGTGTGACCGGTCGACCACCTTGCCCCTCCACGAGGCGTCAGTGGGGGGATAGCAAGGAGTGGGAGTGAGGGTGGGAGGGCGGGGGTGGAGCCCTAGGATCACGGTCCACTGTGAGTACCAGATAGCTTCAACAGCCACCGTGGCACAATGAAGCCAGGCATGCTCTGAGGATTACAGGGGTTTTGCACCTTCCACTCGGATGAGGAACCCACAAAAACACACAGGAAGTACTTTCTGAAAGACAGAAATTCACACACACACATTCACACACTGTTACCTATTCACAATATTTTTGAGCAGACAGGTATTCCTTTAGTGGTCCATCGGCTACACATCCAGGCCTCTATGGATACTTACACACTTACACACTCACACGCGCAGACACACACACATACACACACATACACACACGGAATCAGGGTCTCGTTAGCATAACACACTAGAGACTAATTAACGCACCCATCAACACTGCCCTAATTAGCTCTCCCACGTCATTACTGAGCAAACGAATTACCGCTAATTTACACACCCGCAAAACAAACACAGCACCGTCTGCGCTGGGAGAGGCGGCGGCGGCGGCTCGGCTCGCACACCAAATTACGACCGTAGCCGTGAGCTGCAACCCAAACCAGGGGGCCCCCGTCGGGGTCCGGGAACCCAACCATCTGACAGAAGAAGACTTAAAAATAAAGAAATAAACAAACCGAGAACAGGCGGAGGACTCCGCTGCAGACAGTGTTCCTCCCATCAGTTGGTGCACTCGGCCTCAATCTCTTCTCTGTGCTGTACACTAAGGGTGCTCTCCAAAAAGGAGTGGTGTGGGTACGAGTGCCAAACGAAAAATTATTTTACGCCCACTGGCCCCGTGTCTCACCACCAGAGGGGGCAAGAGCACAGTGACATGCAGCAGCAAAGTCTGTATCCATACACAGTATGTGTGGGTGTCCTCATGAGTGACAGGCTATTAATCTTGTTCATTACTAATGTAGCAAAGAAAAATCTTGAAGAGAGAGTCTCACTCCAAAGAGGTCAGGAGACATTTCTTAGTTCGTCTACCCAACTAAAAAGTCCCTAGCCATGGATAGTGGTTGGTTGTGTGTGCTGTTTGTGGTGAGTTCAAGGCAGAGAATGATCTTTATGTTGGTTGATTTCAGTGCAGTGACTGAACGCGAGGAAGGCTTACAGAATACAGAAGAGCAAACTCTTTGACACCTGAAAGTAGGGCATGTCTGGATGTTTGGTTTGTAGAGTATACCTGCAGTGCAGCAAGGAGCTTCTGGCTTTGAACCTTGTTAATCACTAAACTGTTCTGTCAAGGTTTGTTGTGTTTGCTAGCATCTTGTAGTCTTATTTGTAGTTATCACCGATGTTTATGTAACGTTATGGCTGACAATCCAAGAGGTAATTCTGCTGGCTGACAAATGAAAGCAGCTTTGCTTGTATATGATAGCAGCGCGTGAGAAAACAAAGCTGTCAGAACGCAACATGCAGCCAACGCTCCACTTGAGTTCTCCTCCTTTCACCCTCACACAAGTCACTTACTGTTGCCAAGCAATCACACTAATTGTACCTGCTGGGGTGTCATTCGGAGGTTTTAAGACTTCTGTGTTGGAACTACATGGGAAAAGCTGAAGAAGCCATCCTCTTGACTTCTGTTTCTCCTCTTTACATCACTCTTTTTGTCACACTTCCATATAGCATGTACGGACGCACACACACGCATACACACGCACACCGATGGGAACAGACAGGTGTGCTAGTTTTGGGAGCTTTTAGGTAAGTCTGAAGAAAAATAATGGCACATTTTGTTTTCCTTCGCACGGTGACACACCTCCAGGCTTTTTAAGTTTGTAATTCCCTGCATTAATAATTCATGTTGAAGCAGGGCACAGGCAGCCCAGGAGGACTGCTGCTGTACTACACCTTGGCTCGGCTACGCTATCAACCCAATATTAGAACATGTCGAATGTCTATTTCTGACTGGAAGAGACAAGGAGAGTGACAGACAAACTTACCAAGGGAGAAAGGAATGGAAGGAGGGGGAGGAGAGACAGAGAACAAGAGGGAGAGAGAGAGAGGGGTTGGGGGGTACTCCAGAGAGACAGAGACTGAGCTCCTGGAACAGTGGGATGGAGAGAACTATAATTATGCAAGTAATTATACATGAAATCATGGAGTTGGAGAGAAAGAGAGAGAGAGGGACAGAGGGAGAGAAGGGGATAAAGCGGGAGAGTGGGAACGGTGGGGGGAGTTGGAGCCAGGGAGAGTTTCATCCGTGTAATTACTGTATAAGAACTAAATGAGACACACTGAGAGAGGAGACAGTGTACCATCGTATACGATAGGGTGCCACATCCATATATATATTAGTGTCTAATAATATCTATCCCATTTATATCATATCTATTATCCAGTGCGGTCCAACGGCCAGCACCTGCACACGCACACACACACACACACACACACACACACACACACACACACACTCTGGCGCTGAGACCTTTCCAGTCCCCCTCCCTCTGGTACAGTGCGCTTTATTGAATATCAGTGTGACTTATTCCCTGTGTCATTGTGCTCATTGATTAAAGAGGGCAGAGCCTCCCTGGGCTCACGGCCCATGCACTGAGCTCCATGTGTCTAAAGGGGGTGAACCAGAGTGCCCCGCTACCACCGAGACACTGGCCCTCACACATCCCAATAAGTACATCACGCCTCGACGTGGCAGAGTGAAACAGACAGCTCGATCCACCTTAGGTGTGTGTGTGTGTGTGTGTGTGTGTGTGTGTGTGTGTGTGTGTGTGTGTGTGTGTGTGTGTGTGTGCGTGTTCTAGCAGACTACCCACACTTAAGCGCTTGTGCGTTGGAGTTTTCTGTGCATGCTTCTAAATTACAAATTGTATCTGGAAGTGATTCTAAGGGCTGTACATGTTTGTCTTCCCGTCTGTTTTCTGAGTCCTGATCTCAACTTCTCCCAAGTGTTTCATCTCAGTTGGCTGCCCATGGAGAGCTCCTGCCGTGCTGCTGCAAAGCCGCCAGGCAGCGTTCCCTCTAAGGTGCCCTGCCAGTGGCCTGGTCTAGCCCTGCACATCCCCACATCTTCTTAGAGGAAGGAGAACTGGCAGCTACTACCTACTAATCTCTGCACTCTGGGAGACGGGGCTTTTTCTCATGGACTCCTCAGCTGTGGAAAGCCCTTGCCGCTGAATTAGATTTGCTTACTCTGGCGGCCCATCTTCAAAGGCCCAAGATAACTGAACATACCTTTTTATTCATTTCACGGCACAGTAATTGTCGACCCCCCCCCCCTGCCCCCCCTCTCTCTTTTGCTAAGCAAATGCTGTGAATGTCTTTGGGGAATGTGCACGGGGCTCTGCTTTCATCTGCATTATGCTTGGTGGTAGTGTTGTCATTTTATTAAGTGTTATTTTGATGTTATCCTAGGTTTTCTTTCTAAAATACGTTACCATACTGTACATGCATCTTTTCTTGTCTTCTTGTTTTTTTATTTAACTTTTTAGGAATACCTCTGCTTTCAAAGATCAAAGAAAAAGCCTAGAGTAAAATAATATATATATATATATATATATATATATATATGTATATATATATATATAAATATATAAATAATAATAAATATATATATATATATAAAATGTATATATAATATTTATAGAAATATATATATATTTATAAAACAATTACGCAAATTTAACTTCACTTGAGAGAATTGAAGACAAAAAACATGCAAACGCAGTAAAAAACGTTAGATGGAAAATGTACGAAACAAAGGTTAAAAAGGTTCTACAAGTCTTCCATGGCAAGTCTTATACATAAGGCAAGAGAGGTAGACCTTACTGAAGAGAATTAAAAAAGTCTGCCGCTGTGTTTCAATGTGGGCTCCCCCTAATAATAGAATGGCCCTTTATCTGCACAGCCCTGTGTTGAGAGGGATGTGAATGGTCTCCTTTTGCTTGTGTGACCAAAGCCTGGCAATTAGATTGTCGAGATAGAACTCAAAGCTCACTGATGCATCTTAGCATCAGCAAGATATCAATTATTACCCACGTATTTAAAATAGGACAGATTAGATTTCACAGTTATGACAGTGCTCCCTTTTCGGCAGACACGTCTTGTAACGCACAGCATTGTCGGAATTTGTGTTGCACTTCTGTACCAGACATCTATTTCTCTTTTTTTTTCTCCGTTGCTTGTCTCACTAGCATCACTATCAAAGATCAATGTATGAGAGAAAGCTCTCTGATAAACACCTCAGAAGAAAAGCCTTTGATGGCGCCATGGAGCTTAGTCAGACCCAGCTTCTGCAGCAGGAGTCCCAGCCATGGAAGCTCGTCGGGCTGACACTTCTTGAGGGTTTCGTGTGCTCAGAACGGCAGACCCCCCCCCCACCCCACCCCACCCTACCCCAGCTGGAAGACTTCCACAAGGCAATTAGGTACAGCCTCCAGCGTAAGTGTTTGCGCTGCGCTGTGGCTGTCTCTCCTTGGCCATGCGATCCATTTCACCGTTATCTGGCCACAGATCTATCCGAGCCAGTAAATGAGGCAGTAAATATGTTTGACTAGATAGACTGTGGCGGGAGCCATTTGGACTAAAATGCCTGTACTTTATGTGCACTCGGACTGTGGCAACGCGAGCGTGGCCTGTGACTGGAACAAAGCGTCCAGGGCTTCCCCTTAATGCTCCTCCCCATATATCACAGAGCGTTATTAGCCTTTACTGTTACCGGCCTACTCGTCCTCCCGCTCCTTGCCGCCGGGGTGGTTAACCTGGGATCGATCCTTGGAAGCGCCAAGCTGTGACCACTGTCTTATATATTTTTGTAGGAAACCCCGCCACCTTTTTTTTTTCAGGAGCAGCATGACTGTGGTTTGGCCCTCCTGTTCCTCTGTGGCCCCACGGCAATCTATGAGAGGGCTGCTCGGGCCGGCCTCTGGATGGACCCATGTCCCTCATCAGGCACCCAGCCAGTCTGACCTGATATGAGGGTGCAGCACTGCTCACGTCACACACAAACACACATACTGCAACCAGGGTGTGGGTTTGGACAGACAGAAAAGCCGCTGGAAATTATTTAGGTGACAATCATAAGGTGAGCAGTGAAGGATTGGGCACAAACACACTCATGTAATTATATTCACGTGTAGTGTACACACACACACACACACACACACACACACACACACACACACACACACACACACACACACACACACACACACACACACACACACACACAAACACACATACCAGCACAGAAAATTGTGGATAGTCGGCATGCCATAGATGCTGAGAAAGCACAAACACATGAGTGCACATGCATTTACACTTGGGAGGGAATTCACTCGCAGACACAAAATCTCTCATTCTCTGTCCTCTCCCTTATGCATACCCACATTAACACATACACGCGTGCACAAGCACGTACGCACACACACACACACACACACACACACACAATAATTTACTAAAAACAACAGAAACACTGTTTATAGAGGAGAAGACAAGAGTGAGAAAACAACATATAGCAAGGGAAGGAGTGCAGCAATTTCAAAACAGCGTTTGGCTCTGTTCAAATAGTTGCCATGGTTTCGAGATGTTTCCATGGAAATGCTAGCTGCCAATAAAATGAATTTGAACTGAATCTTTGTAGCGAGATGTTAGGAAGGTGTGAGAAAGAGACAAGGGGAGAGTGAGACGGCCAAAGAGAGGGAAAGGGGGTGGAACACGCAACTCCATACGACTTCAACAGTCACTTGGGGGTGGGACATGGGCGGAGGAGGGGGCAGGGTTGGAATTTAGGGTAACTAGGTGGTAGAGAAAAACACGTCACGCAATGGAAAGAAAAGGGGCTGAGAGTGGACTATTTCAGGCGGCATGTTGTCATAGTAACCGTGGCCTTGCCAGAGAAAAGAGTGGTTGGTGAGAATCATATAGGAGCCTGGCCACGGGGCCACTGATTAACATGTGTTCAGTCTAAATCACGCCTGTTTGTGAGCTTCTCATTTGGTGTGTCTGTGTGTGTGTGTGTGTGTCTGTCTGTGTGTGCGAAAGCAACAGAAAGTGTATCTGCGGGTGCATGCATGCACGCACTTCATAGCACTTGTTCTTCCACTAATTCTCTTTCAGGGAACTGGAACTGGTGAAGAGAGAGAACGCATTAGTGGGGCTGACGCACATGTGTTTCTACGCGTGTGTACGAGTGTGTAAGATCAGGATGTTTCATGCTTTAACTGCTTTTCCAAGTACTAAACAAGACCTTTAATGTCTGCTCAGTCAGTCCGCATGTCTGCTTCTCTTCTTCGTCTTCTTTTTTCCCACCCTCTCCCCTCCTTTCACCCGACGTCTCACTCTACCTCTCGCTCCCTCTGCTCACTCCCTCTTTCTCCCTCTTTCTCTTCTCTCTCTCCCCCTGTCTTCCTCTCTCTGAAGGACAGAGGTATTCCCACATTTCTCGGTCGCCATGGTAACGCTGCAGCAAGAAAGAAAGAGAGGCCGCAAGAGAAAGGGGGAGGGGGAGAAGAGGCTGGGGATGTGTGAACAATGCTAATGCTACTTCACTGATCATCGATTGTGTGTTTTTCCCTCTCCCCCCTCCCTCTCTCTCTCTCTCTCTCTCTCTCTCTCTCTCTCTCTCTCTCTCTCTCTCTCTCTTTTCCTCCCCCTCCCTATACCTCTTTTCTCGTCTTTCACCACAACCTCGTTCCTTCCTCATTACTCTCCACCTGGTAGCAGTGCCCTTCTCCCTGTGGTTTTAAAACTCCGTCTCCCAGATAGGGCAGCTGTCATTGTTATCATTATTATTATTGGGTCATTTAGCAGACGTCGGTATCCAGGGCAACATAGAGATGTGGCAACGCATCCTGGGTGAATATAAATATAGACAGGAATCCATCAAAATGGCTGACCGGCCATTATCAGTCTAATGTGGAGGCTGCTCCTGTCACAACCGCACATAAATAATGCCATCTCATTAGACACCATGGTTCCCTTGCCTAAACAGGTGTGTTGATGTTTCCATGTGGCCGTGCGAGGACGCATGTATGCACACAATCGCCTGTGCATGCATATTTATGGGGTGCTTGCGTGTTTGATCGCAGGGGGCACACTGCGTACACACTCAGGTTGGCTAGGATAGCACATGCAGCAGAGGACGCAGAGCCGAGGGACCAGTCAGCTAAACAGCCAGCCAGTTACGGTAAGCAGGCAGGCAGGCAGGCAGGCAGTCAGCTGCAGTGGAGCCTGACTGAGGTGGCTGACTTAATAAAGCAGGTACTGGAGTAAATAAGAGCCAGGCTCTCAGTCAGGCTCAAACAGGTGTGCACGGCTGCAGGCTCTGCTCTCCTGTCTGCTGCCCAACCTGCTGCCGACACACGCTCACACACATGGCCAGCCTACGCATACACATACACTTACAACAAAATGCCATCCACCCACACACACATGCTGTTCCCGGTAAATATACACATATTCCTGAATGTATATAAATATACACAGCTATGCACGTGCACTGTTATGCACACCCACGCACATACGCACAAACCCACCCAAACATTCTCACTCAGCGGCTGTCCTCCAGGGCTGCAGCTCTGTCTCCTGCCTGCTTGTCGTTGCTTGTCTGCAGCTAATCGATGGATTGAAGGCATTGATTATAGGAGGCAGTCACCCAGCCGTGGCCTCCCCCAGTGAACTCCCTGGCAGAAACAACCAGCCCTCCCCCGGTGAGCACTGCAGCACTGGCGCCAACGCCTGCAACGCTCAGCACACCGAGGGGCCATCAAACCGAGTGCGCATGCACAAGTGCTGCCCACCGCGGTGAGCAGGCACCAACACGCCGTCGATTCACGTCGTCGAAAAAAAAAAAAACTTTACGTAACCGGAGGCAGGGAGAAAGAAATGGTAGAGACAGAGATGGTTCTGCTGCGGGAGTCAGAGCGTGCGTGTCAATCATCACTACTGTATAAGTAACCTGCGCCGCCATCTTCCCGTAATTCTGTGAGGTGTGCAACACGCCGGCGTTTGTTGATTGCCTGTCTGGGGGAGATACTAATGTATTCATAGCGGGGTGTTTGTTTGCACAGTCTGCCTCCCAGTTGTTCCGCTCCGAGGCTGGAATGCGGAAGATCACCGATAATTATCCCATCACATAGATAACGCTCTCCAATCCACAGGCTGAGACGAGGGGCTCTCATCTACCCTCCGCCAGAGAGCCAGGCCGGCCATGCATCGGGATTGGAAGCTCCATGGAAACAGGCGTGTGGACGGGGGCGGGTGCTAGCAGGAGCCTGGGACACCATCATATCTCCAGTCAACACGGCACGCATGATCCACGGCACCTTCCTAAAGTGCTCCCTTACCACATAGTCACACGTCAGTCAGTCAGTCAGTCCGCTACTGGGGCCATTGTCGCTGATGGATGTGGAAGAGGCACGTGCCTCTTGGGGGAGTAAAAAAAAACACATACACAGGCCTTCATGGAAGGCTGTGCGTGAAACAGTGTCCCCGGGTGAGCCCTTATCAGGGGCGGTATTTTATGCTGGGGAGTGTTGGGTGACCTTTTCTTCGGGGCCAACGTGCGGCGTGCTATGAAGCTGCTCGTGTCATACGTGTCCTTGAGAGGGTGATGTGATGCGCGACTGGCTTGATTCTGTGTGTCACCATGGCCGGGTGGCTCGGATGCACGGAGTGGACAGATGTACTCGGCCGAGAATAAGGATCCATCTACATATGGTTAGCTGGTATATGTCATGTTAGGCTCCAAGTGCCATTGCTGCTGTCATCTCTTACTTTCTCTACCCCCCCCCTCCTCTCTCTCTCTCTCTCTCTCTCTCTCTCTCTCTCTCTCTCTCTCTCTCTTTCTTTCACTCGGTCTCTCTCTCTCTCTCTCTCTCTCTCTCTCTCTCTCTCTCTCTCTCTCTCTCTCTCTCTGTCTCTCTCTCTCTTTCTCTCGCTGTCCCGCAACCTGCCTGCTGATCAATAACTCATCTCTGAACGTCGATTTGCCTCGACCCCCACGGGAAAACAAACGTCCTTTCACAGGACAAACAAAAGGAGGAGAATAGGAGAGGGAGGATAGGGAGATAGTGGCCAAGATAATTGAGGAAATACAGTAAGCCTGATGAAATGCCCAAACAGGGAGGGAGGGGGTAAGAGGCAGGAGGAGGGGAAGAGAGGTGGTGGAGTGTGAGAGAAGGGCGAGATTGAAAGGGTCGTTATGGGATGGATGATTAGCCCCGTCTCCAAGGTTACGCTTTACAACTGTATCACCGCAGCGCGGGAGAGAGGGGAGCGGATTGCGGAGCTCCAGGGAGGCGGATGGTGAAGGGGGGAGGAGGAAGAGGAGCGCCGACACTGGCCGTGCATCAAAGGAGACGTGGTTGGAGAAGGCAGAGGCGGCTATCTCTGACACTGACACCAACCTTGACCATGATGACTACCACTGGAGCTGGCCTATATACTGTATATATACTGTATATAAATTGCCCAACTAGTGACTAGCAGGACCAATGGCGACGTCCGTACCAGGAGCGTCCCCAGAAGTGCGAAGGGGAGGAGCGATGACCGATGGACACGTAATGGAGCTCGACAGTGGGGGACAGACATCACTTACATTGTGGCCAACTGCAACAGTTGACCTTTACCCAGAAAAAATTTCAATTTAAAATAAAATCGGGATATAGTTTTCCTCCTGACGCACCGTCGAGCCCCACTTTCCCCTCTCTGTATATTGCGTCTTCTCTGTCCTTCCTCTGTATCAGTCCATCAATTTCTATTTCCCCCCATCACAGCAGCCTCATTAGGCCCTCTACTCATGCTTAGAGATTCATAAGGCAGAGAGAATGCAGTAATAACCATCGAGAGATGGAGACAAATGGACCATTGTGGTCAGAGACGCCGGCTCCAGGGCCTGCAGCCTCGGAGTACACGGAGAGACCTGGGATTTCACGCCATCACCTCCCATTGGAGGTAAGTTGTGGCTGCTCTGCCCCTGAGTCCTGGAGATACCAACGCCGGTGAAGGTGAGGATTGTTAGCCGGTTTAGCATAATCTATTCGGTGTGACCGTGCACTGCACCCTGGGTAACGTCCCTACCACAGGAGCTGGTGAAGCATCAGCACTTTGAAGGGCATGCACACACGCACACAAACCGTCCCTTACCGTTAATTACAATACACATTCCACTTACCTCTCCTGCGTCCCATCGCCGTTTACCAAAACATATAGATCAGTTCCCTGGCAGTAACATGCAAGTGGAAGGGTGTTTGATTAACATAAGAAATGCACAGGTGTGAATACTGCTGATGGCCTTCATGCTATACATGTGGACAATGAATGTTGAACATGCAAAGCAGTGTCCTGCATATTTACTGCTTATTTGCTTTTTTATTACTTTCTGTCGAATATGTGCAAACACTCCAAACCACACGTGTCCAACACACACTAACACAACCGCACGCAAGTCCAAACACACACCCTTGGGTAAGCTTATAATTGTAACCCTGAGTCAGTAGCATTCAGAGGCTGACCTCTTGGCTAACCACTGGCCAGCACGAGAGTGGCGTTCACCGCAGGCTTAACACCAACCCACAAAGGGACACACACACCCACTCAGACATAGGGCGCAGGCGGAGGTCAGCCATCAGGGTCGTGATACACACCCTGCAGCAAGCTAACCCACTGCCACAGTGTCAAATCAGCTTTAAAACACTAACATAGGGCCTTCTAAACGTACTCGCACAACACGTTCTAACACAGTGCCGCTATTGTCGAGGGAAAAAATATGGTAGACACAGCAGATACCACATGCCATCCCTAATGATGATAAGTTCCGTCCCATGTAAACATATATCATGGCTACACAGAGAAATGTTCCCTTTTTATGTACTTTCATGACTCACACTCGTAAATAACCACCAGAATCTCACAAATTGTGGGGAAAAAACATCATTTTTTATTCCATAAATTTCTCATTATGGCACTTGAACAGAGATTGAATGGTCTGAAAAAAGATTTGGAATAGAACCTTTTAGGCAGAACAAATCTACTCCTCCTCCGCACGCACACACACACACACACACACACACACACACACACACACACACACACACACACACACATACATGACATGTTTCCAATGTTAATACACACATCCATATTTAGAATAGGTTAGAACAGAGTAATAGGAAACGATCACAGGAACAACTATAGTCAATATTGCAGAAGAAACTTGAACCAAAAGGAGCAGATGGAGTCCATGTTTAATTCAACAGAGGGGAGGAAATATTTGGAGTGTTGGTTTGTTGGAGTGTTTGTTTGGCTTTTTCCTGAGAGGGGGTTCGGGACGAACTGACTGGGGAACTTGTGCGCATTCTGTGTGAGTACAAGCTTACATGCGTGTGTGTACGTCAGCATGTGCTGACAACGAAAGGATTGCACAGATTGAACTATCTCGTAATCTAGCTACAGGGGGTGACAAAATGACGGAGAGATGCAGAGAGGGGAAGAAAAGTAGAGAGGAAGCATGAGGTAGATAGAAGAGGAGGAGGAGGAGGAAGGGGGAGAGGAGGAAAGAGGGATCAAAAAAGAAAGAGTGAGAGCAGAGGGAGGGGCAGGGAGGGATGAGAGCGAGCGTGTACGTGTGACTCAGAGGGAGTCTGTGTGACAGGCAGCGACGGATGCATTATCTACATTTCTGAAGGAGAGGGGTGAGAAAAGGAGAAAAGGAGGGGAAGTGAGCCGTGCTCCTCTTTGGCTCCCCGTGGGGGCCAGGGACGGAGGAGTCATCGGGCCCTCGAGCGCCGGCTGACATATAAAACCCCCTCTTGTGGCTGCCTCCGCACAGACACTCAACACACGCCAGTACACAGACACACACACACACACACAGGCGGGCGTGCACACCCACCCACACACAAAGCACGCACAGACCAGAGCATCCTCCAGACGGTATCTGGAGTGACAGCATATCTCTGAGTGTCCTCTGACAGTCAACCTCATCTCTCATCGTTCCTGTCCACCTCCCCTTCTCTCCGCCCAACATCCCGCCCTCTCTCTCTCCCTTACCCCTACCTGTTTCTCTCTCTCTCAGCTGGCCCTTCCCCGTCCCCTCCCCCATCTTTGGCCCATGGGCTGTATGGGAGTGGCGTGCCTGCGGGGACAGCCGCAGCCGTTGTGTGATGAGCGAGTTCTGGGATTTGTGGGCGGGCGTGAGGCTTGCAGCGGGCTAAATGTGTGGTAAAGACCTGGCCTGCTGTTTATAGCAACAGCGCGGTTGGGGAGCGCATTAGAATGTATTAGAACCCAATGTCTTGCCAGGCGGTTCAATGCAACCCCTGGCCTACAATGCGGAGGGAGAGAGAGAGAGAGAGAGAGAGAGAGAGAGAGAGAGAGAGAGAGAGAGAGAGAGAGAGAGAGAGAGAGAGAGAGAGAGAGAGAGAGAGAGAGAGAGAGAAAGAGAGAATATATAGCCGGGGAGGTGGGTGTCATGTGGAGACGGGCAGATTTAAAAGGAATATAAGAGCAGACATGCGACGCGGGTGATACAGGCCGCCCAAGCCCTGCCCGGATGAATAAATCAGCACCGATGAGGACGCACGCCTCGTAAATTAACATGAGCGGCTGAGGTGGGGAGGGGGGAAGGGGGTTAAAGTTGAATCAATATTTACAGCTAAAATGTATCTCAAATGGATAAATGTGAACGGCTGTTCTCTTTCAAGTGTGCTGGTCTTGGGGAGATGGACACCCTTGGATACACTAGCCTCCGAGACGCTGTGGCAGCGGTGGGTGAAGCTGAGGCTGGTGGGAGGAGCGGTATCTGGGTCAGGACTGGCTCTCTCCCCCTGACCCCCTGTGTCGGCGTCTCCTCTGGACTTGACCCGGCGACGGAGCGGGCCTCTCTGCCCCGTCACTGACCGGTGACGCGTGTGAACGCCCCCGTCATCGCGCCATGGCCTTTTCCGCAACATTGCGCTCTCTGTCTCTTCAGCTCTCTGTTGTCTCTCTTGCCTCTTCCGGCACTGCACTAGCCCTCCATAGGGTGCGCCTGACAGACCCACATTTGCACTTCAAAGAGCTGTAATGTACTCCATGGCCTCCGCCCAACTTCAAACAAACGTCAGACACGGCGGAGTGCGATTATGATGCCGAGCTAAGGCACCCATAAACAGTATATCTGGGCATTGGGTCACTGCTGCTGATGGGGAAAGACGGGAGGCAGGGTGGGGGGGGAGTGCGTTTGGAGACTCGACTGCGAGCTCGTCCTCTGAGAGGAGCACAGCTGCTGCCTCAGCACATCCTTTAATAGTTGCCCATGGTTCAGGACATTCCCATACAGTTCCACAACTCAACACTGAGGCCAGGAGAACCGGCGAGCGTTCCACAGGGCTCTGGAGGACCCAGAGTGTCCTAGAACCGCCGTTCCATGTTCTAACCCATGAGCACCATGTCTGACTGTCTGACACGCGAGGACTGATTGTTCTATCTACAAGCCCTCCAATAGGAAACTTCAACTAGGAGTGTGGTCCTCCTTTAGAATCGAGCATTGTGGGGCTTTTCTGTCACTAGGAGGTGGAACTAGCTGTTCGTGGAAATGAAGTGCTCTTCTAACAAGGTCTGTGGCAACCCCTCCCCCCCCCCCCTACTCTGAACCGTACAATTTGTGTGATAGGAGCGAATTGTTTTATAGCGTTAGAGCCTGAACGGTGCTCCCTCTTCACCCTCATCTGAGATACTTCACCTGAGGGCTGCTGACCTCTCCCACGGTGGGGTCACTCAAAGGGCATGATGGGGGATGGAGTCATCCGGCAATGAGACATGCCTGCCGCTCATCCCTCTCCCAGCCCCAGCACGCTGACATGCCCCCTCATCTTCCTCGCCTCAGTCAACGGACATCTTGTGACGAAGGACAGGGTTACCAAGGTGACGGGGAAACAGGCCCTGTGGTAATGCTCCTCCGTCCTGGTCTCAAATGAAGGACACCTTCACAGAACATAAAGGCCGACCCTGCAGAGTGCCGCGCCCTGGGAGCGGCCGAGAGCTTTGTGTTACGTGCTGCTGCACACCGTAACTCCTGTCACGTAACAAATCAGTCAGTCAACATGCGGATGTGTCAATGTGTGTGAGCGTGTGTTTGAGTTTGTGTCTCTATGAGAATGTGTATTTACGTTGCATGTATGTATGCAACTCTTGTGTGTAGTAGTATATGTGTGTGTATGCGCGCGTGTGTGGCACGTTTGATTAGTGGCTGCAGGCTCTTGTGCAGATCATATGGATGACACAGAAAAAAACATCCACGGGCGTCCCATCTCAAGCCACAGTCAATACAGCAGTAGGGACAGAATAGCATCCCCCAACCTCTCACGATAAAAGTGAAAAGGCCCAGACATGATCTAAACAGCAGGAGCTTCCAAAATCTGCTGAAACACAGAATCACAGTAACCGGAGCCGAACAGGCTCTCCAGACTGCAGACACAAGGTGGAACATGCAGGCAGATGGATAGCACTCATCGGCTTCGTCATCACCACCATAACCACCACCATCATCATCATCAAGCTTTTCAGCACGCGCCAAAGCGTCTCCCTCTCGTTTTCCCTTTACACATCCAATGACTGTTAAAGATTCATAGCCACAATAATGCTTATGTATTGCTGCGGTTGGATGCTCTTGGCATTGGCGATGGTGACCAAATTAGAGTTGGCTCACTGACACTGGGCTCTTCAATAATGCAGTGTGCGCCACTGCTATTTTTAAATGGTTTTGGTGACTGATTGTTTTTTTTATGGCTATGAGGAATCACACATGGCTTGAGATACTGCGACTTACACATTTGTGATATCCCCCTCGTATCTCGGGGACTATCTCCACGGGGTAAACCCTGTGTGGAGCAAACCACCTTCCTGACTGGTGAACTGTCAGAGCATCTCTTTGGGTGTGGAAAACAAACACACCTAACTGTCCAACGTTGCACCAAGAGGACACTGTCCTGGTGTGGGAGATGCCTTTGGCATAGCAAGTGAACTCAAGCAACGTGGTGTGGCTGCTCAAGTAATGTTCTCTTGCGCGTATCATGCTGGGCAAAACTCTAGACACAACTAGGTGCAGCAAACGTTCACCTAAAACGCTGCCTATGGGCTCCGAGGCGTATCAAACTTCTTAAAGAAAACATGAATTTTACTAGACATGCAAAGTAAGGTCTCCTCTATCGCTACCAGGACTGATTCCCATTAAGCCCCAGCAGGACTGGAACAGGCCAATTAAGAGAGAAGTCACGGGTTCTGGCCCAATGAGGACTGAGTAGCCTTGATTAGTTAGCTAAATGCAGCAGGGGAGTGGGACACAGGCGTTGACCCTCAGCTTGTACCCTCACAACAACAGAAGGGGATGACAGAGGCTAGGTCACAGGCACGCTAAAGAGACACTGGCTGTGATGGACTATGCCTTTCATCACTTGGGCTTATTCCAGTATGCAAAATAGAGAAAAGAAAAGCATAAGCGGGCAAAAAAGAAGAAGAAAAGAATATGTTTTTACTTAAAGTGTCAGTAAGAGGATCATAGAACAGCTCGGAGCAGAGGCACACAGACAGATCAGGTTTAAACTGGGGATTTAAAATGGAGGTCTGACTGCCCCTCCTCCTCTCATAACCCCCTTACCACTCTCCCTTCCTCTCATAGCTCATCTAGTGTAAGCTCACCTAGGTGGATAGATGCACTCACACACAGGAAAAAAAATTGTGAGTACACAAAATAGCACTGCATTGATGAGCATTACAACTCACCCCCCACCCCATCACACCCCCACCATTCAAAACACGTATGCACACACACACACACACACACACACACACACACACACACACACACACACACACACACACACACACACACACACACACACACACACACACACACAGAAACAGATTCCCTGAATGGCTGAATGAGCGGGTCCCTTCCTGCACAGTAAACACAGCCTTTCCATTAGAGTGCTCCGAGAGTGTTCAGTGCCCTGTGACTCAGTCACTGCAGCACTGTGGCTGTGAGGCTCCGGCTAAACTGTATCTCCCTCTCTCTCTCTCACTCTGCCCCTGAGCCTCGACAACATGGTCTCATCTGCGTAGCGCCACATAGAAGCTTCATGGGAACTACAAAAGCAACAGTTCTTTCCAAGGTGATGAGCTACTGCAGGCAGGAGGCGGAAAGCAATATTGTAGGAATTGGGAGGAGGGGAGGGGGGTTTGTAACAGTCCTTGCTTTGAGCCAGAGCTCACTGATAAACAGACACAGATTCACATGCACACACCCACAAGCCTGCCCCCATGACAATTTTCTCTCTATTATTTGCACATATAGAGATGGATGAATATGCAAATCGGTTGTGAGGGGAATACGGGTCCCTGATGTTGGGAAAAGAAATATGTAAATGCCTGGTGCACAGGATGAGTGTTAATCACAAGTGTAGGGTCGCATACATTAACACATTTAGCATTAGTGTAAGCACTATGCAAATTTCATGTACCAGGGATAGCTGTATGTTGACGGCATGATGCCGGGACAAAGGCCGAAAATCCAAAGAAATGTGGAGGCACGGGTAACGGAAATCGGCGCAGTAGGTGTTGGCAAACAATTGTGTGTAGAACTGCTATAAGCAACATGTGGTTGGGAAAATGTCGATGTTCAGGAAGGACATGTGAAGATAAATAAAACCTATACTGTCTGCTCCCACCATTTGCATTTGAAACCCAAATCAAGATGCAATGATGAGAGCTGTCGCAGCGGCAACAGTTGCCAGGGCAACCTGCCGGTTGGAACCTGTGGGGGCATTGTGCGAGGATATGGGCCCACTGTGAAAGGTGATTTGCTACTGTTGGAGGAACACTGGCCGGCTTGTCGAGATACGCCGTCTTAAAGGAGCACGACTGACAGGGGGCACGGGGTACCATACGAGGTGGCAGCTGTGACGCCGTTTGGCGCATTAGTCGCAGGGTACGTAGTCATGGCAACGAGATGTTGACTTAGCGCAAGCTTGTAAACCAGAGCAGGGCCCCAATGCCGGCCATTTCACATTCGCTGTGTCTGATCTCCAGCAGAGCCAAAGGGATTCAAACAGGGATATTTCAATCCCAAAAAAAAAGAGAAATAAAAAAAAGAAGAAATGCCACCAAGTTTCACAGAGTTTATGTGCCATTTTATGTGCCAGGTTTTTTAATTTTTAAAGTGACTTCTGCTAACAGAACATCGCTCATAATTATAACCATTGTAATTAGCTAATCATAATAACAATAACAATAGTACAATTAATGTAACACTTGATTTAAAAAATAATTAAACTAGATATAAACCAAAAATGAAAAAACACTTGTAATTGTTTTTTGTTTTTAAAAGAGATCTATAAGTTTCTATATCTTCATTTAATAGTTTTTCTTTAGAAAAAAAAATCACCCATCGCTATATGTCATCTAAGTCTTTCTGTCTCTTTCATTGAGTGACCGTCGCTTACCTTTGTGATGTTTGACACTGTTGCTGTCCTCTAGTGCCCTGCTTCGATGAGTCCAATTCATAAGAATATGAGAACACTGAGATAAAGTTTGTGAAATAATCCTCCGCCAACAAGCAGTCTCCACCAAAAGTTTATGTCCTGTCTGCATCATGACGACACGAGAGGTCCTGATTGGCTGAGGCTTTAGAACAGCAAAGTTACTGAGACATGGGAGAGGTGGCCATTTTAAAGGGCCTTGAGAGTATTTCCTGTTAATGCGTATGGAAATTGATCAGTGGTAGGTACATAGTTAATCCCAGCCCTGTATGAATCACGGTGGTGACAGGCACCATTCCATGTGTTATCAAGTTAATTTTCAGAACAATCCCACAGGATCTGTCTTAAACAACATCATTTCATGTACAAAGGAAAAAGATTACCTACTCGGCTACTCGTATACAGCAGTAGAGATAATAATAATAGTCATAATGATAATAATGATAACATAACATGATAACGGTTAATTGTATCAATATCATGATATATTACACAATGTTGAAACCAATTGGTGAGCAAATTTAAATTTATTTTTTATTTAGCATGCTAAACCTAGCAGCTTGTAGAATATATGTACAGTATATTATTGTTGCATTTCTTGTTTACTATAATCATAATTTGATCAACATGAAACAACTAAAGGTAATCATCATCATTATTACCATTATAAACATTATCATTAAAACTATAGCTATATTGGCCACAATCATATTTCATATTTTCGCAATAAATTGAGCAAAAAGATTTCCCTTCTGCAATGACCCTGTTTATGTAAATGTGAAAGGCGATCAAACACTTTGAGGCTACAAAAATTGAGGACAAAATAAATTCGAAAACTTTGCCAGGTTTTCTTTTTAGCTTCAACTCAAGGCCCCTCAACCATGTCTTCTTGCAGCACAGCGCGAGAGGCCATCTTACTAAGTCCTTAGGGGTGACCGCCATGACAATTTGTATATTCTCCATTAGCTTTAGGTTTCAGTCAGAAACTTGATAAAGAGTCTTCATAATTTATTTCTTAGAATGAAAATATATTTATATATAATATGTATTTTCACAGTCCTTTTATATCTCTCGTTTTTTGCCATTGGTTTTTCTCCATCCATGATAACTCCATTTCTCCCCTCCATCAAAGAGAGTAGTCAGTCAGGTGTAAAAGAGTAGGGCAAAGGGAGAGTGGGACTGGGTCCACTCTGTAGAACAGGGTTCTTCTTGTTCTCTGTCTACACACAGGGCTTGTTTGACATGGAACCAGGCTCTGCTCACTAGCTCAGTCTGCACTACTCTCCTTTCTGTCCCTTGTCCTGTTTAGTGCGCCTGAGCAGACCTGTTCTAATCTGGGACAGTCCCCAACACTAACCCAACCACTTCAACTAAGAAATTCAGATTGTAGCTCTCTGTATATACATGAATGATTCAGATTGTGTCTGGTAATATAATTGTACAAGATCATCTGTATAAACCTGGTAAATCTTGTTGCGTGTGTGCCTTTAAATCTTGTCACACTGATTGTGAAGGCTGATAAAAAAATACAGCTGGTATGGTTTGTCCTTTGGCACAGGTCTGAGCAAAATTGGTATATTTTTCTGATTGAATTATGATATGCTTGTGTATATTACTGTTTCCATGTTCTGTGTCTCTCTCTCTGTGCATGTATGTATGTGTGTGTGTATGTGTGTGTGTGTGAGCGAGAGAGCAAGAGAGGGTGAGTTGAAGTGCCTAGAGCAGATATTTTTATGCTGGGACTAGTGTTGAGCAGAACAGTTAAAGTGTGATTTTATCTGAATACGTCACTGTTTCTACCATTTTTTTTTGCTGTCTTAACATCGTGACAGTGCAAAGCAACTTCTATGTCATGTCAAATGTAATAGTGTTCAAACCATGAGGGTAATACAGTCACACTCATTGGTTCCTTCTCTCTCCCTGTCTTCTTCACACATCTCTCTGTCTCTTTCTCCTTTCCTGTCTCTCCCTCTCCCCCTCGCCCCTCTCAAATTTGAGTCTCTTGCACGTTCTCCTTGGAGCCGCTCTTAAACAGCAGCGGCTCGATCTGCGGGTTCTGCCCCTTCCCCATGAGGCCCTTGAATGAGCCGTGAAGGCCCAGCTGGGGCAGGGGCACAGGGGAGGGAAGCGAGCCGCCGGTGAGGTTGCCCCCACTGGTGGTGGTGCTGGTGGGACCCTGGGAGCAGGAGATAGGGGTGCTCTGGCCCTGGGAGCAGGGCGAGGGGTTGTTGTTGTTGTTGAGGCCCATGCCCAGGCCCATCATGTTGTTGTTGAAGTGGTGGGCCTTGTAGTAGTGGTTGAGGTGCTCGGCCCGGGCCAAGTTGGGCAAGTTGACAATCTCCGGGTGGTGAAGCCTCATGCTCTGGCCTCCTCCCACTCCGCTGTTTCCTCCTCCTCCTCCTGCACAGCCTCCCCCCTGTGTCAGCACAGAGCACCCGGAGAGGCCGCCGCCGCTGCCCCGCCCCCCGGCTCCGGCGGCCAGCTCGTCCTCCACGTTGATGATCTCGATGGCGCGGGCGGGGCCGTGGTGCTTGTGCAGCTGGTGCTGCTTCCTCAGCTTGTAGAACACCACCAGCATCACGGCCGCCATGAAGGTGATGGCCACGAAGCAGCCGATGATGATCTTGGTGGTCTTCATCACGTCGTCCAGGCCCGAGTAGCCCGGCTCGGTGATGGGCACAGTGAAGGTGGGCCGAGTGGCGCGGGGCGAGGACGAGGACCAGCCGGCCGCCAGCGAGGAGGCGGTGGTGGGGATGCCCGCCTGCCACAGATGGCCCGAGGGCTCGGCGATGAAGGTCTCGTTGGTGGCTTGCTGAGCCGACTCTTCCTCGTTGGTGGCCTCCACCGTCTCCACGGTGACCGTGGTGAAGTAGGTGTAGTTGACGCTGACGTCGGCGGCAGTGACGTTGAGCACAGCGGTCGCCGTGGTGTTGCCGGCCGAGTTGGTCACCATGCATGTGTACTGGCCCGTGTCGCGCAGCGTCACGTTGGTGAAGTTGAGCGTGCCGTCGTGCAGTACCGAGATGCGCACGCGGTACGAGCCGTGGGTCATCAGCGTGCCGCTGGGCGTGATCCAGTTGACCGAGGTCATGGTGGTGCCCGTGCGACACTTAAGCTCAGCGGCCATGCCCTCGGTGACATTCAGGTCGGTAGGAGGCTCCACAATGACAGGCGCATAGCAGGTGAAGTGGCTCTGGTCCAGCTCGCCGATGTAGCGGCCCTTGAGCGGCGGCGGCGCGTGGCAGCGGGCACAGCAGGTGGTGTTGCTGGGCACCGTTTCCTTCAGCCACCAGCTGAGCCACAGCACGTCGCAGTTGCACACCCAGGGGTTGTGGTTGAGGTGCACACGCTCCAGCTGGTGCAGCGGCGTGAACAGGTCGTGGGGCAGCGAGTGCAGCGAGTTGTGCGACAGGTTGAGCTCCTCAAGGTTCTTCAGGTCGTCGAAGGCGTTGCGCTCAATCACCGACACCTGCGAGTGCATGAGCCACAGCTTGCGCAGCGACACCAGGCCCTGGAAGGAGCCCGGCCGGATGATCTCCAGCCGGTTCCCCGACAGCTCCAGCTCCTCCAGCCGCACCAGGGGCGACAGCTTAGGGATGTCCTTCAGGCCGCACATGCCCAGGTTCAGGTAGCGCAGGTTCACCAAGCCCATGAAGGCGGCGTCCGAGATGAAGTCGAGCTTCTTCAGCTCCCCCAGGTCGAGGCGGCGGAGTGAGGGCACACGGTGGAAGGCGTAGCCCGGCAGCGTCTCGATGGGGTTGTTGCGCAGCCACAGCTCGCGTAGCTTGCTGAGGTACTCGAAGGCGTGCGACGGCACCAGCGTGAGCCGGTTGTCGAAGAGCTCCAGCGTGGACAGGCTGGGGAGGCCATTGAAGGCGCCCAACTCGATCTGGCGGATGTGGTTCTTGGAGAGCTGCAGGATCTCGAGGTGCCTCAGGTGCTTAAAGGTGTCTGATTTAATAACCTGTAGAGCAGAGGGAGATGCTATTTTCAGTTTTCTTTCAGCAATAACATGGAAGGAGTAGACTAGGAATGGCACAGTGTTAGAGCAATAATGTGTTAGTGACAGTCTACCCATCGTTCATTGTGTCCCTTTTAAATTGATGAGGAAAAGATGACAGTCAAGAAAATGCTGCAGTAAAAAACAACAACTTGAAAACACCTCAGGACTCTCACAAATGTGAAATTGAAAAGGCTCCTGTCCAGCTAGAGTCATTGTACGGGCTGGGCCTCATGAAAACGGTCACGCAGCTCCCTGTCACCTGGACAACCCCTTCACTTCAACCTATACATGTGACCTGCTGTCTCAGCGCCCAGTCCCCCACCTTCATAGAAAGCACTACAGGCTCCACAAACACATGCTCTGTTATCTACAATTTGCAAACAAGTGGACAAAAGCGGTAATGTTTAGCTGGGGGAGGAGCAGCGTTCTGGAAAACATGGCGCCCGGCGGACCCTGGACACCCGACACTGGCATCGCCGCTGCCCAATCGGAGTTCATTTGGCAAGGAGTCAAAGACGCACAGCTAGGAAGCGAGGCTAAAAGCCCCTTAAATCTCTGACTGTGGGAGATATGTGTGGCCAAAGCCCTGTGTGAAGCAGAGAGAGGCTCCTGGAGTCAGGCCATAGCCTACTCCGTATGTAGAGCAGGAACAGGGGGTAGGGAGGGCGGGGAGGGGAATGGAGGGAGTGGATGGGGGGGGCGATAGGCAGAGAGGCAGTCAGGCTGGGAGGGGAGGGGAGGGGAGGGGAGGGGAGGGGAGGGGAGGGGAGGTGAGGGGAGGGAGGGAGGGAAGTAGGGAGAGGAGGTGAAGGGGAGGGGGTGTTGGAGAGGGGGTTGGAGCTGTCAAGGCTTTACTCTCAGGGTACTCAGTGGAGGGAGAAAATAAGCCAGAGAATCTAGGATGCCTTTAGGTGTTAAAACATTTTTAGATTTTTAATCATTTCAAGTGGAGCTCCAGGATACAACAAACCGAATCAGAATTTGTCGGCTAAGACGGAGGCATAATGAACAGCGATTATTTCTTTATTTAATTTTTTTTTTCAAGCTGCATCATTTAAGCCTTTGCGGACCAAACCATGTGGATTGAGGTCCCCTTTCCGCTGTTTAACATTTCTCGCCGTTTCATAAGTTGCTCCATCTAATATGCATGGGTATTCTGTGGCACTGACAAAAGTTGTTCTTGGCTGTAACCTCAGTACTTACAAAACAATGCAATAAAATGGTTTTGGACAATTCCAGTGATGTCAAAACCATTTGTATCGGTTCATGTTGTAAATGAGCCAGGGCTCCAGAGCAGGCAAAACCCCAGTCAGCATTCTGAAAAGATGGGCAATTACTTTAAATGTAGTGTAACAACTGCTAGGTGTCCTGACTTGAAAATCCAAACGCTCTTTCTCTAGCAGGGCCGGATTTATAGGCTTTGTGTTGATGGGCTGCAATTCAATGATCTCCCAATGCAGCAGTAAAGCCACAGAGCGCTATCTGGGGGCTCTTGATAAAATTGATCAGGCATATTTACAGTGTGTTGTTGTGGTAATCCGCCTGATTTTCCAATGATAAAGCTTGACAATAGAGGCACGTTCTCTTCTTCATTTGTAAAAAACAAAACAAAAGGGTTGTGGCATACACGTTCTCTCTTAAAAGCAGGTTAAAACAAAGACATTCCTTATCAACAGGTGCTTGGGGGTGAATAACCCATTAGATAAGGAGTCGAAAGCGACAGTAGAATGTAGGGTACCCAGGTACCTACACACTCAATCACACCCACACAAAGAGAGTACCGACTACACACAAACAAGAGGAATGTATTAGAGAGGTTGATGCCTAAAGCTGTAAATATTTACCTGTGTTGTTTTGTATTGTATTGAATGCATTAGAGAGGTTGATGCTTAGTGAAGTAAATATTTACCTGTATTGTGTTTTCTTGCAGGTTGAGGTATCGAGTGTTGACTGATATGCTGTCAGGCACCTCATCCAGGCTTTGTCTCGTACAAATTACTCTGCTGGCCTGATTGGAGCAGGTGCAAGGAGAGGGGCAAGGGGAGGCGGCTTCCACAAAATATGGCCCAGGGAGGAGGAGCCGCAGTAGCAGCTGGGCCAATAGGAGGAGGAGGGGGGAGGGGCAGGGAAGGCAGGTCACCGTGGTGATGCGCATGGCAACTGGGACATGACCCTGCTCTTTTTCCAAAGGTGGCTGTGAGTTGTCTCCAAACGGATGGATTTGGAACAAGGTTCCCTCTCTTGAAGTCCTCCAATTTGCTCTTACTAATGCTCCATTTTGAGGTGTTTTGCCTTTCGTCGGTTTCTCAGTTTTTTCCTGTTAGTTTTTGTTACATATAAATATGCAGATAAGCAGATGTTATTCCTTTTTTCAGTCACCTGGGGATTTCAGCAAGGCCTTTGAGAAGGATGCAGGAGTTACTGTAAGAGAATAAAACAGAGGGGGAAAGAAAAAAGAGGGAAAAAATTGATATTAGATATGGCACAGGACGTGCTGAGTGTGTTTACGCTGAGAGAAAACACAGTAGAACAAACAATGCATACCAATCCACATGATATCTTACCATGAGGGGATAGGAAAAACTTTGAGGTAACAGGATGAGTGATTTTTGTTTTAATAGCTCTAAACTACAGATAATCCCTAAACAGACATCGTGTCTCATGACAGATTAACATCAAATCGAAGCACACAGATTGTCTGGAATCAGATGTTACACTGACAAATTCCACCAAACAGCATTACTATTCACCCGGGTGTGCACAAAGAAAGTACTGTGTCCCTAGCATGAATAGAAAAGAATACTTTTTGATCCCGGCGTCACCACTATTAGGACGGTGAGCCGTCCTACCCGGGTGACAATTCACCCTCACCACATAAGCACTGCGCTGGCATCGTCGACAGCGCTAATTCTATTTCCATAGTAGCTCGGCATTACATGCTCTAAGGGCCACAGAATGGTGGCGAATGGTGCAGTCTGCATTAACACTGATAGATGGCCACGTCCAAGCGCACTTCAAGAGCCGAGCAAAAAGAGGGTGTGTGTGTGTGTGTGTGTGTCTCTCTCTCTGGATGCAGGTTATTTAGAATGGAATAACCTTAAATACGGGTGTCCAGCAATCTCCAGACTGTTATTAATGATGATGGCAGTAATGATGGGAGTCTGACACGAAAACTCATTCGACACGCTGAGCATTCACACTTAGCAAAGTCCAAAAGTAGTGGCGATGGTGAGAGAGACGAGCTGGGGAGCGAGGGATTATTAATCTGATAGATGACTGTACAGCTGCAGGGAGAGAAGGGAATTATCAACACTACAGTAATAGATGAATACTGAACAGCTGCAGAGAGGGAGAGAGACAAAGGGACCCCAAGATGAAGATGGATGAAGAGAAGGTTGAGTGAAACAGAATGGAAAAAAGAATGGAAGGCCAAAAGAGGTATAAATAGTGGGCTGTGCAGAAGGGAGATCAAAAAGTCGAGGAAAGACGGGAAAGAAAGACAAAAAAAGTAGGGAGAGGGAAAATGGGGAAGGAGAAGAAGAGACACATTAATATTAATAATCTCTCAAAGAGAGGGAGGGAGGGAGAAAGGGAGGGAGGGAGGGGAAGACTCAATAGAGAGATGCATATAAAACAGAGAGATGGAGGGAGGGGAACGACAACACAGACATGCATATAAAAAAGAGAGAAAACCACGAAAAGATGGAGGGGAAAGACAACACGGAGGACTGAATATAGAGCAGATGGAGATTGGGAGGGATATGTAATGGTAAAGAAGGGTGAAAAAAGAACTGGGTAGAGAGGTAGAGAGCCCGCGACAAAATAAGTCAGAGAGATAGAGAGAGAAAGGGATAGAGAGAGATAGGAGGGAGATATAGGGAGAGAGAGCGAGGTAAGATTGATCAATAATCCGTGTGCAGAGTGCAATGACATTAAAACACACACAAGGACACGGTGATAAATCAAATCTCCAGCACCATCTCTAGTAGTGGCCGGAGTGAGGGAGCAGGACAGCTACACACACCAACCCCCCCACCCCCCTGCACCAAGGCAGTGGACCCCAAAACGGAGCCTCACACTGAAACGGCATCTCGCTTCTCATCTCCTTCAGCTCTAAGTCCGCGGCCGGCCATAGGTTGGCATTAATAGATAGAGGCGCTTCTTTTTTTTTCTGGGACAAATCTCTGCTTGCCATTTCATTTCCAGGTGCCACTCATTTGAAGTGAGGAAATAAGCGCCGGAGCTAGCTCTTTCGTGTGGATGACAGCCGAGGAGAGTCAGAGGGTGCAGGGAGAGGCAGAAGTTGGAGATTGAGGAGAGTGTGTGCTGGTCCGTAGAGGACACAGAGGCTAGTTGGAGTTGGCGTCTTATTTGGAGTCTGGCAGTTGTTTCTATTTGGCTCTGCTGTCAGGCTCAGGGATAGTAATGACATCGGTCTTTCTGTGACTCTGTCTCTTCTGCTGTTCCTAATACCCCTTTCCTCTTCTCTTTATTTCTGTCTCCTCTCGGTTCCTCTTTCTCTCCCTTTCTCTCTGACCTCTCGTATTCAAGCATTTGACAAATCAATTGAAAAAAAATCTCTGGGCTCTAAGTACGCGGAACGGTACTGGATAGTTTGTCTATCTATTATGCATGCAACATTATGAAATAGATTTATTTCTTAAACCCCAGTCAAGTAATATTGCATATTTACCATTAATTCACAAGGGAATATTAAAATATTAGCTTGTGAAATTGACTAATCATTCAGTAAACAAAATCATATGTTGGTTAGTTGGCCTATTCCTAGAATTATTTGCATTCATGCATGCATCCCTTCTCTGTTCTTTTTCCAAGGCTCCCTCCCCGTTAGGATGTGGACCCCCGCCTAAGCCCTGCACCCTTTCCATTTCCTTGGCTTGTGTCTCCCCCTGTGTGGCGCAGTGTCCAGTCGCTGGGTAAACGCTGTGCTGACCTCTCGGTTTGATGGAAGATTAACCTGGTACACTGACACACATTAACCCTTCACCCCCTGCTCTCACTCTGCCACACAGCCTGCGCAACATCACGGAAGCTCCGCTGCGTCGCCCCCCCCCTCTCTCTCTCGCTCTTTCTCTCTCTCTCTCTCTCTCTCTCTCTCTCTCTCTCTCTCTCTCTCTCTCTCTCTCCCTTTTTATCTATGTGTCTTTCTCACTCTTTTTTCCTCTCTCAATTCAAATCTTAGCCTACAGAGTTACCATGGTTACCTATTCACCACTCTCCCTCTCTCCTGCTCTCTCATTTTCTCTTGTAAACTCTCTTGCTCTCATACACACGTAGGTATACTCTCGCTCTCTTTAGCTGTATTCCACCTATTTCACATTCACCCCACCCCACGTTGCTCATTAACACGCTGACACACAGCAAGCACACGAAGATAAACACATACTCTCGCACAAACACACACCAATCAGACACTAAATAGACCTGCAAATCACAGACACTCAAATGTTCACCAAGTTGGCTCACAAATTGCCAAGTCGACAAACGCTGACACTGAGAGTCTCACACACACACACACACACACACACACCCAAAAACAGATGGCTAGGTGTGTATCTACTGTAGATGGCTGCACAGCTCCCTGCAGACCTCCACAGGTGCGCGTGACAATCAATATCAAGCAGGCAGACAGACAGAAAGAGACATGCCTGTTGACAGGCAGGTAGACAGGAAAGCGCTCTCTCTCTCTGGTGTCCTGTCGCCCTGGCAGTAGGGGACTGTGGGTGCAGGGCAGCTGGCCCATCAATAACCCCTCTGCAGACACCAAGATGGCAGCTCACCTCGCACACTCAGGAATAGAGAGACCAGACTTCCCCTTATTCCTGGTGGCAATCCAGAGGCAGTGTTGAATGTCCTCCTGTCTCCAACGTCTTACCTGCACCCTGCTATCTCTCTGCTCTCAAGCATTCCTCATTATAAATAACAAATAATACAAACGTAAATAACAATACGTGAAAGTATTACTTGCAAAGCCTTTTGCACGCTGTGCTGGGGTTCTAAAACAAAAGGCTGCTCTGAGGTCTATCATATTTGAAGACACTAATTCCACCAATTTCACCCAAGGTTCCTGTCCTGAGTCCTGCTAAAGGGGGGGGGGGGGTCTCCTCAGGGCCGCTCACATGATGCACGTCCATTTCGTGAAGGTTCAATCTGCACTAACATGATTAGCTTCAGTGTCTGCTGGTCAACATAAAACATCCACTCTGTTTTCACTTCGCCGAGGCTCTGAGCCCGTAATCTTTGTTTATTCCTTGCAATGGGGACAGCAGCTCATGCAGAATAACACGCACACACTCAGGCTCGCCCAAATATATGCCATGCTACCTCAGCACAAGACAAGCTTCTAGTTGCTTTCTTTTGTTCTTCGAAAACAACAGCATTATACAACTATTTCACAGTTGTGGGCACTTTGTTTTCAACCACATACCAAGGGAATCCACAAAGACTACATCTCCATACTCAAGCCATCCAACCTCATTGTAATCAAGAGCAGGCACAGTGCAGAGTGCCTAACTTTCAATCTAGCCATTGACTCATCCCTCGCTACCTTTAATTTCCCAAAATGTTGTAAGGTCTTTCTGGTCCCAGTAGTTTACAACACTTTCTGTTGATGCAATCATAAACGTTCAAAACCTTTGAATACCAGCCAGACGACATTGACTCTGGGACGAGAGGCTAGGGGCTTTTACAGAAATGAAAAGGGAGAATTCTGCATCTCGACACACAACCCCCGATTTAATGGAAAACAAAAAGCCGTTTTATTCCACAGGAGGAGCAGAGTCACGCACAGGCTTGGGGGGACGATGGAGTGGGGCAAGGACACAGACACACACACACACACACACTGTGGATCCTGTGTGAACCATCTTTAAATGGGCAACCCTCTGTTACGCCACTTTGTGTTGCTGCTCTGGGAACAGTCTGAGAGAGGAAGCCTTAACCGCTTCTCCTCCTCCTTCTCCTCCCTCCTTTTCTCTGTCTTCACTAGTTCTCATCCCATACTCGCCC
The DNA here is from genome assembly GCA_026901105.3 of Galaxias olidus. Taxonomy (NCBI): domain Eukaryota; kingdom Metazoa; phylum Chordata; class Actinopteri; order Galaxiiformes; family Galaxiidae; genus Galaxias; species Galaxias olidus. The sequence continues at coordinate 64,816 of JAPMUY010009106.1, forward strand.
ACTAGAAGTCCCCTCCCACCCCTAGCACTAACAAAACGCTGGACGAGCTCTGGCCTTGTTAGTGAATGAGGCCTGACGTCAAATGCCCACACACACTCGCATACTTGAGCACACACACACACAAGCACACACACACACACACACACACACACACACACACGCACACACACTGCGGCGCACAGAATGCACACACGCTTTAAGAACCGTGACTAATAGCACACTAACTTCTCCCTTTGTGTTGCCTCAGTAATACCTGATTTATGTCTGGGTCTCCAGGGAGGGAGCCCCTAGGTTATTGAAATATTCTGCGGCGGGTTCGAGACGGCATGTTAGTACAGGTAAATCAATGATGCCAGTCGATAGTCCTCCCTCTGCTACGAGGAGAGCAGAAGACGGGAGGCTTGTGAGAACGAGCTACCACCTTCAGGTGAAAACACTACTATTGTGCTTTCTATTGATTTCCAACCTACTCTCACACTGTTACCCCTCTCCCACACACACACACACACACACACACATACACACACCTACGTTGACGTGGAAACGCGTTAAATGTCCATCAAAATTTCCATCTACTTTTAGAATCATTAACCGAGCAAGTAATGTAATGAGGCGGCGGGGATTGGTAAATAGTGGTGAACCCTGTGTGTTGCATTAGTGATGACACAAGCCCATAACCCCTGAGTGAGTTGTGAAGGACAGATTTGGATTCTCTCGGACGTGTCATTAGATGCACGCCAGCGCACGCCACCGCATAGACACTGCATGCGTCCCCCAACGCAGATCTACTATGCGACAGGCACGCGCTCACACACAAAAGCACGCGCACGCACGCACACACCTCCCTGTCATCAATTCGGCTTCAGTGATAGCGGACGGAATCCGTTAGCTGATTAGAATGCAGGTTGCTGCGGGCAGCCCTGATCGGTTGAGAATGGCGCTCACAGGAGGAGAGAGACCTGCACCACCCCCACCGCGGTGGCAGGGGGGTAGAGAGAGAAAGAGAGGGGGGGGGGTTCAAATGAAGAAGATTAAAAGTCCTTGTGTTCATCACCCTGCTAAAGCACTCCCATTAACAGACATTACATTACCCTTCCCTCCTCATGTGCTCAAATCCCTCGCTGGCTGCTTCCCACCACTTGCCACTATATATGCTGGGATGAAAGACTTCTTCAATGTTCACATCTCCACATTCACTATGTGGAGGAATTTGTCATCACGTGAAATCCAGACATTACTGTCCGTCCTGTGGCACCGTCAAGGTTGGGAAATGCCGATTTCCTGAACAATTAATCCGTATTTAAGGTGGTTAAGCTTGTTGATACACTCAATTCCTGTGCGCTGAGGGGGAAGCCAGAGCTAGCAGTTAATCAAAATGTCTCTCAGCCATTTACAGAGCCATGTAAACTGCACAATTCCAGTTGCTTTAGAACCGTTCCTAGCATTTTCCGAGCGTTTTGTTGCTTCTAGCTATTTTGGTGAGGAGAACTTGCTTCAGCATTTTCTCTCCCCAATCTTGTGTTTTAAGTTTCCTTTTCCAATGTGGGTGAAAAGCACGCAAGTGTTTTCCAACAACTTTGTCCGGGCTAATACGTGTCAAGCATTACAGTGTAAATACGAGTATCTGTCTTTCTCCCTCTCTCTCTCTGTCTGTCTCTGTCTCTCTCCCTCTCTCTCGGTTTCTTCTCTTCTCTCTCTTTCTCTATCACGCTCTCTGGCTACTCTCAGTCACTGAGTTTGATTTGAAGAGACCAAAAGCAACAGGATACTGATACAGGCAAATGTAGTGTCCCCCTGGATTCTTCTCTAACGTCACATACCTTAGTATGTGTTCTACGTGCAACAACGTTTTACAGTTACATGTGTATGTGCAATGGTGTATTGTATGTGCAATGGTGTGTGTGTGTGTGTGTGTGTGTGTGTGTGTGTGTGTGTGTCTGCGTTTGAGTGTGCTGGTGTATGTGTGTTAAACAGCACTCCTTTGGCCCCCATCCACCCAGGCCTTGCCCCAGCATCCTCTATGAGTGACAAACTGAGTAATACACAGACAGATACACCGTTTCACTGACAAACACGATAAGGATTCGCCACAGAAACACTGACATGGACTGACTGATGGACGTCTCCATGGAGACCAGTCACCAAGACTGACACAATGTCTCTCACAGCAGGGGGCTGTGCCAACCAAATCCGACGCAGCAATAGGGACAGGGAGAGCGACAGCGACGGAGAGGTAAAGAAATAGAGAGACAGAGTAGATTGGAGTGGAAGTGTACTCTACCAGCCCAACACTGACACGGACGACAAGAAAAGGAGGCAAGAGACTATAGCCTACCTGGATGCAGTCTACCTCTTTTCTAGAAAACATACTTTCTCCTTTCTCCTCTCCTCTTTTAATTTGCCGCTCTCTCTCACCTCAGAGTCTCACTCCAATCACTCTCCTCTCTGCCATCGTTAGCATGTCCCTCTGGTAAACACAGCTTCTTCTCCTGTGCCCTCCTCCTTTATGCAGTGTCTATGCCCCTCTCCATAACACGCGTGCCTCTCCTCCCCTGCCAATATCAGTGGCAGTGGCTCTCCGCACCTCTCCTCCTCCTCCTCGGCTGATTTCTCCACCCCTCTCCTCTCCGCAGGTTCTTTCTCCACCCCTCTCTCCCACGCTGTGCGAAATGGAAGCTCTCGCCGAGACCCAGATTGCCATGGTAACCTGCTCACTCACCATCTTGCGTGTCTCCGTCACATCGGCAGGGGCTCGGGGCGTCCGTCGCCTGGCTCGGCAGCTCCCGAAGCAGGGCTGATCCATCACTCAATACTGGGGACCGGGTCTCGGCCCTGGCTGGCTGGCTGGCTGGCTGGCAGGCTCCAACTCACTGGGGCTGCAGCATCACCCGGGCCAAGGAAGCTAAAGGAGGGAGAAATAAAAACGCAAGAGGGGCAAAATATATCAATAAGGCCAGTCCCACTGAGTCAACACTCTGCATATAGCCAGAGAGCACGGAGAGAGAAGGTAAACACACAATGGGGGCATGGGCACGCTCACATGACGGCATGGAGCATAATCCTTCTAACCATGGTCTGCCCAGGCTGTGATTTATCGCAGTAATAGAGCGTGACGTCACGTGGGGCCCCGCGTCTTGAGTTTTTGTGCCCACAGGGGAGCGCAGTGGATCGGATGGCTCGGAGCCCGATCTCCCCTGGCGCCACCCTCCCGCCGGGGCATCGCCCGCCCGCCTTGCTCTGTCGTAGTCCTCCCACCCGCTCAATGTGGGGAGCGGGAGCGAGGATGACTTCTGTTGACGTGTCACCCCTCGCTGGCTCTCCTACGCTCCTGTTCCCATTCTGAGCACCATGACCGCTGCAGAACCTAACCTCCTCCTCTCACCAACAGTTGCGAAAGAGAATCACCTGAGAAAAATGGAGCTGACGTTGTTCCAGATAATAGCTTCAACTTGCCGGTTATTTATTGTCCTTTTCATTGAGCTATGAGTGGGCAGCTCACCCAGAAACGAAGGAACCCTATCTATGCGCAGAGCTTGTATCCATTTTATATACAGCTCATGTATTGATTACAACGCACTCCAGGGATAACAACAACAGCTTTCCAAAACCAGCTTTAATATAACTTAGCTTGTTCCACAATACCCCCAAAGGGTGATCGAACCCATTTTGCTGACACTTCAAAAGGCCTTGCTGAGAAGTGCTGGTTGTTGACAGCCCTCTTGGAAGGTGTTAGTGAGCTTGGTCAAGCAGCTCCTTGTGGATCTGGATAAACCAATGACCAGACCAACATGACTGTTCAGGGGTAGAACACTTTGCAACCACAAAATGGCATGCAAGTGAGATGTAGCAGGGCTTTGATGGATTTATTAATGTTACACTTTGAAAATAGAACAGAATGCAATAGAATAGAATTGAATAGAAGAGCTAATTGTCAATCTGTCATATCCCAGGGAAAACACAAACTATTACCATATCATTTAAACTGCTGCGTGATAATCTTTCATGACCCATAGTCAAGACAGTCTAGTTGCTTTATCATCATCAGTATCATCATCATAATCATCATCATCATTAAACTCAACAGCATCAATATGCCAGAAATGGCTGCGCCCTCAGTGGACAAACACAAACACCCACCCACACACACCCACACACACACACACTAAGTAAGTGAGGCAGACAGAGAAGAGGCCCCCAGCTTGACTCTGTGTTGCTGTATTGAGTTATTATGCCACCACTGACCTGAAACAAATTCCCCCCTAGATATTGGGCCAGGATGCAGTCAAGCCGCCATAGCTACAAAGCGGGGAGGTCACTGGAGCTTGACCTCCTCCATGACCATGGTCTTTACCAACACATGATCTAACTGGAGCCTAAGCGCCGTTTTTACCCTGCATTGCTTTCCCAAACAGCCCGTGAAACGGTGGATGGTTGCTGACCACTTTCATTTGTCTAGCCACTTTTAATGGCGTGACCTAACAGTAACCCGAGCGCTTCAGTCACCAAAGTGACATTGCAGACACGAGTGGGCAGGGGACTGACAGCTTTTCAGAACGACAACCAGCTTTACGAGACACATTTGGGCTCTGGCTCCAGCTAGCTCTTAGCCTAACAACCACAGGGAGGAAGGAAGCCCATCGCTACCGTCCGTCCGTCCGTACCGTCCTCCCTCACCAGACAGGAGACCCGGCAAGCACATCCTTCCCGGGGGAAATCTCACCAATTCCAATTATGTCAATCCAATGGATTATAGTATTCATTTTCTATCATTACCCGCTGCCATTCTCCCAACTATTATTCAATAATTAATGCGCAGACAGTCATCATGGCCCCCTAGGGGCCAACACCCAGGCCCGGGCGGGAGGCTCCATCAAACCAATCACGGCTAATTATATCTGCACCGCCATCAGTGGCCGATTCGTATCTCCACCACTGATAGGGTCAGGGCTGATCCTGACTATCCCGGCCCTGGTTGAAACGCTGTCAGGCCGTGCCCTTGGAAGAGCCTTCCGCAGCGTCCTCCCCCTGGTTAAGGCAATGTATGTGCAGGAGATGAATAGCGGCGACTGGCGTGACAGGACCGCGGCCGGGCTGTGTCCCTCTGCATATGCAGGAACAGCCTGATGTGGCTCTCCCTCCCGCTGCCCAGCCCCTCCCAAGGCTGATCAGCAAGTCGCTCCGGCATTCAACTTCGACCCTAAACCTGTGGACATCAGCAAGTCGGCCCGCCATCAATCAGTGACACTCTCACCCTGCGAAGGAGATCAGCGACCAGCTTGCCCTGATTAAAATAGGTTCGGTGTCATCCCGTGTACGTGTCTCTCTCTCTCTCCCTCTCTCTCTCTTTCTCCCTCTCTTTCTCTCTCTCTCTCTGTCTCCCTCTCTTGCTGTGCCTATCACTCCTCCTCTTTCAATGATCTTTCTCACTTACACATACAAAGCTCATCCATATGCATAACGCAATAAGTCACTCACACACACGCAGTAAACAGACACATACCCCCCCCCCCCCCCCTTGCCACAACACACTCACTAACATATTCACACATACTCTTACACACATACAAACGCATACATTTGTGTTCTGCTGGTAGCCTTGCAGGGCCAGGGCATTATCTCACAGTCTCACAGCTATTTTTTCTCCTGGCCAGGTGTGCAGATGTACTGTGATTCACTGTGTCCCTGTTAACCTGCTCCCTTGTTTTCAACGAGCTCGCAGTTTATGCAAAAGCGATGTGACTCTAAAATTAAAAAGGCGTCTGCCCTGATTTCTCCAATGACTGAAATCACTCGACCGCTACTTAATTTGTGACAGAGGAAGGACTCTGAGGCTTGACTTTGTGGGGCATGTGTGGATATGTGTTAAAATTAATGGTTGACAGTTAAAATTAGCCAGATGACTGGACACAGTTGACCTACACCATATTCTTTATTTAAAATCATCAGACTGGTGAACAAGCTTATAGACTACACTAGCAAACAGGTTTCTCTATCCCATTATCGATCAACAAAAGAATACTCTTAACAGCCTCCATTATTCTGGAGCAAATTTTACAATGCACAAATCTTTCTTTTAAATTAAACTGCATACATATTATTATTATTATTTTTTTTATTATTATTATTATTATTATTATATAATAACAATACTCTAAATGTATATAGTGCTTTTCCAAACACAAAGCACTTACTTAGTTACTCACTTACTTATAAGCATAATTGGAAATGAAGGAAATACACAAAAGGTTCCTTAATAAATGATCTACTGCACTGCTCACAGCATGACAGTGGAAATCTCTGGTTCACACTGCGTAGCAGTGTGTGCTTTGGAATTTGAATTTTAATCAAATATTCTAGTTGCGCACCATTAAGTCATCTGTGTTAACCTTTCCCTGTGAATCATGACATTGTTTAATTTTAATAAGACGCACATTAGGTCAAGAGGTGCCATGGCTCCGCACCGTCAAGACCCAAAAACAGAGCGCGGGGTTAGCTAAGCCACACCAGAGATCTCCTCCAGTTCCACAGCTTTTATTCATTCAGCCTGGCTGGTCTCTGGATTGGCTTTTCTGCCTCCTGCACAGGTGACCACGCGCTACCTTTCAATTGCAGACTATGGGAAATACAGTCCCTCTGTCTCTGCTACCCCCCTGACCAAAAAAAGTATCAGAGATACTGAATAAATCATTTTCTTGTTTGCCTCTGACAGTCTTGTTCTCACAAATGGCTACCTTTTTGACCTCTGCTCCTCCTGATTTATTTAAACTGGTCCCAAGGACACACGTGGGCAAATCAGGGGCAGTCGAGCTAAGCCAGCCAAGGACAAAGTGCACAGAGAGAAGATTTTTACAACAAGAATAAATTTTTTTTTGGCCTTCTGTTTACAGTGACGAGACGTCTTGATATTTCCAAGCCCTGCCTTCGGCTAAAAGACCTCTTCTCAAACGTAATGTCATGTGGCATCCTTCTCATAAAGCCAGGGCCTTGCAGTGACTCGTGCTGGTGCATACGGCCGAGTTGGCTGAGCTCTGTGATTATCCTCTAAAGCTCCACCTCACATCTCCCTCACATCTTATAGTTCTATGGGAAGAATAAAGCGGGTGCTTTCAGGGCAACATAAAACCTTACAGTCACCTTAAATTTTTACATCTGGAGTTTTGGCTGGATGTCACCACACTCTGAGGCTGCATTATAAATGCTGTAAGTCATTGTCGTGGATCGCTTGCCGCCAGCCTGCGGTATTTCCCTTACTGCGAGAAGCCTTAAAACCTAACATGGGTGCTTGAGAGGTCCGATAAGATCTCCGATGCCTGTACTTAGGCGTGAGTGCGCTGATACATTATCATGCAGTCAATGTGAGAGGGTACAGGTGCCAACCACATGACATTGGCTGGGTTGCATGAAGAGAGGAGGAGACAGGTTGCTACGACTACCACAGGCGTTGCATGCATGTGTATGGAATTACACAAAAAAGCAATGTGTAGTCAACATCAATCTCATCAAGTATAACTTAAAGAGATTTTTTTCTCTCTAGTTGTATCATTTGGAATGTTGTCACAGCATGATGAAATGCTCAGATATAATTAGTGTTATCCCAGAAATGTGTCACACCTATGGCGCTAAAAACTGTATTTGAGCTGATTTCCATTACTCCCAGCTTCATCTTCTCAAAGCAGAAATGTAGCTAACTGGCTCTAGAATAGTGCTGGAGGGGACTCTAAATGCACTCTCTCCCCTTATTCAAAGCTAACTACCAACTGCTCAACACTTCAGCCTCAATTTAATCCTGCCCCAGTGCCCCACTTTGCCCTCCAACACCCCATTAATAACGGAGGCCCTATCATAACCTCAAGAGATTATCCGATGGGCCCACAGACTGCCAGCAATCTCTATTCTGCCAGTCCTCCATCCGGATTCTGAAACACTGCACATTAGCATTCAAATCCTCTCATAACCGTATCATTGTGTTGCAGATAGAGGCAGTAGATCTTCATTCATCAGCTCTAATCTATCTGCTCCTTGTTCTCAGCCAGGGAGTCCACGGGCGAAGCTGAAGCGCAGTTTAGCCTTGCTGCATGCAGAGGCCGACGCAGTGTAATTTCTTTAATCCATTACGGGGTCACATAGGAAGACAAGAAAAAGCCTAGCGTCCTAAATGTTCTTGCGCTTAATTAGTGACGTGATTATGACACCAAAAATGAAACAAATCAGAACGCTATTGATTATAAGTAGAAGTTAATCTATCTATGCCTTTGAGTTCTACTAAATAAACCAATGTTACCTGAATTGAATTATTCCACCAGGATGTGAGTTTAATATAGAAGTATACTATGTTACTATGTCAGAAATATTAGGTCTACAGGAAACCGGAACAAAGCTTACTTAGTAAAGTCAATACACTTGCCATAATTCCTGGATAACTAACAACCAAAAGTCTTTTTTTTTTTTTTTTTTATCTGACATGGGCGCTGAATTTTAAATACATCTGCTTTGGTGGTGGTGGTGGTGGTGGGGTGGGGTGGGGTGGGGGGGTTAAGTCATGCTGTCATCCTGTCATTATCAAAAGTATTTTGCAAAAAAAAACTGCTAATAGTTTACACTTATTCGCGGCGCTGCGCACAGGCAGTCCATCTCGACGGACGCAAACACAAATGCACACCTAAAAAATACACAGACCAATACACGCGCGCGCGCGCTCACACACACACACACACACACACACACACACACACACGCACACACACACACACACCAAGCAGCAAACATAATTGTATTTTTTATATTCTGCATTATATTTACTTATTTACTTTTGATTGAGATCTGATTCAAACCATATTGGCGTCTGACAACAAAATTCGATTGAGATGCCTTAGTTAACATGTAGTTAACATGTGAGCTATCTGGCCAAAGCTGTAAGATATAGTCAAAGTCATGAAACAGATCTGCTTAACATTGCAATATCTTAGCGTGTTTTTCGAAGCCCAATTATTTCCTTTATCTTACCTTATTCCCAAAATATAGGCTATTCCACTGCAGATGCGTAGAGTCGCGGTCGGTGTCTTCTCTTTCCTTTTCTCTCCCTCGCTCGCTCTCCCTATCGTTTCTGTCCTCCCAACCCGCCTTCACTCTCTCTCTTTCTCTCGCTCACTCAAATTGATTCACCCTTTCAGAGATCCCGGGCTAAGGCGCTTGTTGTCCCGTCCAAGAAATATGAATATTGTGTTAAACCATGGGCAACATGGAAACATACACAAACCACAAAATGTTTTATTATTCTTATCGAAAACATTATAAAAGTATGTTTTGCTTTAAATAGCTGTGTACTGTGGCAAGCAGCTGTTGTTAAAAAAAAAAGAATTTATCCAGGTTTAAGAACTAAATAAATAAAGCTTTACCCTGTTTTGGATGTGGCGAGGAAGGCAGGAAAAACGCGTAATATTCTTGGTTATTTGGTCAAACCCCATTTTATGCCAACCATTCCCTGTTAGGCATGCATCGTGGGCGAAACAAATAAAGCAATTCACAACTCACGCAACTCAAAACGTTGAGGTGTTAGGGCTGTTTCTGTATGTGTGCGGAGTTGGTGGTGGTGGTGGTGGTGTGTGTGTGTGTGTGTGTGTGTGTGTGGAGGGGGTGCGGGGGGGTATTGTCTGCCACTTAACCGGGTTCCCTTGGTAACGCTCAAACACGTACAGTACAAGAGCCAGAGCCCCACCCCCTGAGCAAGCACTCCGATGCTTGAACAGGTTGGTGCTCCGGCAATTCTCTTCGACTAATTGGCTGTATCGTACCTATATTTGCAGGTAGACTAAAATTGTCTGGGGATGTGCCCTGGGAGTTCTAGGGACAGAGGGAGCAGTCATCCAAGTGTGTATGTGTGTGTGTGGTTGTGTTTGGTTGTGTGTGTGTGTGTGTGTGTGTGTGTGTGTGAGAGAGAGAGAGAGAGAGAGAGAGAGAGAGAGAGAGAGAGAGAGAGAGAGAGAGAGAGGGGGGGGGGGGGTCTAGGTATCAGACCGGACTGGTGATTAGCAGTGGATGGATAGCATTCTAAATTGAGACAGTCTTTAGAGCCCATCACCTATCTGAGCTATCTACACTTGAATGCACAGCCTCACACATACAAACACTTCCTCTCTCTCTCTCTCTCTCTCTCTCTCTCTCTCTCTCTCTCTCTCTCTCTCTCTCTCTCTCTCTCTCTCTCTCTCTCTCTCTCTCTCTCTCTCTCTCTCTCTCTCTCTCTCTCCCTCACACACTCACCCACAGAGAGATACATTAACGTATATCCTCTTTTAGGCATTCGTCATTCTTTGCCATAAACACATACACACACAATCTTATCTACACACAGACTTATACAGTGCATTACGAATTGCTAATCTGTTTTTCTGTTCTTAACAGTTACAAGAACCCTGCAATCGGTCTGCTGTGTACAAAGTCCCTTTCATGTGTGTACATGGCCTCAGCTGCCCTCCCCCTTTTTACCCCTGCTCTTCCGCTCGTCTACCCCCCCCCCCCCCCCGCCCCACCAGCTTCCCTCCCTGCAATACACAATGGAGCAGTCTCTCTGCCTTGACATAGCATCTTTACAATACACTCCCTTTATCCCTTTTCCCTCTTCTTGCCTTCTCCTTCCCCTTCCTCTCCCTGCAGTAATGATGTAGCATTGTTCAAAGCCTGTAGCCGTCCCCTGGAATTCCATACCAACGGGTGAACTCACTTGCAGGGCTTTTGCATTGCATCGCTCGTCCTCCATAGCCCTCCCCTGCTCCCGCCCTCCCTCTCTCTCTCTATTAAATTTCCAGTCACACAACAGTGCAGTGGATATCCCTCCCTCTCTCCAACGCGCACACACCACATCCCTCCCTCCTTCTCTCTTTAATCTACCTCCCTCTCTCACACTTTCCCTCATACACTTACACACGCGTGCGCACACACGCATACCTTGGCACACGCACACTCACACACACGCACACACACACACGCACACACACACACACACACACACACACGCACGCGCGCACGCGCACACACACACACACACACACACACACACACACACACACCTTTAAGTCAGTGATGGTGTCGTCCTGGATCTCTCTCTATCACTTGCTCCTGATACTGACTGTTCTTTTCCCCACTTTGAACCTCTCAATCTCATTCACTGTTGATATAGACTGCTCTCTTTTCACCTAACCCAATCGCTTCATCGCTCCCCTCTCATTATTCAAATGAGCCCCTCACACTCAACCCATCCCTCCCTCCCTCCCTCCCTCCCTCCCTCTCTCTCTCTCTCTCTCTCTCTCTCTCTCTCTCTCTCTCTCTCTCTCTCTCTCTCTCTCTCTCTCTCTCTCTCTCTCTCTCTCTCTCTCTCTCTCTCTCTCTCTCTCTCTCTCTCTCTCTCTCTCTCTCTCTCTCTCTCTCTCTCTCCCTGCTTGTGTCTGTACTGCAGTGTCTGCTCAGGCTATGATGTGGATTACACCCCTCCTCCTTCTCCCCCTCCTCCTCTTTATCTCTCTCTCTCTGTCTGTGGTGTCCGTCAGGGCAGCCTATAAGTGACTGATTGAGTGGACACCACAGGCCGATAAATGAATTGAGATGGGAGCCACTTGGAGGATGACTGCACTTCACATGAAGATAGAGAGCCTGCTATCTAGTATTCTTGGATCTGTTGCCGCGCATTGTGCTGCGTCGGCACATTGGGACCCTTTGCCCAGGGTTACGTTGAGATCCCGGGCCGCCGAGAGTGGCGTGAGCCGCTGTTTGACCGAAGCCTCCACCTCCGGTTTTTGCCGGCTCTACATGTCAGGGCAGCCTGGTGAGGGGTAGGCATGAAGTGGGGCCAGGGGGAACCTGCTGGGTTTCTCTCTTTTTTTTGGCCGCTGTTTCCCTTCGAAGGGAGTCTCTGGACTGAACTTTCAGCAGCAGAGCGAGAGCTGGGCCCACTTTGAGTGCCGCGCCGTAGAGATAAACCGGCATGACCCTGACAGTGGATATCTTAACCAGCGGGGGAGATTCTCCGTAGAAAATTGATCATTCACGCATCCAAGCTAGTGAGGTGTGGTGCCCCCGAAGCTAAACCCCTTACCACAGACGGCTGTGTTTTACCTTTCAGAGAGAGCCCGAGAAATGGGCTCATCTCTAACACAGAGGTAACCAAGCTTGTGCCTTTCCCCAAAGAAGCCGGCGCGTCCGCTCCGTCAGACCGAGGGCCGCCCGACAGCCGGCTTCCTATTAGGCCTCGTTCACTTCTCCCTGGCTCGGACCAAGTGGACCTCGACCACCGGGGTCCCTGTAGACAAATCCAATTCCAGGTGCTCCACGCTCCTCCACCCTCAGACGCCGGCCCCTCTCCCCCTTCCCTTTTCTCCGGACCAGGCACAAATCTCCAACAACAGGCCCATCATAGCTCATCTCGCCCTCCCTGATAGGCTTCTTAACAGTAGTCTCCTGCACCAAGAGACCCTGTCACCGCTTCCTCCAGCTGGCCGTAAACCAAACTCTGCCCCCAGGCCCATAAACCCCATCAGGCCCAGCAACACTTCTGACACCGGGCCAATAAACTGCATCCCAAGCCCCCGTAAACGCCGGCCCACCTCCCCTGGGCTTTTGCACAAAGGCCCCCCTGTATCTGACCTGATGCAACAGGACACAACCCAAAGCAGATCAGCTCGAGGAGGTTGATGAGTGTACTGCATGTAACGTTCATGATTTCAAATGTGTTGATTAAACTTTCATATGGGTGTGAAATAGAACACTTGTAAAGGGGTGCGTGTGAGCGCTGCACTTGTTATTAAAGGAACATTGAGATGGTAATGAATTCAGACAGGTAGATAAACAGAGAGAGAGAGAGGGGAAAGAGAGAAATAGAGCGAGCTATAAAGAGAACTCTAGGTCTGCTTCCAGGGTGGACTGGTGAAGAAGAGGTGGGAGAGGCGAGCATTAGCCACTGAGGGACTAGTGTCTGTCTGTGCAAAGCCATGTGAGAGGGGCTGAGGAAAGGCTTAGAAACAAGAAACCAGTGTCACGGTCTCCTAGCAACCGTCTCTGTCTCCCAGGTGACAGGGACTGACATCACTTCCTGCCTATGCGCAGGCGGACCTAAGTCTGTGCACGCTGGCCGCGCTTGTAAAAACCAAACAACGTTCCGATATTGTTTTGTATCAGCAAGTGGGAAGACACAAAGTTCAAAAGCACCTTACCAGAGTTCAGTGTTCCTGCATCTGCACAAAGCGTGCTGGGCAAAATACTTTATTTTATTACATTTTTTAAAGGTGAAATTGTGTTTAACACAAAAGTGCTTTGCGCCAAAAGGATTAATGGAAAAATAATGTGTGTGTAGTAAGTATTTGTGTGTCTGTGTTTGAGAGGCTGTAGTCAATTTCGGGCACATATGTGGTCTGTTCGCCATGTGCGCATGCGGTCAGCCTGATTGCGCGTTATGCCAGGGAAAACATGGCCAACTCATGCCATCTGGTAGAACTACTTGGCACAAGGGGCCCCTCTATGGTTCCACAACATATTGGAGTAGTTAAAATTAACACTGTGACACCATTTGGCACCAAAAGACTTTGAACTATCTATTTGTGTGTCTATTCTAGTCTTTCTATCACCTTTAGGGGTCAGCACAGTAGTGAATATTTCATCCTATTCGAGACTATGCTAACAATGTGTTTTCTGAATGCTTTCTGAACATCTAAAGAAGAAAAAAAAGACATATTACGTCAATCGTCTCTTGGGGCAATTTAATCTTTATTTTATCTTAATAAAACAACATTATCTATACCTCAAAAAATCCAATGTCAGAAAAGTAAAAGCTCGATAAAAAAGACATATATAGTTCAACAATAAAATAATTGAACATGTTTTGAGAAGCCAAAAATTGCAAAGCGCTGTGTTGTCACAATCGGACGTGTGAAGCGGTGGACTACTGTACAGTATGAATCTGTTTTGCATAATGGGCTACGGCTATACATGCTCGCTGTGTGCGCCAACTCCAGTTCCTCGGTAAAATACAAACACCTGACCAATCCCTTCATACGCTCTGTTTAGTGCTCAAAAATAATCCAATGAGAGCGATGAGTTGAAACAAGGCAAACTGCAGTATCTCCATCCGTCACCAGGAGCAACGTAAAAACAAAGGTATCGTGGGAAACGTAGTCTTAAATAAGGTCCATTAGAATCTCATCCTCCATGACGCTAGAGACCTGGGGCATGCCAGGGGGTTGGGCCACGTTGCCTCGTTGACCAGCCATCAGCATCTGACCTGTCGACGGGAAAGAGAAGAGGCAGAGATTTACAATCCTCATGAGGGACCTCTCATCAAGAATCAGCCACCTGAAAATAAGACAACAAGGTGTCCTCCACTACGTTACTGGATGAGTTTAGAAATATTACGTAACCTGAGAAACCTCCAATCAACCTAATGCTCTGTTGAAAGTCTGCATGTGTGTGAGAGAGAGAGGTGAGTGCTGTGGCCCACCTGTGAGAGGCTGTCTCCACTGGCCTTGCATTTGAGCGCCCCCTCCTGGTGTTGGGTGGACTAGCTGCTGGCCCAGCCCTTGGTGTGGCATCATTCCCTGCATGTGAGACACCCCACCCTGCTGAGAGGGAGTGAGAGAGAGCAGAGGTCTGGTAAGTAAAAGCTACCGTGTTTCAAAAGCTGCTTAGGAGGAAACCTCAACCTCCAGAACAATTTAGATGGTTAAAGCCCCAACTAATAAGAGATAATATGGAGACTTACATGTGTTTTGATATGCAATTTAAAATTAAAGGATTAGGTAAAGGATATGGGCTTCCTTAATACAATTTGTAGGATTCAGATATTGGCTATGCCTCAGCCTGGCGTATTTTCTGATTTCTTTCTAGATGATCAACGTATGTTTCATATAACCTACTGGAATCTAAAGCTATTGAGGTCTCCCCCGCACTGTAAAGTGAGAAGCTGAATGTGTACGCTTATCTACAACTCATAAAAGTTCCAACTCAATAGTCCCAAAAAACAACAAACAAGCTAGAAAATGGCTGGACAGGTTCATTATTTTCGGCCACATAATTAGCAAAGTTGGGTTGGGACGAGACATCATGGACAAGGTCAAATGCCAAGAACCAAAGTTAACTTAAAAATGCTTTTAAAATCTGTGAGGCTTTGC
>JAPMUY010009112.1:0-80805 GCA_026901105.3 Galaxias olidus
GGGGGGGGCCCCCCCCCCCCCCCCTTTTTTCGTCATTGATTATGTTTGAAAATGCAATGGCAAATGCGATTTCATTTTCATATTGTTTGACAACTGCATTTTAATTTTAATTGTGACATAAATAATGCTTGCACAAATGGAAAATGAGAATACATTTTTAATATTGCATGTTAATTTTCAAGTTTGTATTAACGTTTGAATATTGTCTGCAGTATGGCGGGATAGGACTTCGAAAATGTAATGTCAAACAGCTTTTGCCTTTGAATTTTAATATTGACACAGAATGCCCATTGGAGCCTTCGAAAATGCAAATGCAAATGGGATGATTGCATTTTCACTTACATTTTGTCTCAAATAACACATACGAATGTGGAAAGTGATAATGCTATTGTGGAATTACATTTGTATTTTCAAGTTTACATTTTCATTTGAATAAAGTCCCTTATGGGCTTCCATACTTCTCCGTGAGCGCGCTAGCGAATGTAAACGTTCATTTGGCGCTCACGTTCGCACAGTGGTTTTCCTACATACTTCAACGTAAGTTTAACGGGCCCACTAGGTGGCAGTGTCGAATTCAGTAATCCAGAATGTACAGAAAACCGTAGAAGAAGTAGACACGGAAACTCCCGTTCATGTGCGGCGAAAGTATAAACAAAGAGACCGAAGGTTGGTCACTGCTTTGCATATTTTCTTATATCAAATCAAATCAAGTTTATTTATAGAAAACGTTTAAAACAAGCAGAGCTGACCGAAGGGCTGTACAATATATTCATATACAGTTTATCAAACTGTAGGCCTACAGAAAACAGTTATAACATATAGCCGACATATAGGCTATACTATGTACAAGCTAAGTGCATAGAAAACCACTAATATGATTCAAACTGAAAATCAGCCTATCTGCTCCAGTTCATTGTGTCATCTACGTTTTAATTTGTTTCGATACAGCCAAATATGACCGAATATCTACTTGCTTCCTACCCTGCAAAACCAAACAGCGATTGTTTGATGCACTGAGAACACGCGACGGGCTATTAGGATTTTGGAGGACACCCCGTCAACACGTCGGCGGGCCTCAGTGAGCTACGCTTTCCCAGAAACCCCTGCTCTTCGAAGCTACGCAGAGCTGTTTACGTGCTGCTTCGCAGACGTATAAACCAGGATTGAACATAACCAGGCTTAAGTCCTCCAAAATAAGAAATAATCAACGCTTCCATAAATAAGCAACACTTAGCTAGAGTGGAGATTTGAACGTTTACAGTGGATGTCAATGGAGGGCGTGATCTTCAAACATATGGACATAAATCAAAAAACTATCAATCTTAAAAAACCCACAGCTTAGATAATAACACCGTAGGACTTGTAAGAACATTTCAATGTAAAATATATGCATGTTGACTTAAAAACACTCTAGTCTTGAACATTCCACCCATTCATTCCTATGGGAAATATTTTGGCACTAAAAGTTGAAAAACTAAAAAACTGTCCACAGAACCTTCCCAAAAGTTATAGCAACTTAATTGGGATCAATATGAACATTTTGATACCATTCATGTCTATGTAGTGCAAAAATGTGGGAGGAGTAGGGTGGCAAATTTTTTGCTATAATAATATATATGTGAGATTATAGTAGTGTCGCTTGCCTAAAGCAAGCACACTAAATATAACCATCTTGGCGCTGTGCTGTAACCCAGATTGCGAAGGGTGTCTGTTTTCGTCAACTTCTCTTGCGGTGGACAGTCGACCCCCCAACTTTGAAGTTTATATGTTTATGACAATTTCTCGACTAATACATGAGCAAATACGGTAGGTCTCCTCTGAGCGCTGTTTTTCCAGTTGACAGCCGCATTCAACTATACAGGGCATGCACGCACACTGGACCAAAAAATAGAACAGAACAGGGGCTCGGGTCAGCCCCGGGTCGGGAATTCAGATAACAGATTCAGGCCGGGCTTGGTTATTATTTATAATATATATACATACATACGTACATACACACACACACACACACACACACACATAAACACACTTTTCATAAAACACACCTAATATATATTTAATATTGGCCAGATATCAATATCTGAAATGTTTTACTCCCTAAAATCGGTATCCGTCCCAAAAATCCAGTATCAGTCGGGCTCTATTCAATAGCATACCCTCACCTGCATTTAAACCCATGCAGTCCTGTCACATACTCTATGGTCCAAACACAGAAAGCATTGAGGAGCAGCCCTCCTTACCTGTTGCTGGAGAGGTACTGTCCTATCTTCTCCTGATTGTTCCACAGCAACCGGTGCAGGGCCAGGACATTTCCATCACTGATGAAGGACAGACTATGATTGACTGAGTCACTAGCAGGGCAGTCAGACGCAATGTCCAGGAAAAACCTGCAACCCAGACGATCCAGTCAGAAATTTCTGAGGGACCTATGAAGGCATCGATCAGCATCAGGACAGTTCCCATGGGCTTATACCTTCGAGCAGCATCAAAGTTGCTCTTGACAAAGTCGTTGAAAGGCCTCATGTGCTCCTCTTTGGTGAATAAGACATGATTGGCAATGCTCTGGAGGATCTAGGTAACAGACGCAAAACAGTAGACAGCAGTTCAGTACTGCAGTGTTTTCCACCAGATACATAGGTCTAGGGACCTCTGTGTCCTTACCTTGGACATGAGTTTTAAGCCTCTCTCTATCCTTGGCGGAGGCTTCTTGTCCAGAATGCCAGCCTCATAGGGTGACACTATGGCTGGGTTGATGAAGCGAAGGAACATGGCACTGCCCACTGCACCAATGCTGTTCTGGGGAAAGCGCTGGCTCACCACCTGGTTGCAAGTGAAGAGGGATACACCAAAACATGAAGGAGGAATCTTTTAAAGAAGTCATGGGAAGGACAGTTGGGAAGTTGCAGAAAACAGCCTTGGGGAGAAGACAGGAAAAATTATCCAAAACAACATCTAGAGACCCATAAGGATTTATCTGGAAATTAATATGAACTTGAGCTGCAAATTGTTTACATAGCGACACCCCTTGAGCAACTGAGCACCCCCTTTGTGCTTGGGAGAGGACTAAAACTTCAAACACAGTGCAGCAGCTCTGTGTAATGCCTGGTTTCATTGACTTTGGAACAATGAACGTTGCCATTCACAAGCTGCTTTACGATTGGCCATAAAGGTCAGCCAATTACCTGGACCACTTCTCCTCCATCCAATCAACACAAAGGCTGATTGCTACCAGTTAAACTTCACGACATGTGACAATAACCAGCCATAAAGCAGTCTGGGGTAAGAATGGAAACAGGCTGCAATGTGGGGTGTTGCACCGTTCCACCCGCCACTGCATAGGACAGCATATTCATTTCACTTTGTTAATTTAAAAAAACATGTTACCATCTGACAGAAGATATAAACCCAAAATGGTCAGCCAACATGTCATCAGGCTAATCGAGCCAATGCACTTGTGTAGCCTGGTTTATACTTCTGCAAAGTAGCAAGTAAACGTCTCTGGGTAGCTTCGCAGAGAAGGGGTTTCTGGGAAAGCATAGCTCACAGAGGCTCGCCGACGTGTTGACGGGGAGTCCTCCCAAATCCTAAGAGTGCGTCGTGCAAAGCGTCGTCTCCTTGAGTCAAACAATTGCTGATTGGTTGAGCAGGGAAGAAAGTAGGAAGCAAGAAGATATCTGGTAATATTTTGGTTGTAAAACACACACAGATTGCAATAAAAATAACATTAGAGCCGTTTGAGGAGCGACTCGTGAACGACGTAGGCAGATATTGATACAGCCCCTCCACAAAAAAACAACAAAAACAGTGAGGTCACTATCCGTAACATTTCTTATCCGTGTTTCTTCTACGTTTTTTTCTGGATTCTGGATTAGTAAGTGTGACACTGCCTCCCAGTGGACCTGTGGAAGCATGCAGGCATTTTGCTGTCCGAATTTCAGCACATGAAAGACGTTAATGTTCGTGGAAGTATAAATCAGTCTTGACGCCAATTCCCGGTCTCCCCCAGCAAAAGCACAATGCAGCAGAAGAAAAGAAGAGTTTCAGGGGCAGGTTCTTGCAACGAGAGTTTATCAAAAATCGTACATAAGGGTTTGTTGGAAAGCTGGAAGAATTAGCGGTGTAATACAATAGTGATTATTGTACAGGAGTTACACAGTGCAGGGTGTGTCAGAGTAGTTTGAGGTGGGAGTGCAGCAGAAAGTGAACAATGCACACACACCCTGTTGTCTCTTGGGAGAGTGCTATCACACTTACTGCTTTTTTGCTTTCCTTTTTCTCTTTTACTGTGGCTTTATTCAGTAGGGAGTGGCAAGTTGCCTACAGAACAGAGAATGGGCAAAACAAAGGGTCACGGCAAACACACACGTGCACCACAGGCAGATCACACCAAGGAAAACTACTATACTTGGTGTATAACAGGCACTACATAAAGGATTTCTTGAGCAACAGTTTAACACTGAAGTGCCATTATGGCAACCCAGAAATCTGATAACTAATGTGATTTCAAAATGAGGGAATTTGGCCTGTTTGTTGAGCAAATGGGAGGGCAGTCTGTGGATATAAAGGTTGATGATTCGTAGAGGCCATGAGGGGTGTGACAGCGTGCTGTCCAATGGCTTCCTACCTGGAACAGGCAGTGGCAGACGCTGCGTAGCTGTGGTGGGAACTCAGTTGAGGAATTAATGATGGCCAGGAAGAAACGATTGGTGATCTGCAGCAGGTTCCTCTGGTTGTCCTCCAAAACCTCTGCCTGCTCCAACCTGCAAAGCATTGTGTGTATCAGAAACAACTAGGGTTGTAATGGTTCCCGGATTAAACCAAAACCATACGCATATGCTCATGTGTAGTAAAATTGTAAGCAGCACTTAATCCAGGGCAAGACATTTTTTAAACTTGGTGGCAAAATATCATGTTTGGTACCAAAATGATATTGATCCAAAAATTGCTTAAAAATAACTTACTTTGCACTGTATATTGCAACATTATCTTTTTGTAGGCACAATTTTTGTAAGTTGTACATAAAAGTGTCTGCTAAATGAATGTAATGTAATGTAGTGCTAAAACACAAAGAGTCACCCACAATTTCTTTGCAAAAAACAACCTTCAAATGCATATAATTGATCGTTAATTTGAAAATATTACAAAGATATAAGATTTATATTAAGAAAGTACCCGTTCAATGCATGGTTCCTGGAAATCCGAGACTGATAAAGAAATCTTCCTTTTATGGAGGTTGTAAAATTTGTAATCCCGGCGATTTTCAACGATTTTGATTGACCAGTTGACAGAAAGTGACATTAACAAGCACTGTGGTATTGCAGTTGTTGAACTATTTTCAAAAAGACGCAGGGTGAACCGCTTTGAAAAAGGACCACGCCAGGTGCATCTTTAGAATGGTGAAGAGGCGCTGTAAATTAATAAATTAGAACAGGTTGCAGTGAAAAAAGTGGCAGCAAAATGTTGCAACTGATTTCTGGAGTTGATTACCTTTTACCAAAGTTAGTAGCATTTGCTACCGCAAATTTTGAGCCCATCATTTCTATGGGTCAGGGTAATTTTTCATGTTGGAGTTGTTTTTGTAATAACACTTTGTAGACGATTAGGAATTTCATAATGAAACACTTAAAAAGAGGAAAGGAATATCTTTCATTTAAGTCTATTTTTCAGTTGCTAGCTAAATACATTTGGTAGGTAGCATAAAACCTTTTTATTTATTTATTTTTATTGGTATTAGAGATGGTAATTGTATTCATTTTATAACAGATTTGGTGTCTAGCTTAAAAAACTAAAAAGTTACACTTTTTAAAAACATTTCTTTTATTTATTTACTGAAACCCCATTGATAACGATAGGGACAACCAACCCCGTGTGGTTTAGGGAAGGCTTAAAGCCACTTAAGATAGATTATTGTGCCATTAATAATAAAATTTGCAATGTACACAGTTTTTATTGTGTGTATCTTTTGTTTTTATGAGTATCATATTTTCTTTTTTTAAAAGATGATATTTAATTCTTCTGCAGTGCTAAGAAGCCTGATAAAAAAAGGAGGTTAAAACAAAAAGACCAGGAGCTGCGTGAGGCCCCTCTGAACATGCCTGCTGTAAATGATGCTGGTGTTTTAAAATCTTGTTCCGTGTGCCCCATATAAACTGAAAGCACCTGCCCCTCTATAGGTCTCTGCACAGCCCTGATCAAAGTCATTATAACTCAGAATGGTTACACTTCGAATGGTGATCTAAAACAGGCATATAAGTGGACCCATGTTATATTTTCTTGGTGTGTTTACTTATGTATGGTATGAAGCAACAATAAACCTTGGTTTCTCTTTGCAATAGGAGGCAATGTCATGTTACTAAAATCAAATAAGTCTTATAGCTGAATCTTGATCATCTGGAAATGGCAAGGATGGGTATCTTGTCTTTTACGTTTCGTTTTCAGAGTATAACATTCATGGGTTATGAGCTTTAACACTGTGCATTACAATGTAGTTATTATGTGATTGCGTCATGCAATCACATACTGTTACCGGAAAGTCATATTATTACATACTGCAACCACATACTGTTACCGGAAAGTCATATTATTACATACTGCAACCACATACTGTTACCGGAAAGTCATATTATTACATACTGCAACCACATACTGTTACCGGTCATATTATTATTTGGCCTATTTGTTGGCGCCTTAACTACTCCTGCAGTTTTGACCCAATCATTCCATTCCAGTGCCCACATGTCTTGGGTATTGCTGTCCATTGCGCTTAGATACAGCTAAGTGATCGGGTCACGTGTTATATTTTTAATTATTATTTTTAATCGGTTTTTGGCCCCATTGAAATTAATGTGGAGATGGTTTTGACTAGGAGAGAGATTTCACGGGCATATACCACCATCTAGCGTTCATGTTGTGTAATTGCAAGTTGTTATGTTAGGCTACACTGATCGTCTTGGCTTGTTAACTGAAGCCAGGGGCTGCCTTTAACATATAGGCGAACTAGGCAGCTGTCTAGAGCGGCACTCCCAAAAGACGGCCAATCCGCCTCCTTGGAATTTTTCTGTCGCCCGCTCAAGCATGAAGAGTGGTTAGTTGATTTGAATTGAAACAAGCACAGTAGCACTAACACACACAACCGAATGAAATTCTGATATGGCCAATCATATTGCTGTGTATTAATATTATTATTAGTATTTTTTTCTTTTCTAGTGTGGGTGGTGCATGCCTCTTGCCGGCGTGACCAGCAAAGTGTTGATTGCCTGCAGGTTCTCTCTCTCTCTCTCTCTCTCTCTCTCTCTCTCTCTCTCTCTCTCTCTCTCTCTCTCTCTCTCTCTCTCTCTCTCTCTCTCTCTCTCTCTCTCTCTCTCTCTCTCTCTCTCTCTCTCTCTCTCTCTCTCTCTCTCTCTCTCTCTCTCTCTCTCTCTCTCGAAATACGCGATAAAAAGGCAGTAACCTTCCCTTTTAAATTCTCAGGTTTGGTCTACTTTTTTGCGTCTACTTATTATCAGCCACAACGGCCTATGTCTGTATGTTGACTAGAACAGAAAGTGACACGTTAGCGAGTCATCGGTAATAAAACATTTCTACAACTAAAGACAAAAACTGTCTGACTGGGAGTATAAGAAAGAGAGACTTCATAAAGAACAAAAACGCCTCAAGGTTTAAAGATGATTTTGCTGGCCGAGCTGTCTTTTCCTGCATGTGTATTTAGTCAACATTTTATTGCGGTCACTAGATGGCAGTATACTCAAGGGTATGATTTGGCAGTATACACAAGGGTTTGAATTCAGGGACGTCTGTCATTCCAAACTCACATAAATAATATGATAGTGTTGATCAAAAATGCAAGTACGCTATGTCCTGTCTGTGTAATTCAAGGCCCAGATCTACTTCACATTACTTGGCAGGCGTGCATTTTGTTTGAGCATGAGAAAGAGAGTGAGGTTACAGTGCTTGTCATTTCGGCATGTAGCTAGCTAACGAATTCAGAAGGACAACAATCAACACAATGGATAAAATGCTTTTAAAAAAAGATAACGGACAGTGAGGCAACAAGGCGAGAGCAAGGCTAGAGGAGGTGGAGGAGGAAAAGTCAGGACGTGAGAGTGCCGGTTGAGTGTCTCATCCACAAGCTCAGGTTTGTGTAGTAGGCTCTAGTTATCTAGCAAGCTAGTAGCTAGTCTAGCACAGTGTAGTGATGGGTCGTTCGCGAACGAACGGCTCTTTTTAACGGCTCTTTTTAACGGCTCTTTTCAGTGAACGTAGGGAACCACATCACCTTAGTAAAAGAGCGGTTCTTTCGGCTCCCTGATTAAATAAATTATTTTTGTGACATTCTCTGCCTTGTTCCTCAGACTGTCAAGTGACAACCCCTGAACAGCCTCAATGACTGACATGCCAACAACCAATGAAATGTATTGTGTAAGCCCAATCGACGTGCCAGTTTTACACAAGACAATAAAGTAACACTTTCAACTAACGTGTCTTTCATAGGAAATCACATAATTGGTTATCTGTCTAAAAAAAGTATTTCAAACCAGATCTCCCTGAAAAATACATGCATTTGTTTTCATTTGTAAACAATTTAAAAAAACATATAGCCAAAATGTATTGTAATTACGTCTATTATACAATTTCGCGCGGGAGTGATTATTATTTAATTTATATCAATATATCTGTTTTATCAGGTTGGCTATGTAATATGATAGTTAAGGGTCAGCAAATGTAAACCAACACCAACTGCTTCAATGTCCCTTAGCAGTGCTAGCATAGCAGGCACATATAACTGAACAAAGAGCCAAATGAAAGCCAAATGAGAGCCAAATGAACCGGCTCTTTTTAGTGAACGGAGCCAAATGAACCGGGTCACCCAAAAGAGCCGAAATTCCCATCACTAGCACAGTGCAGTGGTTCTCAAAAGCTATTGACACAAGGCATTTGATTTGCATCTCGGCAACTGATTTGTCGATTAAACATGTATGTAGCTAGTAGCTACCACAATAACATAGTTCACTTTCAATAGCAAGCAGAAATGTCAAGCTAGCAACTTGTCATGCTTCCATTGCCAGCAGAAGGCTGTTTAATGTAGCCTAGTCACATAACCACTTATTTTAATAATAATAAATGGGATTTATAAGCGCCCTTCTAGTAACTCAGGGACACAGGATAATATTATTGCTATTGTTATTATTATACAGTATAATTTACAAAGTAAATTACTGCATTAACCTAGAGGAAAACATATGTCTACGCAGTGAGTCCCTGCCACGTAAAATTATTTGTTGTGAAGAAGACAACAACTTATTTCTATTATTTTTTGCTATTTGATGAAGTACCGGAGCGCACCAAACCCCGAAACCCAGCTCATTCAATTCAAGATTTTAAAAAGGTTTTGCTGGACTCCATCCAAATGAACACCAACCCTGACATCCTGGAGATGCCAAGGTGATGAGGGGCCGTTGTCCATATGTTGTGGGGTTTCCCAAAATTCCAGATTTCTGGCACGAGATTAATGAAAATGTTTTGCGAATTATTGGACGCAAAGTCCCTTCTTCCTCTGGCCTGTATATCCTGGGTGACCTTGCGCCATTGGGTGACGCAGAATGGATTCGGACAGAATGAATGCTGGGCCGCAAACGTATTACTTGTACTAATGTACAATGGAAAGCCTCCTCCACCCCTGCTGTAAAACTGTGGCACACCCAGCTGGGAAGACTAGCTGCGATGGTAGGTCTTACCATTTGGACTCAAACAGGGTAGAAGATTATAATTTTAAATGGGAAAAGTATTTATCTAATACTATTCTGTTTTGATGTACATGCAATATTATTTGGATGTTTGCAAACTACTCCACCGTATGTTATGTACATGTATATGCTATTGGAGAATGCCAATACAATGTTAATCATGAAAAAACATTCCTAAAACGTACCAGACCAAACCAAGAACTTTGTGAACTGTTATATACCCCTGGTAACAACTGAAAAAGCCTCTCTGGCAGACCTAGTGGAGAACTGACTGAATACCTGGTGGGGTCCACCTCAAAGGAGATGAGCTGCCACTCTGGGGCCGTGATAACACCCCTGAGCAGAGGCTCCAAGAGCTTTTGGAGGTACGTGGCTCCATACACCTGCAACACAACACAGACATGTCATTCACAGCTCTCACTAAAACAGCATTCTAGAAGTGTCACATACTTTAGTATCCCTGTATCACTACTGTCACCTTGTACTGTCCTTGATACTACTACTATTATAGATAACATACACGGTGTTAAGTCAGGGACAGACCTGACGTGAAGTAACTTCACAATTCGTTAGACAAAAAAGCCGACTAGTAGTAGAGACCAGAGTATGGAGAAGTTTAATGTTGTTACTAAAATAACTACTCCAAGTTAAGACTTGCACTTGCAATACAATGGGCCTTATCCACCAACCATTTGTACAAGGAGTTCTCTTCATAAACTCCACTTAAGCAGTTTTCACAAAGATTCTGGCATTCACCAATGTTTTCTTAATTGGGATTTGTTTTTAGATAAGAACAAAATCTAAGAATAAAGAACATACTTACGCACATTTGAGTTATGACATGTTTGTGTGAAAAAATTGGTTATTGGGTTTCCTTCAATTCTACAGTATACAATATTTTGGATTTCAACTACAATATGTTTTAATCATTTATAATATTTTTTTATAATCATTGTAAATTTGACAAAGCATTAAGGCATTTTACATTAAATAAACACTACACTAACACTATAATTGACCTAAATTGCAACGGGTACTCAATGGGCCGAAAAATTCAAGTCCAACCCGGACAGACAGACCGTCCGGTAAACTTGTGGACCTATAGCCCGGACCAAATTCAGGTAGAGCAGCAGGCAAACTGTGCCGCAAACAGATACATATTTTTTGGTGTAGCCTGAGGCCCGGTCTGGTTGTGTGCCCATCTCCGGTTTTCACTGGATAGCATCCCCTGGATCTTTTTTGGTGTTATTTTATATCTACTAATAAGACAGCTCGTTTGCTGTTAATTTCCTGCAACTACTTAAGTTTTTCAACTTTAGATTTTCATTTAGCATTCATGACTTCCATCTCAACCTTCCTTTTCAATTTCTGTGTGATTTTATTTATGTTCAGTTGTGAGCATACAGTCTCATGCCCTTTTATGGGGATTGGTGCGGCCTTTACCTATTCTAATTAGGAACAACTGGCGCAAGCTTTCAATTTATGAAGAAATGGGATTCATCAATATAGGAACACGGGTGCAAAAAATCTGTGGTTGAAGAACATGCCATGAATCCGACGTCGACTTTTCTTAGAAAATGTCTGAAGAACAAATTTAAGAAAAAACGTAGGAAGATATTGGTAAATAAGGCCCAATGTTTTCTAGACACGTTTGCCTGTAGAATGCCCATTAGCAAAAATCTAGCCTGCAGCATTAGAGAAGAGGTGTTGACAAGTAGGGAGGAGTAGCGGGGGAGGGGGGCTGCGGGTTGGTGGGCAGAGGATTGCATCACTGCTTTTTGCAGATGATGTGGTCCTGATGGCATCATCAGTCTGCGACCTGCAGCACTCATTGGATCGGTTCGCAGCCGAGTGTGAAGCGGCTGGGACGAGGATCAGCACCTCCAAATCTGAGGCCATGGTTCTCAGCAGGAAACCGATGGATTGTCTACTCCAGGTAGGGAATGAGTCTTTACCCCAAGTGAAGGAGTTCAAGTATCTTGGGGTCTTGTTCTCGAGTGAGGGTAAAACGGAACGAGAGACGGGCCGGAAAATTGGAGCAGCGGGTGCGGTGTTGCAGTCGCTCTATCGCACCGTTGTGACGAAGAGAGAGCTGAGCCAGAAGGCAAAGCTCTCAATCTACCGGTCTATCTTCGTTCCTACTCTCACCTATGGTCATGAAGGGTGGGTCATGACCGAAAGAACGAGATCGCGGATACAAGCGGCGGAAATGAGTTTCCTCCGGAGGGTGGCTGGCATCTCCCTTAGGGATAGGGTGAGAAGTTCAGCCATTCATGAGGGACTCGGAGTAGAGCCGCTGCTTCTTTGCGTAGAAAGGAGCCAGTTGAGGTGGTTCGGGCATCTAGTAAGGATGCCACCTGGCCGCCTCCCTAGGGAGGTGTTCCAGGCACGTCCAGCTGGGCGGAGGCCGCGGGGCAGACCTAGGACCAGGTGGAGGGATTATACCTCCACACTGGCCTGGGAACGCCTTGGAATCCCCCAGTCAGAGCTGGTTAATGTGGCCCGGGAAAGGGAAGTTTGGGATGCCCTGCTTGAACTGCTACCTCCGCGACCCGACCCCGGACAAAGCGGATGACGATGATGATGATGATGATGACAAGTAAGCTACTATTGCATATTAGACAAATTTCACACAAATATATTGCAAGTCAGCTGTTTGTACTAAGCACAATCTTCTCTAAAAACATAAGGTATACAAGTGTATTTAGTATGATCAGATTTACTACATGAAAAGTTTGTCTGTAGCTTTGCTGACAACCCAAACACTGCACTTTGACACATAGGGAACAGAATCCTTGCTACCTTAAAACAGAAAGTCATGATCTTGCTAGCCAGGCTGTTGCCCCGGAACAGGGTCTGCATTGAGTCAGCAAGCTCCACCTCCTTGGAGAACATGTTCCAGAGCAGTTGGTAGAGGAGGTGGCGTGAATCAAACAGTGTCACCAGAACACGTGCTAGCTCATCCTGCAAGAGACAGACACACTGTTGCTAGCACAGTTTAAGCACATTATTACAAACACATACACAACACTCTCTGTGATAACAATGAAAATAGGCATTAATATCATAACTGTCAGACCATGTTTTATGAAATATTGTAATTATAATGAATGACTATTTTACAGCATCATATCCACTGGGGATTGATGGTGCAGACAGAAGCAGGTTAAAGTCTCGGTACGTACCCACTGAGAGCACGGCACCACGTTGGCCAGCGCCATGGCGATGGGCAGCTCGCCCTGGTCGCCCATCATGGTGACCAGCTCTACCAGCCTCTCAAAGCGGTCAGCCAGGACCGTCTCTGCCAGCGTATCAAACTCAGTTCCCTGCTGCAGAATCTTGGTCAAGACTTCCATGAAGGTGGCTCGGGTCTGAAGGTCCTTGTGGTAGCCCAGACCTAGACATACATACAAACACACACATACAAACAGACTATGAGGAAATATGGTAAGCAATCCCCCAAGGGTAGGTTGCAGTATTTTGGAGAAGCTGCCATGAGCGATGCATTTTTACTAGAGACTGTAATTGAAGCACCCTTTACCGCCTGTTTTTGAAAAACTAGGTTGGACTGCCCAGTCACTGATGAGTGTAGTGGAGTAAGAGGTGTATGAATAACACGTTCTCCGATTAGTTTGTTTGATTTTTATGGCCTCATCTCCTTTAACTCAACTTAAAGGTTAGCTGTGGCCCAGACTGACCGATGGAATGCATGAGGCCACTGTCCACGTTGGCGTTGAGCAGGTTGGACATGGCTAACACGGTGCAGTGTCGGAGGGAGGCAAGGCGCCGTGACATGCCACGCTTTCTGCCTGCCACCTGCTGCCCATCGTCCTCCACCTCACTGCAGTCGTTCAACAGGTTCATGAACAAGGTGAAGTACCTAGGTGGACAAACCAGAGCTAACGTTATCAACCACATTATGGAAACAGTCAGTGTTAACAAGCTATCAGAAAGACCAAGTATACAAAAGAGGTGCAAGGTCTGTTTTTAGTATGTGTGAAAAGTTCACATTTAGAGCTTTAAATGTATGCAACATCAACATCAACATTAAATATTTGACAAAGTTGTGCCTATTTAATGGTAATTAAGGTAAGTAAGAAGCAAACTGGTCCAATTTAAGAAGCCCTTTTCTCTGAAGTAGCTTTTTAACAGTGTCAACCATTAAATAGGCACAACTTTGTCAAATATTTAATGTTGATGTTGCATACATTTAAAGCTCTAAATGTGAACTTTTCACACATACTAAAAACAGACCTTGCACCTCTTTTGTAGGATTGGGTCACATATTTCCATTGAACCACTTTCTTTGACCACACTGCTTTGTCAGTGTAATGATTTCTCTCAGGATGTGTGTGAAAACAAAGATGGATGTCCTCTACCAGTCAGTTGGTCATTACACCAAATCTGACACCAGTGCCTAATAATCAGATGCAAGGCTCTACTACACATCATGACATCTAACCTCTGTTCTACGTTCTATTAAGATCAACCAGGCACTCCACTACTCTTCAGGATTAATGCTCCTGAATAAACCTTGGCTAGCCTCAGAGCTTAGAAACAGGGTGTTTGTTTAGTTTTGTGTTTTCCCACCATAGTAAAGTTGAGAATACTTTTGTTTGTTTATTTGAAGGTTTTGATTCAGCCTACTTTCTGTTTTCTTTTTGTATTTTTGCAACACTTCAAATTGTATCACTGTAATGTGAGTATTTTCCTTTCTACTTGTAACAAATGACTGTGGTGCAGATATCCTGTGAACGAGACCAGACTTCACTATTGTTTACATTAGCTAGTGTCAACGGAGGCCACTAAAAATGGTGCCACCAGCTGAAAAGTGAAGACGTTAGGTCTATCAACGCAATTAGAGAAGTTCTTCAAAATCCAATCATGCAGAATAAAGATTTAATGAGACCCCCTTGACAGAGTTGTCACTGGTCTATTCAAGCGTGCTGCTAGAATACAGTAAGCCGAGTCAGGACGGTTACAAACATACTTGAGGAAGAGCTGAGACTTGGCCTCCATCAGCTCCACTCCATCCCCCTCTTCAGGCTGGAGGGGCAGCCCTGACAGCAGGGAGACCACCGCCTCCATGCTGGCCTGGTCCAGGTCCCTAAAGGGCACATGGCCAATGCTGGAAGCTATAATCCACATCACTATATCGAATTATTAAACCTCTTATCATGAATTACCTTAACTATAAACTCACTTATTTAAATCAGATTTCTTTAGAAAGACTTGTCATACAAATTTCATAAAATAATATGCATGCATGAAAAAGTATGAATTCCACGGGACGGTAAAAATACCAGGTGACAGTAAAGTACCGTGTAAGACACTTGACGTCATCATCAGCCGCCTGGTTGGATGTGCCCATCACCCAATCTGTCAGATATTCCACCATCTTGTTTCTTTAACAGACCAGACATTGAAAATCAATCACACATAACTCCAGCGGTGGGACAAAAGCATATGTGAAGATATGTGAAGGCAAGTTTGGCTATGAAGCACAGATTGTGATTCAGTAGGTGTTGTACAGTAAACTTAGAATATGTGTTAACAAAATGGGTTGGGTTTGAAAATATTTTGGTCACAGATTTTGTATTGGACAAAACTAGAATACATTGGGTAACTCAACACTTATAACAAATACAAAAATATATTTTTCAGGGATACGAGTCAATGCACGAAACAGAAACTAATTGTTTGCTGTGATTTAGCATTGTTTCTCTGTATATTTTCCCCTACCTATTTTGACCTTTTCCCAAATGGCTCCAGAATTAGATGACTGTATTTGTAGTGTAGGTGTGACAGATGAATTGCTGATGTGAGGTCCTTTAACACTATTACATTCCACATCCTTTTCTATTAGTCTCCTTTCAACTGAAGGATGTGGTGGAGCTGACCTGAACTTCATCTCTTGGCAGAAGGAGAGGTCATCTCGCCGCTCCATCATGACCTCCACCAGCTGACACAGCTTGGTCTTGATCTGGATAGCGTGCACCATGTTTCCCAGGATGCGCACATACCTGCAAACAAACAGGCAGAGATCAACAGGGATAACAGTCCACATACTGTTTGTTGGCAGAATGGCAGTGTGGGAACTGGCCACAGATAGGCTGGCAGAGTAGAGTCCAATCCAGAAAACCTTTGATTCATTGAAGCTGAATCACTTCAAGTCAACAGTGTATGTGTGTCCTCACCTGACCAAGTTCAGCATCATGGTCTCTATGCTGGCCTGCCCCAGGTGTTCTGAGCTACCTTCAGTGTGGTTGTCCAGCAGGTTCTTCATGATGGCAATGGTCTGCTCCACAAACTGGGTGTTTGTTTCATTAATGGGGACCTGAAGAGAAGCCCAGCACATTGCCTGATTACCTGAATTAGATTCCTTATCTGTCTAGTTAACCAGCCAAAACCAACAGAAGTGACTGTGTAGAAGCACTATGGACTGTGTCTAGAACCCATCTAAGGGATGGTTTCGGACCTGAACTCTGCATGGTCTGACGATCAGGTCTGGGCATCCCTTTCACCGTTTAGCACTGAACTGCTTACACCAATACTGAGCTGCTTACACCAACGCTGAACTGCTTACACTAATACTGAACTGCTTACACCAACACTGAACTGCTTACACCAATACTGAACTGCTTACACCAACACTGAACTGAACTGCTTACACCAACACTGAACTGCTTACACCAACACTGAACTGCTTACACCAACACTGAACTGCTTACACTAATACTGAACTGCTTACACCAATACTGTCCTTGAAAACTAGACGTAAATAAAGTTTGTATGAATCTAATACAATCTTACTTTTACAAGCAAGCATTCAGTTCAGACAAGATGTTTTTTTAGGTTTTGCATTTCTTACTTTTTACTATTTTATTGTACATTGTTTATATTGGATAAAGATTTCTCTCTTTACAGTTTTGTAAATCTAATGTCTTTTGTTTATTTTTTGTATTCTTTTTCTTTTATTGCATGTACTGTATTCTTGCTTTTTAATTATAAATTGTAGTTTTACTGTTGTTAAGGTACTTGGACAACGAAAGTAATTTTACAAATTAAGGTTAATTATCATTATGAAACTTGTAAATAATGTACCATTTGTAAAGTCTTGTCCTTTGTACCACTACTTAAATCCTCTTCTTAGGCCATCCCATCAACTTTTACACCAAGTCTGTGGTTACTGAGAAAACTGCAGGCAGCCTCTAGATCCGTTTTCTTAATGAGTCCTGCCATAAAAAGCATTAGGATGTGCTGAGAGTAGGATCAAGTTTAAATAAATTACATGGGACTGGATTGTTTTTTTTTCAAAATATATTTTATGGCATTTGTGCTTTAGTGGAATTTTGCCAGTAGAGAATAACAGAAGGAAGATAAGAGTCCATATCCCAAATCAAACTAGGAAGCTTGCTGCTGTGACGGCTGCGCCATCTTAGATGAGCATGAACTGTCCTTTAATGGTATCATGGTTATTGATGCCAGACGCACAAACAATAAAGAACAGTGTTGGTATATTGTGGCTGCATGCTCCTTACGGGCCCCTGTGCATCAAAGAAGCGGCAGATGGAGTTCTTCAGCTTGTTAAAGAGCATGGGGTAGAGGGCTGGGCTGAGCTCCAGGCCCACCATGTCCTTCACATTGGTCCGGATCTGCACGCCCTTCTCGTGGCTGCACACCATCAGCGAGAGCAGCCGGTCCAGGAAGCGGCCGAGCGGAGTCTCCGTGGAGTTGCCTTCGCATGAGCCCATGGAGATCATGGAGCCCTTGCGCTCGGTGAGAGGCCCCATGGGGGGGCTGTAGGTGGCCAGGCCGGGGGCGCTGCGCTGCTGCAAGCACACCCCACCCAGGGCACACAGGAAGCCTGTCATGTTGATCCACTCCTGAAACAGTCGAGTTAGGGCGAGAACCAGAGGAAGGGAGAGGGGTGAATAATGAGCACAGGCATACATAGGTAAAGCTGTGTTTTCCTCTGGAGGGTCTTACCTGGCCATCCTCTAACTTTGTTTTGGGGTGGGTGAGAATTAGTTTGGTGGCTTGTTCCCATTTCGCGTGCGTGTCCTCCCAAGCCTACGGGGAAGAGCGTAGACAAATACACAGGAATAACGCACACTTTATGTCAACACACACAGAAACTAACTGGTCCAGTACTAAGTATGATAGGTGGAATGATTTTGCAGACCTCCGTGTTCCCTGCAGTGGGGTGTTCTATCCTCCTCAGCAGAGACATCACTCTCTTCTGGAGGGCAGAGCGACCTGAAACCAGCACATCCACACTCCATCAAACATGGTGTTTGAAAACATCGTAACAGTCTGGCTGCTGCAGTGCTAACCTGTGGCCATCATGTTGCTGACGGAGGCAAACTCAATGAAGGTGTTGTAGTTAGGCAGCACAGTGTGCACAGGCACATCGTCTACCCCACAGCGGATGTCAGCCTCCTCACACAGGTGCCGGAAGCAGGACATGGCCACCAGCACAGCCTCCATGTCGGGGCTCCACAGGAACATGTAGAGGCACACCTCCAGCTTGGTCTGGGCCTGCCGACAGATGGGGATGCCACTGCCCAGGGTGGCCCGCTCCTGGTGGGGGAAAGGGGGCACAACATTCTCTGTAGACCAGCGTTTCCCAACCTTTTCCAACCCACAGCACACTTTAATAAACATATTTGTTTTGCGGCACAACCCAGATGTAAAACTGAAAACAAAACAATTGTTTTTCTTTCCCGAAATTCCACAGCACACTGCTGTATTCCACAGACACAAAGAAAGTGTACAGTATTTAGCACTTTGTATACCTTGTTCCGGAGGAGGAATTTGTTCCGGCATATAAGGATCTCCCTGAGCCATTTGAGGATCTCTGTGCTGTTGATCATCTGGTGGCCCACCAGTTTCTTGCAGATAAAAAAGAGTACCTGGGAACTGGGGGATTACAGAGACAATCAGTAAGTACTGAATTAAACCAAGGATTCAGAAGAGCTTTCCGCATTGCAGCAAGTAAATTGTCTATAGAGTAATAAGAAACTGCTCCAGTTTAATCTATCTGGATCGACGTCCATCTATTAAAACGAGTACTAAACAAGTCTACAATGTCCTGAGACAATTCTGATCATGCTTACGCATATTGAAGATTGAGACTTGAGGAGCCACCTATTCCCCCATAGTACACAAAACTATGTGGGGCAAAATTCTATGGAAAACGAATTGCAATTTTTTTTATGTGGACAAAGAAAACAAGATATACTGCGTTACAGTATATCCTCCACAAAATACACAGCTTCATATCAACAAGAAAAAAAGATGATCCAGTAAGCAGTTTAACTTACCATGGGCCTGATTTACTAAGATCCTGAATAAAGCGTACTAATTGATTTACTGAGATCCTGAATAAAGTGTACTAAATTGATTTATTAAGATCCTGAAAATGCTACTAAATTGATTTACTAAGATCCTGAATAAAGGGTACTAAATGATTTACTGAGATCCTGAATAAAGGGTACTATGACTTACTGAGATCCTGAATAAAGGGTACTAAATGATTTACTGAGATCCTGAATAAAGGGTACTAATTGATAAACTAAGATCCTGAATAAAGGGTACTAAATGATTTACTGAGATCCTGAATAAAGGGTACTAACTTGATTTATTAAGATCCTGAATAAAGGGTACTAAATGATTTACTGAGATCCTGAATAAAGGGTACTAACTGATTAACTGAGATCCTGAATAAAGGGTACTAAATGATTTACTGAGATCCTGAATAAAGGGTACTAACTGATTAACTGAGATCCTGAATAAAGGGTACTAAATTATTTACTGAGATCCTGAATAAAGGATACTAATTGATTACCTGAGATCCTGAATAAAGGGTACTATGACTTACTGAGATCCTGAATAAAGGGTACTAATTGAAGATCCTGAATAAAGGGTACTAATTGATTTACTGAGATCCTGAATAAAGGGTACTAATTGATTTACTGAGATCCGGAATAAAGGGTACTAATTGATTTACTGAAATCCTGAATAAAGGGTACTAATTGATTTACTGAGACCCTGAATAAAGGGTACTAAATGATTTACTGAGATCCTGAATAAAGGGTACTAATTGTTTTTCTGAGATCCTGAATAAAGGGTACTAATTGATTTACTGAGATCCTGAATAAAGGGTAATAAATGATTTACTGAGATCCTGAATAAAGGGTACAAATTGAGAGTTTGTTCCAACAGATTGCATGTTTACATTGGCCCCATTTTGTGGGTGATTAACTAAGAGTTATTGCGTAAATGAAATTAGGTGCAAACAGCTATGTTCAAATTAGGGTTTTGGGTGTTTTCAAGTGATTCCAGCCATGGATAGTTTGGATGACAAAAAGAAAGATTGCAAAAGTAAAATTAAATTTGGAATTGGAGGTAGTATGGAAGTGGCCAAACACCACATTGTTGAGCGACAAGAAAAAAATAACTGAAAGTGATGCCATTTTGGAGATTATCAGCATGGAACTCAATGCCGTGGGGAAAACAAAAAGATAAGCAGATGAAAGTAAGAGAAGATGGCATGATATTAGACGAAGAACAAAAGAAAAAATGGCTTATAATATAAGATGGGCAAATAAAACAGGAGGGGGATAAGATGCCTAACCAATAGCTCCAAATATATGGAATCATTTTTGTATCTGACATCTCAAACACATTCCCGAAGTTTTCTTTGGTTTTCCCTGGGTCGTCTTCTCACCACAATAACAGCAGCCACCTCTCCTAACGTGTATCAGAATAGTACATGTCCTTTAGTCGTACTGAAATACACACGCAATCATTTTTCCAATACCTACTTTTAGGTTTTGTAAATATCATTACAGGTGCTAAATGTATCCATTTGCATGTCTCCTCCCAGTATTTCGCACACGCACGCAAAATGGACGCAAAATGGACAAGGTGTGTTCAATTGCACATTGAAATAAGGCAATCCTTGTGCATCTCGTTAGCATATCAATGTGGAATTTTTTTCCACGTGGTATGACGTTTTAGCGTGTCTTTACACACGCAAACCTTTAGAAAATCAGGCCCAATATGTCTATACTACACCAACTGTGACAAATGCCCACCCTTGTAAATAGATATCGGGTTATAATATAAGACATTAAGCTTTACAATCAAATGTTCCATCCGAGGGAAATTACTTTTGATGTCATTTCTGTAAAATAAGGATTAGCTGTGTCAGTGGTATGGGAGTGATTACCTGATGTCCCAAAAGGTCTCAATGGGAGAACCTGGATTCCAGAGCTCAATTGTCTCTGGTTGATGGAGTACCAACAGGGCCTACAAATAAAACAAGGAAAACAATATGGAACAAAATCTTGAAATGTGTCATCGTTGAATTTTAACGCGTCAACTTGGTGCTAAAATCAGCATACCATCACCTCAAAAATGTCCCAACAAGACAAGAGATGCATTCACGCATGTATTACAAGTAGGCTAGACTACTGTAATGGTCTTCTCTCAGGCCTTACTAACAAAGTATTACAAGTAGGCTAGACTACTGTAATGGTCTTCTCTCAGGTCTTACTAACAAAGTATTACAAGTAGGCTAGACTACTGTAATGGTCTTCTCTCAGGTCTTACTAACAAAGTATTACAAGTAGGCTAGACTACTGTAATGGTCTTCTCTCAAGTCTTACTAACAAAGCGCTTAGATGACTGCAGCTAGTTCAGAATGCTGCAGCTCCACTTTTAACAAAGACCAAAAAATGTGAAGATATTACACAAATGCTCAAATCACTACACTGGCTCTCACTGTGTGTTAGAGAAATTATTTTTAAAATACTGTTGCTCACCTACAAGTCACTACATAATTTGGGCCCAAAATACATTACCGACATGCAAATACAGTATGAACCTTCTAGACCGCTCAGGTCATCTGGCACAGCTTTATAAACCGTTCCCAGAGTTCAAAATATAAAAAGTGAAGCGGTTTTAGTTAATATGCAACAAATAGCTAGAACCAACTTCCAGAAGATCAAAGACTGGCTCCAAGCCTGACTACTTAAAAATCCAGATAAATAACAAATTAATAATGACTGCTTTTTGCTCAATTGTGACTTTTTTGCAATTGTATTTATCTTATTACAATTGTTTTAATGTACTTTTTAGTCCATATTTCTTCCTTGTATGTTTATGCTTGCCTTACGTAAAGCACATTGATTTGACTCTGTGTATGAAATGTGATTTAAAATGTTTTGGATTTAAAAATTTTACGGAGAAAGTCCTAGCCTAATGTGACTTTGCACGTTGTTCCATAATTCTCCACATATTGACAGGACTGGTGGTTCACCTCCATGGCCTCCTGAGAGATCTCCCCCATGTTAGCCAGGGGAACCAGCTGGACCAGGCCCGTTATCAGCTCCACTGTACTGCTCTGGATCTCCTGACCCTGCTTTCCCGGGTTCTAGGTTACACCCATACAGGACAATGAGAAATAAAGAGAAACACTGTTTACATATGGGGCACAGTCTAAAGTTAATCACTACATATCATCAACAAGTATCTGAGCCAAAGTAAAGAACCTGTCAATAAAACACGTTTTTTATCTAAAAACCATCAGACAGAACATACAGGAAAAAAGTGGTATCATTAAATGCGGTCGTGCTGTAAATGGCCTTGACACTGCCGCTAGAAAATGTTGGCTTGAACCCTAGGCTGTGGTAAGGGCTGTTTGTTTTTTACTGGTTGTACAGCCATGATTTGAAAACATTACATAGTGGCAACATCTGAGAACAGCTCAACCTGTCAGGTTTCTCACACAACCATGCAGGCTTCAGGATGCTATCATGTTTAATGTTAGCTGGAATTAAAGATCAGCTTAGATCATGGCTGCCAACTAATCATAATCAATCCACTGTTGTGTGAACCAGAGCTGTTTGGGACAGGGTCCGCAGAGCTATGGTGCCACCACAATTTAAGACAGTGAACTTTGTGGGTACTCAAAGACATTTAAGTACACATTGAAGTTTACAAATTCATTAAAACCAGAAGTCATACCTAAATAATGCAAAAAA
The DNA here is from genome assembly GCA_026901105.3 of Galaxias olidus. Taxonomy (NCBI): domain Eukaryota; kingdom Metazoa; phylum Chordata; class Actinopteri; order Galaxiiformes; family Galaxiidae; genus Galaxias; species Galaxias olidus. Next base: position 22,796 of record JAPMUY010009112.1, read on the forward strand.
AAAGTAAACCCAGCACGTAAGTCAAATCTTCAACTACAATATGGCACTTTAAAAAACAATGCAAGACTAGAACAAACAAAATAGACTACATTATGCAACTAGCAATATGTAGCCAAGGCCCACAAACAAGGCGTTTTATCATTTGAGCAATATGTAATAAATACGGATAACTTTATATGCTTGGTCGCTGGACATCTTTTTTGATTTACTACTAAAATTGTCTGTAATGATCTAACTGCTAAAAGCGCTGTGACATGCCCCTGGTCAACAATTACAGTAAATAGAGTACAGAGCACAAACGGCTACATATATGGAATAGAACAGGAGGTTAAACCGTGGCCTTTCTTATATACAAGATAGTCTTTGATGAAACAACGTGGGTTTTCTCTGAAGAAAGGAAGGAAGGTGGACTGACGTGCAGCATGAGCTTGGGGTCAGCATGAATGAGTTTGACCACAGCCAGCAGCAGGCACTTGTGGCTCCGGGTGTCCAGGTCTGTGGTCTTCTCCTTGAACTTCAGGCTGGTCATCTTCTCCTTAAAGGTCAGACTCTGACACAACAGACAACAAGGACACACACACAGAGTTTAGACATGTTGACCAGAGTCTGGGAAAAGAGAGCAGAGACAGATGGGAGCAGGGCCAGAAGAGGAGAGGAACAGAAGGAAAGGCACAGAGCGAGAGAAGACACTACAGAAATATCAGCAGGCTGAAGTTTACCAAAAGGAAAGGTGTTGTGTGTGTGGCCAAGCCCCTGCACGTTGGTTCTGGTGGACCAGTGGACCAGTGGACCTCCACACTGAAGCAACACCATAAAGTCCCACAGCTTAAAGCCACTGGCACACACAAACAGTTGACAGACATGGGCATCAAAGAAGGCTTATTCCTTAAACAAAATACTCAAATTTTAAGTAAAATTCTTTAATCTGCCTCTTCATGGTAGAAAACTGCCTCTGGAATGGACACTTGTTCTCATAAGTGCTATTTCCCTAATTTCTACTATGTGGAAAGGGCCCTGCGCTTTACAGGTGTCCCTTAGAAGCTTTTACCATCAACTCAGCATTGAGTGCAGTTGGAATGAGGACCAAGCAAGCGTACATGGGACTGGGTCTGGTTAAACCTCACACAAAGTACCACTGGTGTAAAGACGACTAGCTGGATCCTCCTGGTTAAAGCTCATACAAAGTACCACTGGTGTAAAGACGACTAGCTGGATCCTCCTGGTTAAACCTCATACAAAGTACCACTGGTGTAAAGACGACTAGCTGGATCCTCCTGGTTAAAGCTCATACAAAGTACCACTGGTGTAAAGACGACTAGCTGGATCCTCCTGGTTAAAGCTCATACAAAGTACCACTGGTGTAAAGACGACTAGCTGGATCCTCCTGGTTAAAGCTCATACAAAGTACCACTGGTGTAAAGACGACTAGCTGGATCCTCCTGGTTAAAGCTCATACAAAGTACCACTGGTGTAAAGACGACTAGCTGGATCCTCCTGGTTAAACCTCATACAAAGTACCACTGGTGTAAAGACGACTAGCTGGATCCTCCTGGTTAAAGCTCATACAAAGTACCACTGGTGTAAAGACGACTAGCTGGATCCTCCTGGTTAAAGCTCATACAAAGTACCACTGGTGTAAAGACGACTAGCTGGATCCTCCTGGTTAAACCTCATACAAAGTACCACTGGTGTAAAGACGACTAGCTGGATCCTCCTGGTTAAACCTCATACAAAGTACCACTGGTGTAAAGACGACTAACTGGATCCTCCTGGTTAAACCTCATACAAAGTACCACTGGTGTAAAGACGACTAGCTGGATCCTCCTGGTTAAAGCTCATACAAAGTACCACTGGTGTAAAGACGACTAGCTGGATCCTCCTGGTTAAAGCTCATACAAAGTACCACTGGTGTAAAGACGACTAGCTGGATCCTCCTGGTTAAAGCTCATACAAAGTACCACTGGTGTAAAGACGACTAGCTGGATCCTCCTGGTTAAAGCTCATACAAAGTACCACTGGTGTAAAGACGACTAGCTGGATCCTCCTGGTTAAACCTCATACAAAGTACCACTGGTGTAAAGACGACTAGCTGGATCCTCCTGGTTAAACCTCACACAAAGTACCACTGGTGTAAAGACGACTAGCTGGATCCTCCTGGTTAAACCTCATACAAAGTACCACTGGTGTAAAGACGACTAGCTGGATCCTCCTGGTTAAACCTCACACAAAGTACCACTGGTGTAAAGACGACTAGCTGGATCCTCCTGGTTAAACCTCATACAAAGTACCACTGGTGTAAAGACGACTAGCTGGATCCTCCTGGTTAAAGCTCATACAAAGTACCACTGGTGTAAAGACGACTAGCTGGATCCTCCTGGTTAAACCTCATACAAAGTACCACTGGTGTAAAGACGACTAGCTGGATCCTCCTGGTTAAACCTCACACAAAGTACCACTGGTGTAAAGACGACTAGCTGGATCCTCCTGGTTAAAGCTCATACAAAGTACCACTGGTGTAAAGACGACTAGCTGGATCCTCCTGGTTAAAGCTCATACAAAGTACCACTGGTGTAAAGACAACTAGCTGGATCCTCCTGGTTAAAGCTCATACAAAGTACCACTGGTGTAAAGACGACTAGCTGGATCCTCCTGGTTAAAGCTCATACAAAGTACCACTGGTGTAAAGACGACTAGCTGGATCCTCCTGGTTAAAGCTCATACAAAGTACCACTGGTGTAAAGACGACTAGCTGGATCCTCCTGGTTAAAGCTCACACAAACATGGGGAAGGTAGTGGCAGAGCATGCTTAGGCACTAGGAGACACAGGACATGGTGTCTAAGAGAGATGCCCACCCAGGAGGTGGACGAGGACAGGGTCTTTTCTCTGTGTGACGGAGCAAGTCAGGGGTCAGGGGATCAAGGGTTAGCTGCAGAGGGAACAGTCAGGTCAGGAAGACTGGGTGAGGGTTGCAGTTATACTTACAGCAACAGAAGCCCACTGCCATGCAAAGCAGTGACTGGTTGGCAGCTGAGTGAGTGAGCGAAGTCAGTTTTAAAAAAACACAACATTTATTTTTAAAAGGAAAAGATAGGGCAGAGGAAGAGAGAGAGAAAAGAAGCAGAAGAGGAAAGAAAGCCCTGGTAGGTCCATGTGTTCTGATGCTCTCCATTGCCACATGATGAGACACACACACAAAAGATATACGGACACATGAAGAGGGAATGAAGTGACAGTCCATAAAATACACTTTGCATGGAAAAAAGCTGCATGTGGCCTTCACATGTATCTGCATGAAGAAAGTGCAGGTTTATTTGATTGCATAGTTGGGACAGTAGAAAACATTTGAGGAAACGAAGGACAAGAATGTAATGGTCCAGACAGTCAGCTCTGTAGAGCACTCAGGTCTTAACTGAGGTGAGGAATGTAATGGTCCAGACAGTCAGCTCTGTAGAGCACTCAGGTCTTAACTGAGGTGAGGAATGTAATGGTCCAGACAGTCAGCTCTGTAGAGCACTCAGGTCTTAACCGAGGTGAGGAATGTAATGGTCCAGACAGTCAGCTCTGTAGAGCACTCAGGTCTTAACTGAGGTGAGGAATGTAATGGTCCAGACAGTCAGCTCTGTAGAGCACTCAGGTCTTAACCGAGGTGAGGAATGTAATGGTCCAGACAGTCAGCTCTGTAGAGCACTCAGGTCTTAACTGAGGTGAGGAATGTAATGGTCCAGACAGTCAGCTCTGTAGAGCACTCAGGTCTTAACTGAGGTGAGGAATGTAATGGTCCAGACAGTCAGCTCTGTAGAGCACTCAGGTTTTAACTGAGGTGAGGAATGTAATGGTCCAGACAGTCAGCTCTGTAGAGCACTCAGGTCTTAACTGAGGTGAGGAATGTAATGGTCCAGACAGTCAGCTCTGTAGAGCACTCAGGTCTTAACTGAGGTGAGGAATGTAATGGTCCAGACAGTCCGATCTTACCGGTGTCATGCGGAGGGGGGCGTGCGTGCTGCAGCCCTGCATCACACGGCTCAGTGTTTCGTTGAACATCATGCGCAGCTCTCCTGAATAACTGTAAACAGCATCAATCTTGGGCCACCAGTCCAGAGGAGACTGTGGAGGAACAGAGAAAGGTCACATCCAGCTGCCTGAACCAAACAGCCTCTTCTCATATACTGTAGATCATTTTCCATGCATACATAATATGTTGCTACTTCACTACTGTTTGTATTATAGTTTGTATTTATCTCTCTTTACTACTGATACTTAACATATATTTGATCACCTTCCTGTACTTATCTTGTTGTCATAAGGGATGTTGAACAATTGATTTTGCTTTTCAACTTAATGACAGAAGGTGTTACAATTTGATGAATAGTAAGAAATATACAGTGGGTACGGAAAGTATTCAGACCCCTTTAAATTCTTCACTCTTTGTTTTATTGCAGCCATTTGCTAAAATCTAAATAGTTCATTTTATTTCTCATTAATGTACACTCAGCACCCCATCTTGCCAAAAAAAACCTGAAATGTAGAAATTTTAGCAAATTTATTAAAAAAGAAAAACTGAAATATCACATGGTCATAAGTATTCAGACCCTTTGCTCAGTATTGAGTAGAAGCACCCTTTTGAGCTAGTACAGCCATGAGTCTTCTTGGGAATGATGCAACAAGTTTTTCACACCTGGATTTGGGGATCCTCTGCCATTCTTCCTTGCAGATCCTCTCCAGTTCCGTCAGGTTGGATGGTGGACGTTGGTGGACAGCCATTTTCAGGTCTCTCCAGAGATGCTCAATTGGGTTTAGGTCAGGGCTCTGGCTGGGCCAGTCAAGAATGCTCACCGGGTTGTTCCGAAGCCACTCCTTTGTTATTTTAGCTGTGTGCTTAGGGTCATTGTCTTGTTGGAAGGTGAACCTTTGGCCCAGTCTGAGGTCCTGAGCACTCTGGAAGAGGTTTTCTTCCAGGATATCTCTGTACTTGGCCGCATTCATCTTTCCGTCAATTGCAACCAGTCGTCCTGTCCCTGCAGCTGAATAACACCCCGATAGCATGATGCTGCCACCACCATGTTTCACTGTTGGGATTGTATTGGGCAGGTGATGAGCAGTGCCTGGTTTTCTCCACACATACCGCTTAGAATTAACGCCAAAAAGTTCAATCTTGGTCTCATCAGACCAGAGAATCTTATTTCTCATAGTCTGGGAGTACTTCATGTGTTTTTTGGCAAACTCAATGCGGGCTTTCATATGTCTTGCACTGAGGAGAGGCTTCCGTCGGGCCACTCTGCCATAAAGCCCCGACTGGTGGAGGGCTGCAGTGATAGTTGACTTTGTGGAACTTTCTCCCATCTCCCTACAGCATCTCCGGAGCTCAGCCACAGTGATCTTTGGGTTCTTCTTTACTTCTCTCACCAAGGCTCTTATCCCACGATTGCTCAGTTTGGCTGGATGGCCAGGTCTAGGAAGAGTTCTGGTCGTCCCAAACTTCTTCCATTTAAGGATTATGGAGGCCACTGTGCTCTTAGGAACCTTGAGTGCTGCAGAAATTATTTTGTAACCTTGGCCAGATCTGTGCATTGCCACAATTCTGTCTCTGAGCTCCTTGGGCAGTTCCTTCGACCTCATGATTCTCACTTGCTCTGACTTGCACTGTGAGCTGTAAGGTCTTATATAGACAGGTGTGTGCCTTTCCTAATCAAGTCCAATCAGTTTAATTAAACAGCTGGACTCCAATGAAGGAGTAGAACCATCTCAAGGAGGATCAGAAGAAATGGACAGCATGTGAGTTAAATATGAGTGTCACAGCAAAGGGTCTGAATACTTATGACCATGTGATATTTCAGTTTTTCTTTTTTAATAAATTTGCAAAAATTTCTACATTTCTTTTTTTTTTTTGTCAAGATGGGGGTGCTGAGTGTACATTAATGAGAAATAAAATGAGCTTTTTCGATTTTAGCAAATGGCTGCAATAAAACAAAGAGTGGAAAAATTTAAAGGGGTCTGAATACTTTCCGTACCCACTGTATATATATACAGTATATACAGTACTGTGCATAAGTTTTAGGCAGGGGATGCTGTTTTGAAGGCGAAGGGTGGTCACACCAAATGTTGATTTGATACAGATTTGCTTTTCCCTCACTTTGTATTTTATGAATTGATAAAAAAATAAACAATTAACATTTATCCTTTTATGTTTTGTTTCTTTCTAACTTTAAAGACATCACACCTGCCTAAAACTTTTGCACAGTACTGTATATATGTATGTATATATATATATACACGCACAGTACTGTATATATATATATATATATATATATATATATATATATATATATATATATATATATATAACATCAACAATATTCAATATGTATTTTAAGAAGATATATATAAAATATTGAATATGGTTACTGAAAGACATTTATCCATGCCTGCTAACTTTAGGTTACAGTTTAAGTTTACATTTTGAACCTAAATGTTGATTTGTATTGACTTATTCTTAGCAGAGGTCAAAGTTCGACCGTTTGAATGATCTATAAATAGCGCAGTAGGTTTATGTTGTGCAGCAACATACGCCACCTGTTCAGTCTGTGTTTAGCCCACTGATGTGATTAACAGCAGCTATGCTGGCATGCTTATCCAGATATGATCAAGATCTACTGTACAATGTTTATGATGCTTAAGATGTAGTACAGCCAACTATAGTTCTAATTATTCTTACATTTTTATATATATATTAGTTTTTATAGCAGTCGAAATGCTAACAAGACTTACATTAGTGATGATTCTATGCAGGGAGTTGACCAGAACAAAGTGAAAGGTGGGCGGGGAGGAGGATGCCAAGCACACCTGAATTGGACCAGCGGGATAAAAAGCAGCATCCAGTCAGCACTAAGGACCATGTCACTATGTAGTTAGCAGGTCAATAAAGCTAAGCAATACTCAGAATGCATGTTTTCTAAGAGGCTACCTTAAAGTGATGGTTGTTGTGAGGGTTGATGCGGAAACAGGAGACAAAGCAGTCGATCATGAGGTCCACATCAGCATTCTGGCTTCCAGCCCCTCTTGAGAAGGGCTTGGCTGGGTTAAAAAGGAGTGCCTAGAGGAGCGGGGACACCACAAAGGGCTTGGCTGGGTTAAAAAGGAGTGCCTAGAGGAGCGGGACACCACAAAGGGCTTGGCTGGGTTAAAAAGGAGTGCCTAGAGGAGCGGGACACCACAAAGGGCTTGGCTGGGTTAAAAAGGAGTGCCTAGAGGAGCGGGGACACCACAAAGGGCTTGGCTGGGTTAAAAAGGAGTGCCTAGAGGAGCGGGGACACCACAAAGGGCTTGGCTGGGTTAAAAAGGAGTGCCTAGAGGAGCGGGACACCACAAAGGGCTTGGCTGGGTTAAAAAGGAGTGCCTAGAGGAGCGGGGACACCACAAAGGGCTTGGCTGGGTTAAAAAGGAGTGTCTAGAGGAGCGGGGACACCACAAAGGGCTTGGCTGGGTTAAAAAGGAGTGCCTAGAGGAGCGGGGACACCACAAAGGGCTTGGCTGGGTTAAAAAGGAGTGCCTAGAGGAGCGGGACACCACAAAGGGGTTGGCTGGTTTAAAATGGTGTGCGTTGCGTTGGGGGACACCACAAAGGGCTTGGCTGGGTTAAAAAGGAGTGTCTAGAGGAGCGGGGACACCACAAGGGCTTGGCTGGGTTAAAAAGGAGTGCCTAGAGGAGCGGGGACACCAAAAAGGGCTTGGCTGGGTTAAAAAGGAGTGCCTAGAGGAGCGGGGACACCACAAAGGGCTTGGCTGGGTTAAAAAGGAGTGCCTAGAGGAGCGGGACACCACAAAGGGCTTGGCTGGGTTAAAAATGAGCGTCTAGAGGAGCGGGGACACCACAAAGGGCTTGGCTGGGTTAAAAAGGAGCGCCTAGAGGAGCGGGACACCACAAAGGGCTTGGCTGGGTTAAAAAGGAGTGCCTAAAAGAGCGGGACACCACGAAGGGCTTGGCTGGGTTAAAAATGAGTGCCTAGAGGAGCGGGGACACCACAAAGGGCTTGGCTGGGTTAAAAAGGAGCGCCTAGAGGAGCGGGGACACCACAAAGGGCTTGGCTGGGTTAAAAAGGAGTGCCTAAAGGAGCGGGACACCACAAAGGGCTTGGCTGGGGTGAAAAGGAGCGCCTAGAGGAGCGGGGACACCACAAAGGGCTTGGCTGGGTTAAAAAGGAGTGCCTAGAGGAGCGGGACACCACAAAGGGCTTGGCTGGGGTGAAAAGGAGCGCCTAGAGGAGCGGGGACACCACAAAGGGCTTGGCTGGGTTAAAAATGAGTGCCTAGAGGAGTGGGGACACCACGAAGGGCTTGGCTGGGTTAAAAAGGAGCGCCTAGAGGAGCGGGGACACCACAAAGGGCTTGGCTGGGTTAAAAAGGAGTGCCTAAAGGAGCGGGACACCACAAAGGGCTTGGCTGGGTTAAAAAGGAGCTCCTAAAGGAGCGGGGATACCACAAAGGGCTTGGCTGGGTTAAAAAGGAGCGCCTAGAGGAGCGGGGACACCACAAAGGGTTACTGAAAAGAGCCCGTTTAAATAGCCTTAGACACGAGCCTGAACCATTAAAGGAGTCACTTCTGTATATGCCAGAACAACTTGCTTACAGCCATACATTTATCTGACAACAACAAAGTGTTTTGTAATGTATTTTTAGTGGCAAGAATATTAAATTCTACAGATACAAGTAGGCATACCTCCAAATATCTAACATGGCTAATTGAATTGTTATGTAAATGTACTATTTCTAGGTTCAAGATAAGGAAGTCCCCCGGTACAGATGAATGACCTCACGATTGGTAAAATAATTTACAAATCAAGAAATTGCCATTAAGGCCTATATTCCACATATCTAATTGATAGAAAACTGTTTTGTACAGACCAATGGGTCTCATTCACCAAACGTTCTTAAGAATAATTTTCTTCTTAACCCCCACTTTCGCAGTTTTTACGAAGATTCTGGCATTCACCAATGTTTTATTTGAAATTTGTTCTTAGGTAAGAACAGAGTCTACAAACACTCAAGAGCATACTTGCGCACATTTGAGGGCCGACATGTTTGTGCGTTTTTTCTTATTTTATGAAGCACTACACTATCATGATACTTCTCCTCAATACACTGGTGCAGCGAGTTCTCAATGGGCAAAACAATTTAAGCCCGACCAGGACCCAGCAAACTTGTGGACAGAATCTTAAGCCCAAACCGAATTCATTATCTGAATTCCCGACAGTGAACTAATAGGAAAACATACATAATATGATGGCTGCATATGAAAAGATTTTCTGTTGGCTAACAAGAGTTTTCAAGGACACAAACAGGCAAGTAAAAGAGGGTGCTTTGATAGAATCAAACCACAGCCTAGGACCTTCACTATATCAGACTTGTCTTGTTTATTGTTTTACCTTTGCATTACAAGAAATATGCAACTGCTAGTTTTTAATTTTGATATTTTAAAGTATCTAAATTTGGCCTAGGTTCATTCAGGGTCCCTTTTAAAAAGGATTACATAAAATATTTAGAGTTAATAAAATTTTAAAAGAAAAACGACAACATGCGTAAAGAAGACAGAGGACTTTACTAACAACCCTTCGTGTCCTTGCAGCTGACCCAGTCAAATGCCATAACAGAGCCAACATCAATGGGACAGGAGGATTCTAGTGCCCACCTTCAGGTCCACCACAATGGACTGAACCAGGAGAAAGATGACCGAGTGGTCCTCCCAGTTTATGTAGGTGGAGGCCTTGCACAGCTTGACACAGGCAATGGCAGCGCTCTCTGTCAGCTGCTTGCTGCCGCCATGGCCAGCCAGTGCTTTCCGTAGGCTCTCCAAGAACACTTTCTAAATCAGACAAGAAATGACAGTGTTTAGGGTTAAGTAGGCACAGCTTTAACATTTCAAACATTTGGCATGAGAATTATCTGCTTGTGGAAGGGGCCAGGCATTGTTCCCGTAAAGTAAGGCTGCACAATATGAGAAAAATATGCGTTAAGGTTGTTGAATATTGCTATATGACTTGATAAATAAACAGATATTGAAGTGTACCCAGTTCTGCTTTTCTGCTTCCTTCAGTATACTGCATTAATACAACAAACCGCCTATTGAAAAAAATGAAGGAAACCAACACCCTTTTATTGAACCAATTAAACATGCTCCTTAAATAAAAAACAAACTGCCTATTGAAAAAAATGAAGGAAACCAACACCCTTTTATTGAACCAATTAAACATGCTCCTTAAATAAAAAAAATAACCAATTAAAAATATAACAATGATGATAAAATGTTATAGTGCAGTTTCCTCCTCCTCCTCTCTCCCAGCTTCTTTCCTCCTCTCTACTTTCCTACTATGTCTCTCCCCTTTCATGAGACACTTATACGTATGGAGTTTTGGTGATTTTAAATTAGCGCGCCGGAAGTAACTCATTGGTCAACGGATGCGTAGCAAATCGGGCAGCCGTAGCAAATAGCGCCTGTTCACATAATGTAACTTCAAAAGACTAATAATTTCATTTGATAAATCTTTGTTCTTAAAAGTTATTTAACCAGGTAAGTCCAACTGAGAATGAGTTCTCTTTTGCAGTGGTGACCTGGCCCCGTAGGAGGAAATTGCCAATACATGTCAATATGCCACATACAGTGCATCCGGAAAGTATTCATACCCCTTCACTTTTTCCACATTTTATTATGTTACAGCATAATTCCAAAATGGATTAAATAAAAAAAAATTCTCAACATTCTACACACAATACCGCATAATGACAAAGTGAAAAAAGTTCTTTGAATTTTTTGCAAATGTCATCATCATCATCATCGTCATCCGCTTTGTCCGGGGTCGGGTCGCGGAGGTAGCAGTTCAAGCAGGGCATCCCAAACTTCCCTTTCCCGGGCCACATTAACCAGCTCTGACTGGGGGATTCCAAGGCGTTCCCAGGCCAGTGTGGAGATATAATCCCTCCACCTGGTCCTAGGTCTGCCCCGCGGCCTCCGCCCAGCTGGACGTGCCTGGAACAACTCCCTAGGGAGGCGGCCAGGTGGCATCCTTACTAGATGCCCGAACCACCTCAACTGGCTCCTTTCTACGCAAAGAAGCAGCGGCTCTACTCCGAGTCCCTCACGAATGGCTGAACTTCTCACCCTATCCCTAAGGGAGATGCCAGCCACCCTCCGGAGGAAACTCATTTCCGCCGCTTGTATCCGCGATCTCGTTCTTTCGGTCATGACCCACCCTTCATGACCATAGGTGAGAGTAGGAACGAAGATAGACCGGTAGATTGAGAGCTTTGCCTTCTGGCTCAGCTCTCTCTTCGTCACAACGGTGCGATAGAGCGACTGCAACACCGCACCCGCTGCTCCAATTCTCCGGCCCATCTCTCGTTCCATTTTACCCTCACTCGAGAACAAGACCCCAAGATACTTGAACTCCTTCACTTGGGGTAAAGACTCATTCCCTACCTGGAGTAGACAATCCATCGGTTTCCTGCTGAGAACCATGGCCTCAGATTTGGAGGTGCTGATCCTCATCCCAGCCGCTTCACACTCGGCTGCGAACCGATCCAATGAGTGCTGCAAATGCATTTTGCAAATGTATTAAAAATAAACAAATAAAATTTCACATGTACATAAGTATTCACACCCGTTACTAAATACTTTGTTGAAGCACCTTTAGCAGCAATTACAGCCTCAAGTCTTCTTGAGTATGATGCTACAAGCTTGGCACACCTATTTTGGGGCAGTTTCTCCCATTCTTCTTTGTAGATCGTCTCAAGCTCCATCAGGTTGGATGGGGAGCGTCTGCGCACAGCCATTTTCAGATCTCTCCAAAGATGTTCAATCGGGTTCAAGTCTGGGCTCTGGCTGGGCCACTCAAGGACATTCACAGACTTGTCCTGAAGCCACTCCTTTGTTATCTTGGCTGTGTGCTTAGGGTCGTTGTCCTGTTGGAAGGTGAACCTTCGCCCCAGTCTGAGGTCCAGAGCGCTCTGGAGCAGGTTTTCATCAAGGATCTCTCTGTACATTGCTGCATTCATCTTTCCCTTGATCCTGACTAGTCTCCCAGTTCCTGCCGCTGAAAAACACCATAATTTTGTTTCTCATGGTCTGAGAGTCCTTCAGGTGCCTTTTGGCAAACTCCATGCGGGCTGTCATGTGCCTTTTACTGAGGAGTGGCTTCCGTCTGGTCACTCTACCATAAAGGCCTGATTGGTGGAGTGCAACAGAGATGGTTGTCCTTCTGGAAGGTTCTCCCATCTCCACAGAGGAACACTGGAGCTCTGTCAGAGTGACCATCGGGTTCTTGGTCACCTCCCTGACCAAGGCCCTTCTCCCCCGATTGCTCAGTTTGGCCGGGCGGCCAGCTCTAGGAAGAGTCCTGGTGGTTCCAAACTTCTTCCATTTGCGAATGATGGAGACCACTGTGCTCGTTAGGACCTTCAATGCTGTAGAAATGTTTTTGTACCCTTCCCCAGATCTGTGCCTCGATACAATCCTGTCTCGAAGGTCTACAGACAATTCTTTGGACTTCATAACTTGGTTTGTGCTCTGACATGCACTGTCAAATGTGGGACCTTATATAAACAGGTGTGTGCCTTTCCAAATCATGTCCAATCAATTAAATTTACCACAGGTAGACTCCAATCAAGTTGTAGAAACATCTCAAGGATGATCAGTGGAAATGGGATGCACCTGAGCTCAATTTTGAGTGTCATGGCAAAGGGTGTGAATACTTACGTACATGTGATATTTAATTTTTTTATTTTTAATACATTTGCAAAGAACACGGTGGCTCGGTGGTTAGCACTGTTGCCTCACAGCAAGAAGGTCCTGGGTTCAATCCCCACCTGACCCAAGGGCGTTTCTGTGTGGAGTTTGCATGTTCTCCCGTGTTTGCGTGGGTTTCCTCCGGGTACTCCGGTTTCCTCCCACAGTCCAAAAACATGCAGGTTAATTGGTGACTCTAAATTGCCTGTAGGTGTGAATGTGAGTGTGAGTTGTTGTCTGTCCCTATATGTAAGTTAATGGATGGACATTTGCAAAAAATTCTAAAAAACCTTTTTCGCTTTGTCATTATGCGGTATTGTATGTACAATGTTGAGAGATTTTCTTTATTTAATCCATTTTGGAATTAGGCTGTAACATAATAAAATGTGGAAAAAGTGAAGGGGTATGAATACTTTCCGGATGCACTGTATAATACTACATTTAAAATAAAAATATTGCTGTCTTTTGCGATGCAAATACGCGCAATATTGTGCAGCCCTACGGCAAGGTTTGTTAACGTGTGTGGTAGGCCACACACCAAAGGGAATTTCTTCCCCATAAAAGCATTGTTCCAATCCATTAGACTTAGGTACCGTATGTTTTTCTGCCTGACCTTGTTGACCTTGCTGTCTTCCACAGGCTCCCTGGACAAGTCCTGGGTGATATTGGGACAGAGGATGAGCAGGATGATCTGCAGGGGCCAAACCGCCGCCTTCCTCTTCGCACTCTCTGCAAAGCTGTCCACCAAGTCAAACAGCTTCTCTGCACACTCTGTGAAAGCAAACAACTTACTAGACAATATAACACATCAGCATATCATACGTATATCATACATACCTATGAATTACATCCAACTCCAACAGGAGGAATGTAGCTCCCACTTACCAGCCATGTCGGTCTGTGGCCTCTGATACAGCATAGTGAACTCATCTGGGTAGTTTTCCACCCAGTTCCAAAAGGCCTGAGGGCACACAGACAAACAAGGCTTATCACCTTACTAGAGAATATTGTTTTACATACATACACACACATTCCCCAAATACATTTATAGGGAACTTGCTCAAGGTCAGGCTCCAGACCTACCTTCTCTAGGCTGTTAATCACACTAAGCTGGGCAGGCTTCTTTAGGGATTTAAATTTAAAGACTGTTTCTGTAAAACATCATTGAAAAGATCAGGTCAACACAAAGTTCAGTCTTTGGACGTAAATGACTATTCGTGTCTGGTTTTTTGCACATTTCTTACATATTGAGAACATTGAAACGGATGGCAGAGGAAGCCTTAAAAGTAACAGTTTAGTCCATAGGACAACTTTATACCTTGAAGCAACTTCTTAAGTTTAGCACAGTCCACATTAATGTATTGGATCAGCTCAATGTCATGGACGTCCACTGTGTCCTCTGAGCACTGGGTAAGCTCTGTCAACCTGGCACAAACACAAACAACAGCCCATGTCTGTTATTTCCGTCTTAAACCACATGATTCTCATCACAGTAAGCTGTGCTCCTTGAATAAAATTTTATACTGTAGGAGTAATTTTTTATGTAAGATCACATTTATGTTTAATTTATTTCCAACGTACAGCCACCATGAATGGAATTTGTTAACTTAAATCTCACAGAACATGAAAGGAAATCTCCACAAATGCTATACATTTTCTTGTATTTGAATTTGATTGATGAAGATGCTCTGGTAAAAATCTTGGCTCTTTAGCTGACTTCATGCAGGAGCTACGCCTACTGTACATGCTGGACAGCACATGTGTTGCCAATACACAGACAGTGGTAAAACACAAAGGCTACTTTATTTTCTGTCTGTGTGTACGTTCCATTAAACATTCAATGCCCAATCAGTGATGGCTGCATTGCTTTTTTTTTCTCTGGCAAAAGCTGAGGAATTCCACCGTAATATCAGTGGCAGATCAATTACGCATGGTCAGGTTTGAACTGTTTGCCGTATAAGAGAAGGGGTGAGTGAATGTGTCTGCTTGTATGCATAAATACATGATTATCATCCCAAACACTATCAGGCTAAATTGCCATTTAACTCTGACACAGCATTTTATGACAGATATGGTCACCTTATTTAGGCAACATAACATAGATTTGGGAAAAGTTCCTGGGGACTTTAATTGCTGTACGGACAGCAATTTTGTCAGGCTCCATGCTCAGCTTCGGCCAACAGAGGGCGGCAGTGCTCAAGGTCTGGAAAGGAAAGCAGATAATTATCCAACCCTTAAGTTCATTATTGTTTGCACCTGTTTGATGACCTATGTAAGTTTCTCTCTGTGGTCTTGCTCTTATTCTGTCATTGCTCTGTTTGACTGGAAGGACCGTATGTCCCTGGTTTTAAAGTAAACTCCTTAGAGTTAGACACCTTTCCGGAGCTTTCCTAAGTACTTTTTGCCTCCTGTGTAGGTTTTTTTTTTGTATATTTTTTTTACTCTGCGCCCGAGTCACTACATACCAGAGGCCTGTTCCATAATGCGAGTTTACCAAATAAGCCAGGCTTTTTTTGGTTAGTCTGACTTATTTTCAGTTGATTCGGTTCCATAAACTTCAAAATAGCTCAAGCTCAGTTACTATGGCAACTTATGCTAGGCCAACTGAGTTCTTGCTTAACCAGAGTTTCTCTAACACTGAGCCAATGGGAAAGCAATGATTTTAACACTGACTTTCTTAACCACTATCATTCCAAAACATATATTTATTATTATTATTATTATTATTTATTATTATTATTATTATTTATTATTATTATTATTATTATTAATAATAATAATAACAATTATTAATATAGAAAGTCTTTTTTTTTTATATATATAATTTATACAACGGTAATTAAGATTTAGAACCACACGTGTTTAATTATATAGTATGTGATATCAAACATTTAGGCTTATGCTATACATAAACTATGTCTCAATCTAAGTTACCCCAATAGAACAGTACAGTTAATTGTAGTAAATAAATCCATCTGCCTATATCCACTAGGAAGCCATGTTTAAAATGTATTGGTTAATACATTTAAAACAATGCAAAAAAAAATGTAAGTTAACTTTGATGTGTTTAGTGGGTATATGGGTTTTAATCAATTCAGTAAAGGTCTATAAATAAGAACCTCAACCCATGTTTCGTTCTTTGTCAATCATCTTGTGTCCTTTCATGGATGAGGGAGCAGTTATAGAATGCAGGGGATTAAGACCACGTACTTTCAGGGACATGTCAAACCCTTTTCGCTTACCCTGACAACTACCTGTATGGGCGTCTTCGAGAGAAGGGATTTTATATATTTCATCTTTCCTCAGGCCACACATTGCGTATAGCATGCTGCAACAAAGCACAGACTGTGTGCACTGCACTGCGCTTTTAATAATTAATTGACATATATTGACCCAGAACATACATTTGCAACCTTGAGGTTTAACCTTTACGTGATGTGATATTGAAAAGCCATACGTACGCATTCAATTGATCAGCAATTTTCTGCCAGCCTTTCTGTCTCGTTTTATTTTTATTGTGTATGTATTTCCTTTTGGGGTTATTAAACGTTTGAATTCTTCATATTTCTCCAATATGAATCGCTACGTAGTGGGCGTAAACATCGCCGCTCTCTCTCTAACATTGCTTTTTGCCATGTTGTATCGATTTGATCCACGTTTGACCTCTCAGGCTGCTTAAGTCCCAACCAATTTGTTAGGTTAATTCAAGTCAGGTTTAGGACTTTCATGGCGACTTTTCTGAGCACGCTTTTTGAAACAAGCCCCAGGTCCCTTGTGTCACTCCTAATGTAGTAAAGGCTTTGAGGATAGCCTCTAATGATGCAGGGCTTGTTGATGTCTGGACACAATTTAACCCTACAGTGAAAGACTAAATCTTTTATTCAGCTAGACACAAACCTATTCTCGATTTAACTTTTTCATTTTCCCCCAGGATCATCTATCCTCTGTAATCTCTTATAGTATAGGACCTATTCTTTTCCCAGATCATTCACCAGTTTACCTTCAGCTATCCCTTCCTCAACGGACACACCAAACCGGGTATTGGAGACTTAACTCTTCACTTCTACAAACACTGAAGCATGAACATCAGACAATGGAACAGGAACAATATAGACTGATCCCCCTGTTACTCCAGCAGTTATTTGGGACACAGCTAAACCTGTGATTAGAGGACAACTGATCTCACACACATCTGTAAGAAAAAAAGACTGTTACCGAACAAACTGAACAACTTATCAATCAAATGTATGCACTGATATGGATATTTACACCGATAACCGATATAAAAAAAAAAAAAATTTGCGATAGTGGTCAGACGAGTAGTTACAGCTGCAAGCTGTCGCATAACAGGCCTAGGCCCAAGCAGTTTTATAAGGCATGGCACAGTATTGTGTTGAAATTCATATTGGCTCACTTTTTGTGCCCAGTGCAGCTAGACCAGCATGTGTGCACTGCACAGTTCAAAATACAGCCCGTCCGCACTCTGAGTTTATATGTTGGTTGTGCAAGGCTCTCTGTTTTAATTAAATGTTTTTGGATTGTTTAATCAGATCGTTAGTGGTACACAAGCGTTAATGGGGCCCTATTATGCAAATTTTCAACCTCAGAGAGCCTAAGTCCTCCTCTTCCGGTTTACCACCATGGGACCTTATTTCGAAAAAAATATGTATGGTAGTCAACGGCAATAGATAACTTATCTTTTGATCTTGAATGAATTGTGCCATGAAGTACACATGATGTTTGCCAATTTAAAAGATAGTTTTGCACGTCAACAAAGCTTTTAAATATAAGACTGTTGAAATACGTAATTAGAAAGACTACAAACCCAACAGTCGCGTTGGGGCTAACGTTAGCTAGCTGACGTGACTCGTTAACACTCACCGAAACCTTGTAGCAGGTCCCCTATGCTAGCTCTTACTGGACCCACTCACTCTCCTTTTGCATAGCTGCCGCTCTTATCATGGGCAACTTGTAATGATTTTCACCTCTTTAAATACTTTCCCCCTCGTTCCAAATGTGCCAAAGTGACTGGTGACGTACACTGTGCGATACGAGAGATGTAGTTCATTGAGAAGGCTAACACAAAACTCAACATTACGTTCATGTTTTAAGAACTGAGACTTTCTTGACGTGCAAAACTATCTTTTAAATTGACAAACATCATATATGTACTTCATGGCACAACCCATTTGAGATCAAAAGATAAGTTCTCTCGCCGTTGACTACCATACATATTTCTTCTGAAATAAGGTCCCATGGCAGTAAACCGGAAGGAGAGGACTTAGGCTCTCTATTGTCTGAAAGAGTTCACGTTGACAAAGCGTTGCGTGACTGCAGAGCCCAGTGACGTAACGTCACGTGTCCTCTAGAACGTGGAACCCAGTTTGTTAGGGGCGTTGCTTGGCAACCGAACCCTTCCCTTCAGCAGCCCTTTTGCAGTACCACACTGAACCAGAGTGAGAAGTTACTAGTAAACCTAGTTTAAAGGGGAAATGAAATGCTGAAATAAGTTCCAGATGCAGTTATATATATATATATATATATATATATATATATATATATATATATATATATATATATACATACATACACACACTCACTGGCCACTTTATTAGGTACACCTGTTCAACTGCTCGTTAACGCAAATATCTAATCAGCCAATCGCATGGCAGCAACTCAATGCATTTAGGCATGTAGACATGGTCAAGACGACCTGGTGAAGTTCAAACAGAGCATCAGAATGGGGAAGAAAGGTGATTTAAGTGACTTTGAACGTGGCATGGTTGTTGGTGCCAGACGGGCTGGTCAGAGTATTTCAGAAACTGCTGATCTACTGGGATTTTCACGCACAACCATCTCTAGGATTTACAGAGAATGGTCCGAAAAAGAGAAAATATCCAGTGAGGGGCAGTTCTCTGGGCGAAAATGCCTTGTTGATGCCAGAGGTCAGAGGAGAATGGCCAGACTGGTTCAAGATGATAGAAATGCAACATTAACTCAAATAACCACTCGTTACAACCAAGGTATGCAGAAGACCATCTCTGAACGCACAACTTGTCGAACCTTGAAGCAGATGGGCTACAGCAGCAGAAGACCACATTGGGTGCCACTCCTGTCAGTTAAGAACAGGAAACTGAGTCTACAATTCGCACGTGCTCACCAAAAAAAAAAATGTAACTATAGAAGATTGGAAAAATGTTGCCTGGTCTGATGAGTCTCGATTTCTGCTGCGACATTCAGACGGTGGGGTCAGAATTTGGCGTAAACAACATGAAAGCATGGATCCATCCTGCCTTGTATGAACGGTTCAGGCTGGTGGTGGTGGTGTAATGGTGTGGGGATATTTTCTTGGCATACTTTGGGCCCCTTAGTACCAATTGAGCAACGTTTAAACGTCACAGCCTACCTGAGTAATGTTGCTGACCATGTCCATCCCTTTATGACCACTGTGTACCCGTCTTCTGATGGCTACTTCCAGCAGGATAACGCGCCATGCCACAAAGCTCAAATCATCTCAAACTGGTTTCTTGAACATGACAATGAGTTCACTGTACTCAAATGGCCCCCACAGTCACCAGATCTCAATCCAATAGAGCACCTTTGGGATGTGGTGGAACGAGAGACTCGCATCATGGATGTGCAGCCGACAAATCTGCAGCAACTGAGTGATGCTATCATGTCAACATGGGCCAAAATCTCTGAGGAATGTTTCCAGCACCTTGTTGAGTCTATGCCACGAAGGATTAAGGCAGTTCTGAAGGCAAAAGGGGGTCCAACCCGGTACTAGCAAGGTGTACCTAATAAAGTGGCCAGTGAGTGTATATTATAACATTATGTGTTCTTAAAATATTGAACAAAAGCCAGAGGATAACAATTAGGATAACATACAAATGGCTCCTATGCCTCCAAAAGACAGGGCGCTGCCATTTTGGAATTATGTACGAGCCCTACGTCATCATGACGTAGGTCATGCGCATGGTTGCAGTTCATACTGGTACTGTATTTACATAGCATTTTAACCCACACGCAGAGTATAGACTGTCCATTTGTCTTTTAACGTATGTGAATTATGAAAACATTTAATTCGTACCAAGCTAATACTTAAGCAAAATTGTGGAATAATTTTATAATTATCATTCCAATAATGTACCCCGCCTCTCGCCCTGTGTCGGCTGGGATAGGCTCCAGCACCCCCGCGACCCTGCATAGGATAAGCGGTATAGCTAATGGATGGATGGATGGAATTCCAATAATTGTGGAATAACAGTTATGGTTTCAGGTTTCCGTCTTGAATCATATGAGTATGCAGTATGATTTACAAGAACATGCTCTAATGGCCTGTCTAGTTTGTGTTCCATGTTACATACGTTTAAAGACTCTTCCCGTGTGTCGGCTGGGATAGGCTCCAGACCCTGCAAAGGATAAGCGGTATAGCTAATGGATGGAATATTATAGGTTTTTACGAGTGTTTAAAAACTAGTCAAGTCCCCCGTTTTACGCAATAAATGCCAAATGGTTTGCCAACTATAAAGCCAAGCCAATCAGGTTACTATATTGTCAGGGTTACTCAGTTTACAACTCGTCTCTATGTTGTTGCTAACTTAATAGTTTTAAGTAACCCGATGAGACAAAAACGTAAATATCTGCTAGAAAAAATTATATTCATTCAAATTGATGACTACATAAAAATGAGACTGAAGTCATCACCCAACCATCTCCAACGGACTCTGTTAGCTATTTAGAAATAGTTGTGTCCTATCCTGAGATTGAATTTAAAGAGTGCCCCGGCTGTTGTATATCATTGGACAGCAGTTAGTTAGCACGGCAGCCAGCAACATAACTTCTGCAGATTTGAGGTACACACTTACACTTGCCTTGACGGTTTTGATTAGACTAGTTTGCTGACTGGACGGGGAAATGGTTTTGCGCACAAACGTTCCTGGAATATATGCCTCTAACAATATTGCTGCACTGTGAATATGTTGAAAGCCATCTGGCGAGCCTACCTCTCTTTCTCCTATCTTGCTAGCACGTCCTTTCGCTCTCTCCTTGCGCTGGGGGTTGTTTGCGTTTTTGGTCAGTCTGTTGTCCATACACTGTAGCTAGACATCTAAAAATGATGGCACTGCCTCTGATTTAAGCTTTGCTGTCTTGGTCTGTACTCTGTACTAATCTCCCTATATCATTAAATTGATGCTGGAAGACATGTTGTCTGAGAAAATATCACTACAACGAGTCTACATACACGAAATCCAAAGCCGACAGGAGGACTGGCACGCTTAGCGCTGTGGCAATGTATGATAGTGAACACCTTGGTATTATAATATTAATTATTGCATCTAGGGGCAATGCAATGTGTTCCACCCACTTTAAAACTTCAATTTTAATTTAGATTTAAATTTTAGTTTTATTGTTCATTTACATTTTTATTTTTATTTTAATCATGAAGTGAGTGTTCGATTGGCTTCATCTTAGCGACAGTTCCAAACAAGTGATCCTGCAAATAGGCAACTATGACCTTAGATTATGCCACCAAAAGATAACACTCCCCTCAATATGGCCGATTGCAAGCAGCTTGAACAAATCATTGAGGAACCCCGGGCATCCCAAAACATTGAGTAGAATCAGCACACAACAAGTAGAAGGCAGAAACGAAAAGCTTGTCATAGATGCCCCTGCCAAAATTCCCACCAAGAAAGATTTGGTGGTATTCTGCTCATGTATTTACTTAAATCTCTCTCATCAACTGAAGTTTGTGAACAAGCCGTCCAAGGAAACATGCAACATGGTAGGAAACCTCTCGGCCTAGCTAAACCAACAGACAGAAGACAAACAGAATATGAAGAAAGTCGAAGAAGACATTCGCCACAAACAGTATGAACTACGACAAGTGGAAAATAAGCTGGCCAAAATAGACAGAAAATAGGACAACTGGAAGACGAGATTGAACAACTACGCCAACCACGCCCTCAGGTGGGGGCTAGTCCAGGTCAACTCATCCAGACCCTGATCAAGCTCCTACAGCAAGCTGCACGTAAAGACAATCAAATCGAGCAACAAGAGTTGGAAATCAACAGCCACGTGGCTGAACTCCAACGTGCAAATAATCAGCTGGCTAATGCAATCACCGGAAACACTGCCCTCAAAGATGAGAATATGTCCAACAATCACACTCTAAAAACTTGTCAATCAGTTGAAGGACAATCATGAAAACCTCCTTCAAAGGTATGGAGCCTTATACCTTATACGGAGGGAATAAGTCCATCAAAAAGGATCTGGAGCAAGCCCTGGAGAAAATATCCCGGTTCCATGATCAACAGAACCAGGGAACCAGTGCCTACAGACCCTGGGAATCACCGAGAAGTGAGAACCAGTCTCACTAGGATCTGAAGTGTCGCCAATGAACTTTGGAGATGAGAAGTCAACCAGCAGCCACCTACATCACTAGGGACCCCACAAGGGGAAATAATAGGCCCCACTACTTCTCAACAACCAGAGATCAACCCTGGGCAGACCAATACAGGGGCTCCTCCTTACCATGGCAATGGGATGGACCCCACCAAAGCTCCAACTATGATCAAGGCCTCCACTACAGAGAAAATGGCCAGGACTATAAGGGCATTTGAACTAAAGTTAGGCACCAAAAATGACACAGAAGCCTACCTCTGGGACCTGTCAGAAGCCCTGACCACATATCAGGTAGTCACGGATGCCGACAATATAAGGCTACTGAAACGGACCTCCAATGGAGAAGTCTCCTCCTTCATTCGTCGCCAGACCATCCCAACCCAAAACAACTTCAGTGCTCTCTGCGATGCACTCCAATGTGAGTTCTCAGGAACCCTCTATGCCACCCCTGACAAAGGAAACGCATATAACACCCGACAAGCTTGTCAAGAGCCCAATAATGCATACTACCACTGATTCAGAGTGGCCTACTTCGGAAGCACGGACACCCCGAGAATGGAAGAATCATTCAGCATCAAAAAACTCTTCCTCAGCAACCTGCACCCCTCAGTCAGTCATCTAATATTGGTAGACACTGTCCCGGCCCAAATGACAATCACTGACCTACGCGAATTGGTCACCAGGGCTTTCACAAAAGCCAAAGTGACAGCTAGGAAGAAAACCAGAGGAGAACCAGAAGTCCTGACTGTACAACAGGAGCAACCGCTCCAATTAGAGAGAGCTGTGACTGAAAAGCACACCTCTCAAGCAACGTTCCCATCGGGAAACAAACAGCAACAAAACAGTCGTTGGCAATGTGATCAAAAGCAAGGTCACAGAACCAAAAACTTAAGAGTTAGCTATCAACAAGACATGCAGCGACACTTGTCCTGGAATTCCCACAGAGGAAATAAGCAATGGAAATAACTCCCAGCAACAGCGAAATTACCAGTCACCTGATCGCCGCACAACTGATCCAAAGGAACAACCCCCGCTAGTGTGCCCAGTTGAATGCGATGAAATGTCACATCCTCTGACTGACTCAGTAACAAGGGACCCACAACGTGATCCTGAAGCTGCAGTCCTAACAGCAAGAACAGGAGCGATAACCGACACCACTCCCCTTGAAGGCCGAGTGAATCTCCATCATCCACCAGCAATACCAAAACGCAAGATCTGGCCTAAGAAACAGTCTACCCAAACACGTAAACTGAGAATAGAGAAACTCAAAAGCATAAGCCCCTGTTGCAATTCTTGGGAGACCTAAAAAAAAAAAGGCACAGCCAGAAGACTATCTCAAAACCAGCTTGGAAGACATTCTAGAGCGCAACGCTCTGCTGGACACTGGAGCTGAAATCTGCCTAATAAGTAAAACATTGTTCACGACACTGAACCATGCAACCGCCTCCACAGCAAAATGGCTTAAAATAGAGGAATGCAGTTTTAAGGTCACCGAGTTCATCCCAAACAAGTCCCTGATATCTACAACAATTCTGTTAGACCTCACTATTGAAAAAGGCAAGCTTACTCATCCAGTATATGTGTCGCACCTGAATACCCAACCACTGCTGATTGGACAAGACCTGCTAACTCGTCTGGCCCCACTCATTGATTGCAAACGCAACCAAATGTCCCATTACAAAAACCAAAAGTCCCACTCAGGTAAAAGGTTCCTAATCCAGCCTTGTCAATATGGCGGAACATGCAACAAGTCTACTGGAAGAATTTCAAAAGACACTTAAATCCCTGAACCTGACAAAATGGGAAGTGATGAAGCAGTTTGACTGGCAAAAGCCAGTGTCATCGATGGCAACCCATGGAAATTCCAAGAGGAACAAATTAGTGGGGGATAATCCACTAACATGCTTTAATGCACATGTTAATTTGTTTCAGATGTACTAAGAATATACAATCTGATTCCTTAAACGTCTTACCCTTTAAAAGTGTATCGCAAACGGTCTACTCTGCAGTGCAACTATACCAAGCCACTAACATCCGAGAACTATTGCGAGGCTATGTAACGTCGCAACTCTGTCTCTCTCTCTAACACTGTCCCCCATTCATTTCAATGGATGCAAAAAAAACGATGAAAAATGATAATTAAAAAAATAACAGATCGCTATAATAATACTAATAATAATAATACTAATAATAATAATAATAATAATAAACCTTTGGTATTCATGGACAGGATCTCACGGCGTAGCCGCGGGGGAGGGGGGCTGCGGGTTGGTGGGCAGAGGATTGCATCACTGCTTTTTGCAAATGATGTGGTCCTGATGGCATCATCGGTCTGCGACCTGGCAGCACTCATTGGATCGGTTTGCAGCCGAGTGTGAAGCGGCTGGGATGAGGATCAGCACCTCCAAATCTGAGGCCATGGTTCTCAGCAGGAAACCGATGGATTGTCTACTCCAAGTAGGGAATGAGTCTTTACCCCAAGTGAAGGAGTTCAAGTATCTCGGGGTCTTGTTCTCGAGTGATGGGTAAATGGAACGAGAGATGGGCCGGAGAATTGGAGCAGCGGGTGCGGTGTTGCTGCGCCAGACACATACTGAGTGGGTAGTACATACGTGTTCATGTCCATTAAAGACGTTTGTTTTTATGGGCCAGCATTAAAAAGGCTCCCCTTCAAAGAAATATTTGGTCACCCTGAAAAAATTTAAGGGCTCCTATAGTTACACAGTTTTCCCATCCAAATGATCTAAACTTTTTAAGCACTAACTGTCTCCATTCCAATCAGTCACTACACAACTACTAAAAATAGCACTCGTAAAGTCACAATCGCGAGTGTAGTATCTCTCTGATGCGCAGAGTACAATATCTGGTAAAATTATGTTAAGCCAAGTTTAGCTCATCCTAAACTAAATTGTTGTTTGAACCTTAAATATTCTTTACCAAGACACCATATCTAATGTGAGCTAGACTCTATAAAACATTATAACTAATGTTTATACCAGGCCTCTTCGACTACTTTCCTATGCGGGCCAGATAACGTAATATAAATTGTAAGGGTGGCAAAATATTTCTCAGTAGTCAGAAAACAACACTTAATACCCCTTATAAAATGTATCTAGGTGCATTAATAATTGTATTAACGACAATGCAATATTAAATGAGAAATTAATAATGCCCTTTAATTGTATAACAATGGATTGTAAAGTTTTCAATATAATGCCCTTTTGTTACATAATGGTTACATTTCTTTTTAAAAGAACAGAAAAAGATCAACAGAATTATGTAATGTTATGTTTGTTATGTTATGTAATGACGCTCCTCCCATTAACTGTTCCGGAAGAGAATTGCCCCACTCTATTCTCTATTCAGACATTTTAGACTTGCAGAATTAAGTATTGTTTTACAAATACTTATAAACTCATTGCTGGTTTGTAGAGAGAGATGGTTTCTTCTAAACATGCTAACGTGTTTTAACGTGTGTGAGAGAATAGCTAAATGCGTAAAATATAGTGAGCATGTTTAGAAGGAGGCGGGCTTTGGCACAAGTTAACTAGTTTAAAATAAAGATTTTTTTTCTTTTTCACGTAGCCTTGACATGAGGGTGGCAAAACAATTCAATTGTTAATCTACATCTGTATCAGCTAGGCTATGTGTCCATAAAACCTGTGAAGAGTTGCATCCCAGAAATCACAGAATGCATTTTTATGGGAATAGTGAACAATGGATGTCAGTTTGTCCACAGGGAACGATAACGATTCAAAACATAGAATGCTACATGAGCTATGTGTGAGCTGGTGTCCACCTGGACGAAGCGCTGTAGTGGGCTTCCTACCTGGTGGAAATGCGGCTGAAGACAGCATTGAAGTTGTTACAGCTGAGAGAGAAGAGCACCCCGGAGGCAGACACCCGCAACTCGGCCGCATGCTGGTGGCCCTCACGGTAGGTGTGGATAAAGTGACAGATCTCAGGGAGGAGCTGCTTCACCAGCATGGTCTCGTCCAGCCGCATACAGTCCTTGGGTTGCTGAAGAGGGGTGGCAGAAGACATGAGAGGTTGGGGGGTAGATACTTGGTCATAAATCATTATTTTCAGTGACAATTCATACAATGTTAATGTTAATATTAATAACGCATAAAATTTGAACTATGAAATGCACTCGTCAAAAATGTTATCATACACAAGTAACTAGGCAGAAACTAACAGAGTACAGAAACACTTGTTCCAAATTTGCCATATTTGACTCATTTGTTCGATATATAGTTGCAGGGCTTTTTGTGAGATGGGTATTCTTATTATTTTCTTTTTTTCACATTGGTCTCAGACTTGCTACTGTGGCAAATCCTGTCTCATTCAAACTTTCTGGTTTTGGAGTCATAAACACCTTAGCTGACCATTTCATAGCACGTAGGTTTCTTTTAGTGAACACACTAATTCAATTAATTTCCACTCAACTGCATTATTTATATGTGTTTGGAAGGACAGCATTAAAAATATTCAGACTATAACCAGAACAATTAGAAAATAATTTATATTTATATCCTGACAATATAGACTGACTACCTTTGTCATATGCTACATTGAGGCATGACCTCTAAGAAATGAAGGACAAGCTACTACTGTTTGGTAAGGAAACTGATAAGCGATTACGTTTATAAAGAGTGTGTTTAAGCTAAGTATCTTAGGACGTGCAACTAAACCAATTCATGTTTCTTCCTGTTACAAATGTTATTACAAAAAAACTGCCAAAATGGGACGATTTGGGAATTGGGATCTCTGGGAAACAATAATAATAACAATAACAATAACAATAATAATAGTAGTAGTAGTAGTAGTAGTATTATTATTATTATAAACAATTCGTTGTGTTTAGTTTCTTGCGCTTTTCTCAAGACTCGGACTTTACAAATTGGTTGTCAATTAAGTACACAGAACGAACAACGAATGGACCGACAGCTATCAAACACAACACTCAATCTGAGTGATACCAGACTTGCTCACCCAACATATTGCGACAGACATGCTCATACACATAGGACACACAGACTGCAGTTGTACCTTCTTGCTGTGAGGCAACAGTGCTACCCACTGAGCCACCGTGCTGCCTAATGTAAAGGTAAAACATCAAAAATGGCAGTGAATGGTCAGGGCACTGGAAGGAGGATGGAGCATGTTTTTTGATAGCGGGAGGAAACTGGAGTACCCGAAGGAGACCCACACAAACACGATGAGAACATGCAAACTCCACACAGAAAGACCCTTGGGTCAGGTGGAGTTTGAACCAAGGACATTCTTGATGTGAAGCAACATTGCAACCCACTGAGCCACCGTGCTGCCTAAAGTAAAGGTAAAACATCAAAAATGTTTAACTATTACTTTAACTGTGCACCCATTTGTTGTTACACAACTCTGCACGCTTATTCGCTCGATCACATACCTACAGTATACCTAATTATCTTAAACAGATGGAACTAACATATGTTTGACCATGTAACCTAGATGCCGCAACTTTAAGTACTTTCCATTAAATATAATGAGACTGGTGTTGCACCCTAGACCCAATTTTGCTTGTAACTTGGAGAAGGTTATATAATGCACATCATTGTTGGAGGAAGTGTACATCACAGTAAACCTGTGGCGGCTGGTGAAAAATAGTTTAGGTGGGGCTGTACCATATTCAGTCAGCTTCACAAATACAATTAAACACTAACTGCCGGACACCACTGTTCTGCTAAATAGTAAGTATTTATTAAACGCCAATATTAAACATGTGAGGCATTCTTACACAATAACATCTTACTAAAGTCAACTACTAAAACAAATGGGGTCTGGCATCTTACTTTTTTGGCCATTCTGTCATTCTGAGTGGCAAACCTCTAAATTACTTAATTATTAAAGTCATGGATGCATTAGATTAGTTTTCTCTCCATAGAGAGCATAGCCAGA
This sequence comes from Galaxias olidus, assembly GCA_026901105.3. Lineage (NCBI taxonomy): Eukaryota > Metazoa > Chordata > Actinopteri > Galaxiiformes > Galaxiidae > Galaxias > Galaxias olidus. Next base: position 50,917 of record JAPMUY010009112.1, read on the forward strand.
ATATTCAGGCGTTCATGTGTCATGCGCTTCCTCAGGTAGGTCTTGATCATCTTCAAAATAGAGAAGTGTGTCAGCTTCCATTAAAGATTCTCACACAAAACGTCAAGTGCATGCAGTGAATTGCATTATCGTCGGGCAAAGATTTAAACATACAGATGGTCAAGGAAAAGGCATAGTATTCGACACTACAGCTCCGTCTTCACCACATTTATCAATAAAAGAGGAGTGGCAAATTAAACAATGTGATCTTATAGTGATATGTTATTATTACTCTTATATGTGATAGACTGGCGACCTGTCCAGGGTGTACTCCGCCTCTCGCCCTGTGTCGGCTGGGATAGGCTCCAGCCCGCCTGCGACCCTCCATAAGATAAGCAGTATAGCTATTGGAGGGATGGATGGATGGATGGATGGATGGATGGATGGATCTTATAGCTTTACAAATCTAACGTTACTAACGCTAATAAATCCACATCACAACCCATTTCCTCAATGCAAGAGTACAACTGACTAGCTAGCATATCAAAAACACATTGCAAAAAGTACACAGTAAATATACATACACATATTACACATTTGACTTTGTGCCGAGTATACGGACACAACTCTCACTCCGGTTATATAGGGACCGAATGGCTCGTAGCAACGGCCCCGGTACCCCATACTCCCACAGTGCCCCCCACAGGACTCCCCGGGGGACACGGTTGTAAGCCTTCTCCAAGTCCACAAAACACATGTAGACTGGATGGGCAAACTCCCATGCCCCCCCAAACAGCCCCGCAACGGTAAAGAGTTGGTCCACTGTTCCACGACCAGGACGGAATCCGCATTGCCCCTCCTGGATCCGAGGTTCGACAATCGGTCGGAGTCTTCTTTCCAACAACCTGGCATAAGCTTTCTCAGGTAGGCTGAGAAGTGTGATACCCCGATAATTGGAGCACACCCTCCGGTCCCCCTTTTTAAAAATGGGAACCACATCCCCGGTCTGCGATTCCAATGGTACTGTCCCCGACCTCCACGCAACACCAAAGAGGCATGTCAACCAAGACAGCCCAACAATGTCCAGAGCCTTCAGCATCTCAGGGCGAATCTCATCCACACCCGGCGCCTTGCCGCTGAGGAGCTTCCCAACTACCTCAGTGACCTCTGCCAGGGATATTGCTGAGACTTTCCCCAAGTCTTCGAACTCTGCCTCCTCCACAGAGGACGTGTTGGCGGGGTAAAGAAGTTCCTCAAAGAGCTCCTTCCACCACCCGACGATATCCCCAGTCCGGGTCAGCAGTTATCCTCCTCTGCTCAACAGAGCCTGGGCCAATCCCTGCTTTCCCTTTCTGAGCCGTCTAACGGTTTGCCAGAACTTCCTTGAGGCCAACCGAAAGTCCTCCATAGTTCTCCATAGCCTCCCCGAACTCCTCCCACACCTGGGTTTTTGCTTCTTTGACTACCGAAGCTGCAGCCCTTCCGGCCACCCGGTACCCATCTGCAGCTTCAGGAGACCCCTGGGCCAACCAAGCCCGAAAGGCCTCCTTCTTCAGTCTGACGACTTCCTTCACCGCTGGTGTCCACCAGCGGGTTCTTTGGTTGCCGCCACGACAGGCACAGACGACCTTCTGACCACAACTCCTAGCAGCCGCTTCCACAATGGAGGTTTTGAACATGGTCCATTCGGAATCAATGTTTCCAATCTCCCCCGGGATGCACGAGAAGTTCTTCCGGAGGTGGGAGCTGAAGACCTCCCGAACAGGGTCCTCAACCAGACGTTCCCAATTCACCCTCACTACACGTTTGGGTTTACCGGGTCTGTCCGGCAGCCTCCCCCGCCATCTGATCCAACTCACCACCAGGTGGTGATCAGTTGACAGCTCAGCTCCTCTCTTTACCAGAGTGTCCAAGACATATGGCCGCAGGTATGATGATACGACCACAAAGTCGATCATCGATCTGCGGCCTAGCGTGCTCTGGTACCAGGTACACTTATTAACCTCCCTATGCTCGAACATGGTGTACAATCCATGCCTAGCACAGAAGTCCAACAACAAAGCACCACTCTGGTTCAGATCGGGCAGGCCATTCCTCCCAATCACCCCTCTCCAGGTTTCTCCATTGTCACCCACATTGGCGTTGAAGTCCCCCAGCAGAACTATAGAATCACTAGATGGTACCCTTTCCAGGACCCTTTCCAGGAAAGTCAAATACGTTTTCAGTGGGTGTTGGACTCCGCCAGGGCTGCCCCTTGTCAACGGTTCTGTTTGTGATTTTCATGGATAGAATTTCAAGGCGTAGCCGGGGGGAGGAGTGTGTCCAGTTTTGGGGCCTCAGAATTGCTTCTCTGCTCTTTGCAAATGATGTGGTTCTGTCGGCTTCTTCAGACTGTGACCTTCAGCATGCACTGGAGCGGTTTGCAGCTGAGTGTGAAGCGGTCGGGATGAGAGTCAGCACCTCCAAGTCTGAAGCCATGGTTCTCTGCCGGAAAACGGTGGAGTGCTCTCTCCAGGTTGGGATTGAGTTGCTGCCCCAAGCGAGGGAGTTCAAGTATCTCGGGTTCTTGTTCACGAGTGAGGGAAAAATGGAGCGTGAGATTGACAGGCGGATTGGTGCAGCATCAGCAGTAATGCGGGAGTTGTACCGGACCGTCGTGGTGAAAAAGGAGCTGAGCCGAAAGGCGAAACTCGCGATTTACCAGTCGGTCTACGTTCCAACCCTCACCTATGGTCATGAGCTTTGGGTAGTGACCGAAAGAATAAGATCGCGAGTACAAGCGGCTGAAATGTGTTTCCTCCGTAGGGTGGCTGGGCTCAGCCTTAGGGATAGGGTAAAGAGCTCGGTCATCCGGAGGGAGCTCGGAGTAGAGCCGCTGCTCCTTCGCGTCGAAAGGAGCCAGATAAGGTGGTACGGGCATCTGATTAGGAAGCCTCCTGGGCGCCTCCCGTTGGAGGTTTTCCGGGCACGCCCTTCTGGTAGGTGACCCCGGGGTAGACCCAGAACACGCTGGCGAGATTATTTATCTCGTCTGGCCTGGGAACGCCTCGGGATCCTCCAGGAGGATCTGGAAAGCGTTGCTGGGGATAGGGACGGCTGGAATTCCCTGCTGAGCCTGCTGCCACCGCGGCCCGGCCCCGGATAAGCGGCGGAAAATGGATGGATGGATGGATGGATATTACACATACCTGGCAAAGATTTAAACACACAGATGGTCACGGATAAAACACGATATTTGACACTCCATCTCCTCCACGTAAAAATAACAGTCATAACTTTGTTTAAACCATACACTTGAACCATTTTGCTCTTGTTAGCGAACATTCTAGATCTTGGTTAATTAGCTTCCATATATTCAACAAAACAAAACTAGCGAAATATGTTTACAATTGTATGACCGGCCTACAACGTTAACCACGTACATTCATAGGGCACTTTGCACAGTTGATCAGACTTGTAGGGGGATTATAACGTTATTACAAAAAAAGGAGATAAAATCAAGGTAGCAGGCGCCTGACATCCTGGGTCTTCCATCTGCGTTCATCATGGTCTTCTTCTCTCTGGATCCTATGGCAGATCACAAAACCAACTTTCTCTAGCTCAGGCGGACTCTGATTAGGGCAGTAAATTTACAGCCCTTCTGGCAGCAGATTCGAGGGCGCTAATTGGCAAAATTTATGTTGCCACTGTTGCTATGTGCATTTCTTCGGTCAGCCATTGGCTGGTGCTGCGCACTGAATGTGCTGTTTTTCTACTGCCCCAGATGCGCTAGCTTAGAGAGGGGATGAACCATAAACATCGGTACGTCTATGGTATAAACAGTCAACTAATTTTACCCCAAATATAATGATTTATATTTAATATATTACACGTTTTTGTGCATTTTAAACACGTACATGCTTAAAATAAAATTGTTTAAAAAAAAAAAAAAATTTAAAACCTGGGAGAGCCAGGGAGGGCTGTGCCCTTCTGCCGGCGAGCCGCCACTGAACTGCGCTCAGTGTTTAAATGTTGGTTTTTTGATTTAGCCTTTTTACACATCGTGCTTACACATTTAAATTTATTTAAATTGCTTTATTAAATTAACTTGCCCTGCCCTAATTCGGTCAGTCATAACCATTGCTACCTCTTTATTTTTGTTGATGTGTCTTTTGTGTATTAATTGATTAATTGATGTATAATTGTGTATTCTGATATCCTTCAGCTTATCTATCAGAAAGAGTTACACAAAGTCCTTATCACAAAGGTTTACGGTGCATCAAGAACATCGAGAACTCCAAGACCACAGCTTTCCTCCGTGTGGAGCTACTCTGAAAACAAGAGGGGAAAACGGGGCCGGAAATGGGGCAATCCCATTGGTGGTTGCGAATGCAGAGTCAAGACAAGGAAGCACCTGGAGAATCAATCTGGAGGAAGGAGCAGTAGGGATCTCTTTCTCTGGCTTGAAAAACATGGTGCAGACAATTGTGTATTCTGATATCATTCAGCTTATCTATCCATAGAGCTGTTATGCCATTTTGGGAAAACAGGAATGGATTGAAGACAGGAAAGTAAATGGGAGAGAGGCATGAGGCACGGGGTACAGAAAAACACTAGGTTCAGTACAGTGGAAGAGTAGTCAGTTTTCTCACCCCAGCTAGACACTTCTCTAGCGTGTCCAGGATGACAAGCTGGGACAGGTAGAGGTTCTTCTCTGCAGCCTCGCCAAAAATCCGCTGTAGGAGATGGAAAGAGAGCCACACAACATATGCCTTAACCAAACACAGACACCTTTAGAACATGCTTGCGCGTAGGTAGGCACAGACACCCACTTACCATGTTATTGACATTCTTCAGGATGTTGGTAAGGCCACTGATGACCAGTGAGAACTTGTACTTGGAGATGTTGATCAAGCATTCCTTATTGTGCTCCGTGCTGACTTTGGTGTGTGTGTTTTGTGGGCCCACTTTGACCGGAAGCTGTTAGGAAAACAGACAAGAATAGGAAATAATAGTCTTATTAAATATTGTACTCATAACTATTCCTGAGTGGCTGTGATGTTGCAGACCTTTCATATAATCGTACACTCTGAACGAAACAATTGGCTTATCATCCTTAAATTCAGTCAAGCTTTATTTATTTTAAAGAGCTCAAAGGATCTATCATAGGGATAATCGCCCAGAGGTTGTCAATTGATGCTCAGAGGAGAGTCTCTCCTGTTTCTTTCTAAGGTTACATGAATGAGTAACTCTCAGATCACAAATATCTGACCCGTTAGAGTATTTTAATATTGCAGTAGCCATGACTAATGTTTTTTTGTTTTTTTTTAACTAGTGGGCATTTCTTTCAATAAAAAACTTCACGGCATAGAGCAGGACCAGTCCTGGAGCCCCTCACAACCCTATTTAACAACAAAGTAGCGTTACCCGACTAGGTATAGCTTCCTCATCATTGACATCACGCGTATATTTCTTCTAACCTTTGAGCCATATCAACTGTAGAATAACTCTTCTGAAAATTCAATCAGGAATACTTTTAATATAGGCATAGCTTATATAAACATCGTTAGCTACACTTATTGAAGTAACGTTAGAATAACTAATCTGAAAATGCAATCAGGAATATTTTAATACATAGCTTATAAATACGTCGTTGTCTACGTTTATTGAAGTAACGTTACCAGCTGCCTTATGATTTACTGACTTGAGTCAGAGCTGTAGTCAAGAACACCTTAGTCGAGACCGAGACAAGACCGAGACCGTAGGGGTCGAGACCGAGACACGACCAAGACCGGCAGGTTGAAAAAATGGTTATTTACAATTGCTAGGCTAGACAAATGTAACAGCTACAGCGTAAACAAACGGAGCACAATCGCGCAGCGGTTTAAAATATCGCGCTGTGTAGCGTTTTGAAACTGTTTGAATCTACACAAATATAACGTTTTTGTTGGTCCGAGTCTTTTAAGTCGTACAAAAGTAAAACTTAGTTTCACAACATAAAAGTGTTAGTATCTATACAGCTCTTGCTAATTCACAGTTAGCTTCCAAAGAGCGTAGGTTTTGTTCTTACATGAAAAAAATCCTTAACTTTGAGCAGTTTAATAAAAAATATACGTTTTAATATCAAACGACTGATGAACTGGTTCAAGTACATATTATTAAATCACTGAAATATGCAATATTTACCTATATATATATATATATAATTAAAAGCATTGGATTGTCATTTTAAAACTCACCACTGCGCGGCGGTCGTCGCTGGACTTTGTGAAATTGTCTCAAATTTAAGGCCAAACGGGCACAGAAAAATGGAGCGCTCCTCTCGCTTAAGCCAAAATTCCTACCCATTTCCATCACATTTGACGGTAAAACTTGGATTCATTTTGAACAAAACCCCTGTCGGGACATGACCTTGAGTGAACCCGTCAATTAGTCAAATATAAGTTATTTAAAATCAATTTCATATCCTTTTTTTGACTACGTGCTACCCTAAATCAGATCGTTCGCACGAATCCTTTTACACCGACAAGTCAAAGGCCTCCTTAAGAAACTGCCACAAAAAAATTTTTTATCCATCCAAGGAAAATCAAGATATACGCCCCCAAAACTGAGCGGCACCCCCTTTGTATTCAGACAATGGTAAGGTTTGCATTGCTCAATAGTGTGACTAGCTAAACAATTTGTTTTGTTTTAGATTTGTGTCGTTTGGATAAAAATGTCATATTGTGAGATTTATTTTAGCTCTCTGTGATACAATTATGTATATTTGGCTACTATTAGCTGTCTGATAACTTACTGAGTGCGGAACATTAATTTTAAATGATGCATCCATGGCTGAAGCAAGCTAACAATCGTATGGGTCAAGGTCATTGCTATTTTAACATGCAGATTTAAGATTTGCAGTTTGTGTAAACGTTTTCCATGCTTAAAGCTAATGAAGACATTATTTGACTGCGCAAGGAATAATATGTGACAGTTTCTTTATATCATTCTTTTTAGTTTTTTCTATAACGTGGTCTCATGAACCTGAGACGTCAATGCCTAATTTATTGGTTAATTTGAAACCCTTTTTGCATATTTGTTTCAAGAACAGCATAATGTTTAACTTTGGTCTTCCACTTTTACAGACTAACAAACATTACTAACAAAGACTTGAGAAAACGATCAACGACCCCAAGATGAGCTGCATGTAGCAAAATGCTTGTAAAGTTTGATGGAATGGATTTAAGGGAGTGTAATACTTTAGGTGTCAAGTTAACATTAGCAGATTTGGTAGTTGAGAGACCTCTAAGACGAGATCTTGATCTATTGATAAATAGGGTTATGCTTGAGATTCATGCCTTTATAAAGGAATCTGACACATGGGTGAGTAGTAAAGATGAAGTGCTTTAAGATATTATTTTCCATAACTTTGCAATCCAGTTTAATGTGGATGCAGACAAATTTGCACATAGCAGATACCTTTGTGCAGTAGTTGAAAGGGTCAAATCTAAGAGGAATAAGTTGCGTTACACAGACAGAGAGGCATATGACAAGTGAATCTTTAGTTTGCCAAATGAGATATCAAATACAGGAACCAAGTGATCAAATAAGAGGATGAGAGGTATGATGATGTGATCAATCAACTAGGTTGTTGAAGAGCTGCAGATGAGGCCGTCATAAACCTAAAAAAAAGCCATCACAGATAGATTACAGAATGTTTTGGCTTGCACTGCAGGCCAAATATAACTGTTATAGGGAGGAGGGAGGCGAGAAGAAAGTCAGGGGACTTAAGCTGTCTGTATGAGGCTGATGTAAGGATCAGTGGTGTCTGGTCAAAGTTAACCTTGTGTGGTGAGCACCTGCTTATACAGAATCCTACAAGCTTCATTGACTGACCATATGCAGGTTTTAAATTAGCAAGTTTGGCTGTGGATAGGTGAGCCTGCAGGTGCCAGAGTTCAGTTTGGTAGGTTTGTAATAGGGGGTATCCCAACTTTTAAACATAGGCCTATGGTTGGTATACTTATGCTATTCAGGAGGTTTTCATGGATCTGGTTTGCAGCATGTTCTTTTTTGTTTGTATGTAAACATTGACGTTTTTTCCATTCCTATATCGTACATCCTAGACTGGTTGCCACAAATAAAATAAAAACGTTAACACTACTGCTTTTGTAGTTTTCTTCCAAACATGTCTAACACTTTATTATTTAAATCTATTCAAGAATTAAATTGTTTAGTAGGCCTATTCATTTGTAAGTAGGCCTATGGATATAATCAGATCAGAGCCCTCGGTGAACGACATAATGCATTAAGGTCTTGCCATGATGGAAGTGAAGATGGTATCTTGGTCCAATCAACAGCATAGGCTATACTGCGCTGGTTTTGTAAATATATAGATTATTTATCTAGGTTCCCTGTATAATAGAATAAGGTAGGCCTATCTATTTATATTTTAGCTTGGCATGATTTTAGACACAGTTAGACACATCTTTAATATTGCATCATTAACATTTATGACACGTTCACATAAATACTGTGTTGTGGTAGGGAAAGAACAATTGACTGAATCAATGGCCTTAACTTCGTTGCATGTTAAGCTACTCAACATCCCCCCAAAGGACTAATAATATTACACAAGCTCCACCACTAACGCTAACTCTACCAAGCAAGCCTGCGCCAATTAGGCTAATTTGAAAAGGCTATGGACAGAACTAGCTGGCATGCATGTCTATGGAAGTCTATAGCGGCCAAAGTTCAAATGAAAAGTCAAACTCGAAAACGCTAAAGCAATAATGGGAATGCAATTTCGATTGCAAGTTATGTGCGCATCATGGGTGGGACTTACATATAATGACGAGCCCGTGACGCAAGCAACGCAATGCATTGTGGGACTTTAGGTCATGGAAGCCACTGTAGGCCATGGTTCTCAGCAGGAAACCGATGGATTGTCTACTCCAAGTAGGGAATGAGTCTTTACCCCAAGTGAAGGAGTTCAAGTATCTCGGGGTCTTGTTCTCGAGTGAGGGGAAAATGGAAAAAGAGATGGGCCGGAGAATTGGAGCAGCGGGTGCGGTGTTGCAGTCGCTTTATCGCACCATTGTGACGAAGAGAGAGCTGAGCCAGAAGGCAAAGCTCTCAATCTACCGGTCTATCTTCGTTCCTACTCTCACCTATGGTCATGAAGGGTGGGTCATGACCGAAAGAACGAGATCGCGGATACAAGCGGTGGAATTGAGTTTCCTCCGGAGGGTGGCTGGCATCTCCCTTAGGGATAGGGTGAGAAGTTCAGCCATTCGTGAGGGACTCGGAGTAGAGCCGCTGCTTCTTTGCGTAGAAAGGAGCCAGTTGAGGTGGTTCGGGCATCTAGTAAGGATGCCACCTGGCCGCCTCCCTAGGGAGGTGTTCCAGGCAAGTCCAGCTGGGCGGAGGCCGCGGGGCAGACCTAGGACCAGGTGGAGGGATTATATCTCCACACTGGCCTGGGAACGCCTTGGAATCCCCCAGTCAGAGCTGGTTAATGTGGCCCGGGAAAGGGAAGTTTGGGATGCCCTGCTGGAACTGCTACCTCCGCGACCAGACCCCGGACAAAGCGGATGAAGATGATGATGATGATGAAAATCTGCTGTGGCTATAGGTTTGATTGTTGCAAATAATTCTAATTCGGTCCATTCTTCAAACTTGACCAACGGCTTAGGCTATATAGCCTGGGGGGTATTCCATCAAGCTAGATAAGCGAAAAGCCTGGCTTATTTAGATAAGTATGGCTAATTTTAGTGAGAGATCCGTTCCATTGCTGTGGCTAATACGAATCCCCGCTCAGTTACCAAGGTAATTTATACCATTGATCTAGCCTGCTCCGTAGCAGGCTAACTGTCAAGTTTAGTTTAGTTGTGTAACAAAGAATATACCACAGGCAGAAACAAAATCCCAAAAGACAGTTCCATCAAGTGTCTATTCTCACTCTCTCCAGTTTGTCACTTAACTTATGTCCGTGTTCGGAAACATACGTAGGTTCAGACCTTTTTCTCAGTATGACCATGCATGAATTTAAGTGTTTATAGTTCTGCATTTCCTGTGTTCGCAATAACCTTCCCACATCAAACATAAAAAAATGCTTAAATGACAAATCAGTGTCCACAGTGGCATTCCATTTGCTAATTGTAATTGCATTATTTGTGACAGAAATCTATATAAAATACATTGTTACATTGAAAATGACATTTCTTTGTCACCATATTTAAAATAAATATTAACTACCCAACTATTATGCTTTAATGGAAAGATGGACAGGAGACAACTTTCAGCTGACCTCAAGCCGGGATCGAACTCAGGTCCCTGCTATTAGGACTAGTCATCTGAGACGCGCACTCCTGCCTGATGAGCTACCAGGGAACGCTATCCTCCAAAAACAAAACATAACTCAGATATTTATCGCGCCTGCTGATATTAGCAACAACCTCTTCATAAAGATTTCAATGTTAATTTATATTAAAAAGTAAGCATCTAAATTACGCATTTACTCTGTCTGCAATTTTTGGCCACGCATTTTCCCTCGCCTTCAAAATCACGGCAGTATTGCCCTTTTTGGTGATGAGACAGTCAGTGGCGAATTCCTTTGATGTGTTTTTCTCCGGAGAATAGCACCGCTCTTTCTGGTTTTTGCGACATTTTATCTGCTTTTTGACAATCGATTGTTCCGGGCTGCTTCTGTTCTTCGTGTGCGCACACAATGCCAGCTTGTACAAGCCTGGCTTGAGATAACGTTGACTGGAGATGGCTGAATTGTGTTAATGGAACGGCTTGAGGCTAAAGTGAAAGTTGACGTTTGTTCAAACCAGGCTTTTTCTATTAAGCGCCGATTTCATTAGCGTGGCTGATGGAATACCCCCCTGCTATAGTATAGGCTATTTTATATTATTAGACACTTATTTTCTTGAAAGGATGCACCTTCCCAGTATTTGTTTGTGGTGCTAAACCAAAATCATATAGTTACAATGTTGGATGGCCTACGTAAAGGTGAAAAGGTGGTACACACATACATTTTCAGGACAAATTTGATATATCTCAATTTCACCAATTTATTTTTGCCATGTCAACAAACATGCTAATGTTTGGTCCCGAAGTAACGTTAAACGGAAGTCCCACCCACAGGAGTGATTGACAGGCAAGTGTAGACAACGAATAAGCAAATTCAAATGGGATTGCGAAGCCATTTGAATTTTGTCACAACGATGCGTGACACTCAGGAAATTAAATTGCAAAGGAGAATACAGCTTTAGCTTTTGAATTGTGTCACTTTAGCGCCACGCTGGCAATGAAATAGCATTGTCAATATTACATTGTGTTTTAGATATATTTCTGTCACAAATGATGCAGTGACAATTAGTAAATTAAATGCCAAAGTGAACATTGATTTGTCATTTGAGCATTTACTTTTACATTTTCAATGTGGCAAGCTTATTGCCAAGAGAAACCCAATTAATGGTAATTGTCGGTTTATCCCAATAATACGATCATTCCGTACACACGATTACTCAAGAGAAGCATCTACATGATTCGTTGCATTAATCAGTGTATGTAATCAAAACAAACGCACAGGACCGTCCGTCTGACATGCGCAGTAAACAAAAACCGAATGAAAGCCGACTAAAGCCTGGTTTATACTTCTGCGAAGCAGCACGTAAACAGCTCTGTGTAGCTTCGAAGAGCAGGGGTTTCTGGGAAAGCGTAGCTCACCGAGGCCCGCCGACGTGTTAACGCGGAATCCTCCCAAATCCCAACAAATCGGAATCGGAACAAAGCAAACAAAAAAGTGTGAAAGCGCCCTTAGACCCTCCCACTGCCATTGATAGATGAAGTTGACAGATTTATTTATTTCACAGTGCACACAACACCAACTATCATGAAATAAATAAATAAATGTGACAATAAACAAATAAATGTAGGAATAAATAATGAAATACATAGTTATACAGTGCATCCGGAAAGTGTTCATACCCCTTCAATTTTTCCACATTTTATTATGTTACAGCCTAATTCCAAAATGGATTAAATACAAAAAAATTCTAAACATTCTACATACAATACCGCATAGTGACAAAGTGAAAAAAGGTTTTTTGAATTTTTTTGCAAATGTATTAAAAATAAACAAATAAAATATCACATGTCCATAAGTATTCACACCCTTTGCTGTGAAACTCAAAATTGAGCTCAGGTGCATCCCATTTCCACTGATCATCCTTGAGATGTTTCTACAACTTGATTGGAGTCTACCTGTGGTAAATTCAAGTGATTGGACATGATTTGGAAAGGCACACACCTGTTTATATAAGGTCCCACAGTTGACAGTGCATGTCAGAGCACAAATCAAGTTATGAAGTCCAAGGAATTGTCTGTAGACCTCCGAGACAGGATTGTATCGAGGCACAGATCTGGGGAAGGGTACAAAAAAATTTCTGCAGCATTGAAGGTCCTAACGAGCACAGTGGTCTCCATCATTCGCAAATGGAAGACGTTTGGAACCACCAGGACTCTTCCTAGAGCTGGCCGCCCGGCCAAACTGATCAATCGGGGGAGAAGGGCCTTGGTCAGGGAGGTGACCAAGAACCCGATGGTCACTCTGACAGAGCTCCAGTGTTCCTCTGTGGAGATGGGAGAACCTTCCAGAAGGACAACCATCTCTGCTGCACTCCACCAATCAGGCCTTTATGGTAGAGTGGCCAGACGGAAGCCACTCCTCAGTATAAGGCACATGACAGCCCGCATGGAGTTTGCCAAAAGGCACCTAAAGGACTCTCAGACCATGAGAAACAAAATTCTCTGGCCTGCTGAAACCAAGATTGAACTCTTTGGCCTGAATGCCAAGCGTCATGTCTGGAGGAAACCAGGCACTGCTCATCACCTGGCCAATACCATCCCTACAGTGAAGCATGGTGGTGGCAGCATCATGCTGTGGGGGTGTTTTCAGCGGCAGGAACTGGGAGACTAGTCAGGATCAAGGGAAAGATGAATGCAGCAATGTACAGAGCGATCCTTGATGAAAACATGCTCCAGAGCGTTCTGGACCTCAGACTGGGGCGAAGGTTCACCTTCCAACAGGACAACGACCCTAAGCACACGGCCAAGATAACAAAGGAGTGGCTTTGGGACAAGTCTGTGAATGTCCCCGAGTGGCCCAGCGAGAGCCCAGACTTGAACGCGATTGAACATCTTTGGAGAGATCTGAAAATGGCTGTGCACCGATGCCCCCCATCCAACCTGATGGAGCTTGAGACGATCTGCAAAGAAGAATTGGAGAAACTGCCCCAAAATACGTGTGGCAAGCTTGTAGCATCATACTCAAGAAGACTTGAGGCTGTAATTGCTGCCAAAGGTGCTTCAACAAAGTATTGAGTAAGGGGTGTGAATACTTATGTGATATAAATTTTTTTTATTTTTAATACATTTGCAAAAAATTCAAAAAAACGTTTTTCACCATTATGCGGTATTGTGTGTGGAATGTTGAGGAATTTTTTTTATTTAATCCATTTTGGAATTAGGCTGTAACATAATAAAATGTGGAAAAAGTTAAGGGGTATGAATACTTTCCGTATGCACTGTATAAATAAATAAATACATAAATAATGAAATAAATAATGAAATATGTACATAAATAATAAAATGTGTTACAATTAATTATTTCAGTCAACATTTCACTTTTTATTTATTTAATTATTTAATATTGGCACAAATTGTCCTGGGACATTATTTCCCGATTATTAATAATAGTTGACCATGAACATCAATACAGATTAAAGTGTGAATGTTTACTTAAAGAGTGAAATCTATGTAACTTAACGTTTGCTAGTTAAATCTACTTTTTTTCTTGTTATCTGGAAGCCTAATCCTATCCTCTGCCGTGTTGGTCGAAAATGCTGTACTCTGCTGTTGTTTATTTGATTGTCATGAGTTTGTGACAATCTTGGCTCTGCTGCTTTCATTTCCTGTCTTGTTCCAGTTGAGTGAAGTGAGTGGAGCGGATGACCGTTCATTTTAGTAGGGCGGACTCCGCAGAGTCGTGTAATTGCGACTTGATTACATTTAATAAAATTCTGTAGCCATGGCGGCAATAATTCTGCGGCGGCAGAATGTACATAGCAAAAACACTGAAGAGAGTAGCATAATTTCAACAGGCCAGATGCTTGGACAAGTTCGTTTTCCAAGCTGCTTTTTCAAAAATTGCCATAGTAGCTTAGGCTGCCACTCTACTTTAATAACTAAGTATCCTGATTAGTGAATTAAATTAATAATAAATTATAGTGACAACATATTGCAGTGCAGCTCATTGCTCTTTGAAGACCCTTGCCCACCATCCAAGTGTTCACACTGAGCGCTTCGCTCTAATGGCCACAGGCAAGCAAGAGGGAATAAATACAGCACATTCATTATGCTAGTAAGCATATCTGGTATTAGTTGTAGCCCGACCGATTTGGGGATTAAAAAAAATGCCGATAAATATATCGGCCAATATTCACTGAAATGTGGTTATCAAAAATTGTGACAAGGATATGTAATGGAGGCAGGATATTTGACCTCCTATTAACCCTCCCTGTTATCCTCAAATGCACATCTTTTTGCAATTTATTTTAAAGATCCAGAAAATTATTGTCATTTAAATTGTTACCCACGTTTGTGTCAGGTACTTTGTCTCTGTTGACTACCTAAATATCACTTTAAATAAAACATAACATGCCTCCATCCCCTCTTATACAATATCAAAGTTATTTTAGGATTTTTGTTTTCCCCTCCCCATGTCATGTGAACTATCAGGAGTTCTCGCACTACTGCAGGCATGGCTGTTATATTATTATAGGTAAGGCCAAGGGCCGAAGCTAAAGCATATGGAAGTGTTTTGAAAATATTTTTTTATATTAACGGATTATCCATACATTTCTTCTGATAGCTCATTGTAATGTTTATGGGAGAATGGAACCATGGCAGATGAGTCCTCTTCAAGTCTCAATATTTAACACTAATTTTGTCTCCCACCGTGTACGATCTCGCGCAAAACTGTGACGAATTGCTTATGGCACAAGGAAGTGTGTCACTAAATCAGGAAGAGACGCCCATACTTGGAGTACAGTCATTGATAGTGCTAGCGATATGCTGTGACCACAAGCATTCTACATGTCTTCTTTGTGACGGAGAAAATAATTACACTAAGCAAACGGTAGGGGTCACCAAAATCACCTTCTACAGATAAACTGCCTCTAGTAACTTTAAGAAAGGTGCAATATAAATAAAGACTTACTACTATTATAATTAGGTGACTCAAAATGTTGTCAGTCAGATTGGATTTGGCTCTTCAAAACAAAGATTAGACTATTCGTTCCTTTTATTGCCCATTTAGACTATCGGGCAATCAAAAAAACTATTGGCATGAGTTTTAGAGATAAGAGATATTTTCTACCACATTAACATAGCCTATTTTTATACCAAAATATAGGCTATTGTTACTTTGCGGGGAAAACAGTCGGGAAAACTATATGATCTGATCCATAACAATAGCGCTAACTTCACTAGCCCAATCCTGCTTTGATTACTTCTTTCTGAATTCTGCCGCACAAAAACGTACTATGGAAATCCCGTGGAACACTAGCTTTTTATTTATTCATCGTTCTCTCATTAGTACTCACAACTACACGAGTTGAAACAAAAGTAAACAAGAACCAAAACTAGGGTTGTTAATGATTGATCAATGATCGATTAATCTTAATTAAGAATTTGATCGATCAATGGTGTCAAAATAAACGATTCAATTGAACAACTTGCGGTCTCACTTAACGGGCCCACTAGGTGGCAGTGTCGAATTCAGTAATCCAGAAAAATACAGAAAACCATAGAAGCAGCACAGGCACGGAAACTCCCGTTCATGTCCCGCGAAAGTGCAAAGAAACCGAAGGTTGCTCACTGCTTTTCATATTTTCTTATATCAAATCAAATCAAGATTATTTATAAAACGTTTAAAACAAGCAGAGCTGACCAAAGTGCTGTACAATATATTCATATACAGTTTATCAAACAATACAGAAAACAGTTGTAATACTATGTACAAGCTAATTGCACAGAAAACCACTAATTTGATTCGAATTGAAAATCAGCCTATCTGCTCCAGTTCATTGTGTCAGCTATGTTTTAATTTGTTTGGATAAAGCCAAAATATTACCGAATATCTACATGCTTCCTACCCTGCTCAACCAATCAGCGATTGTTCGACGCACTGAGAAGACGCTTTCGCGCGACGGGCTGTTAAGATTTGGGAGAACTCCCCGTCAACACGTCAGTGGGCCTCGGTGAGCTACGCTTTACCAGAAACCCCTGCACTTCGAAGCTACGCAGAGCTGTTTACATGCTGCTTTGCATAAGTATAAACCAAGCTTAACTCAACGGCTCGTTAAATGTTACTATGTGTACCTACGACATCGGTTCCATCAGAAGTGGTAGGCCTATTTTCAGCAACTAGCCTTGTAAACAAGCTGCGCACACAACTCACCCCTGACCCCTGATTCGCAGGTCATAAAAATCCTTTTTCATTCCAAAAAGGAATATATGTTTTAAGTTCCTATTAACATTATAAACCTCAGCTCTCGAGAGGAAATACCTCTTAATAATGTTGTTTTCAAGTGTAAGTGCGACAATAACAATTTCGCGAATGTTTAAGTAAAGTTGGCGGGAACAAATATGTGTAAAATCATGCTGTATATTTTACTTTTTTGTTAACAATCGATTATTGGTCAATAACTTGAGCGACTGATCAATCATGGAAATTCCTGAAAATTTGCAACCATAACCACAACACTCCCACAATGCCACACCTTAAAGTCAAAGGCAAACAGCTTAATGACTAACACTACATGATTTATTAGGAGAAACCAAGCTATTTTATGTAAAATCAGACATTCAGCACCCCCATACAGCCGGAATGGAATGATCCTTGTTTCATAACCACATTTTGCTACATAGTATAATGCTCCTCCTACTTCGTCGACTATTCGGGGTCACCCCTAATTATAATAGGCATGACTCCCAAATGCGTGAAAATCACTGAACTCAAATGATAAAACTCCTTTTGGCCAATAAATGTTTAAACTAGAGAAGGCGAGTGTACACAGGTAAAAAAAAGCTGATATATTAATCCACCAGCAGCCAATAATGGTGACAGTATTATGTGGTCAATAACGTTGGACCTTATTAAATAGCTGATCTATTTAAATGACTGACTTGTTCAATAGAACATAAATGGGCACAACATGGGCATTCTACTGAATAGGGCTGGCCAAGGAGAACGACATAGAGAAAATCCTGTAAATTGAATCTTAACACAGGATCTTAAACATTGCAGAGGGATGTCCAGATCATTATCAAAAGATTGGTATCATGCTTAGTCCAAGCATATTTTTAATAGATCTTGATCAGCAATATTAGTCCATATAAAATTCCAACAATAAAGCAAGGCAGTATGTCATTTTATGGATAAATCTCACAATTTAAAAAGGAAACAAGTAAATGAGTGAACCTGTTCTGAGGTGCTTTTGACTGAGTTAGTGAATAGGCTACTTCACTGTGTAGCAAAAATTCACTCGTTTGTTTAGTATTGGGATAGAGCTTTACCATCTTATCAATTTAGGTAGTCGATTGTCTATTGAAACAGACGCCAACAAGTTTGCAATGTATTCGAGGCCCATTTTGATCCTAGCTTTGTTTTATTGCCATATGAGAAGTGTGAGAAACTTGACAAGTCCCCCTTGTGCTTAGTCTGTAACAGTGAGAAAGATGCGTTGTCAAATCTTAGCAAAAGCATAACAAAACAAATTTAAAAAGCCAAATGATATTCTAATTTCATGATCATAGACATATTTTGTATTTGTTGAGATCAATTAATTAAAATATTCACTTGAAATTTGTCCATGTGGATTCCCCACCCCACAGAAATATGAAGTATTCTATATTTCAGTATTCAATCATGTACCATGACACTGAATTTGTTTGAATGGGTTGGACCATTTAGTAATACGTATCCGAGTACTTATACGTTTTTATTATGTATTTTATATGTATTTATAATAATAATAATAATAATAATACATTGAATTTATAAGGCGCCTTTCAAGGCACTCAAGGTCGCCGTACAGCAATATAAAAAACTGTTCTCATAAAAACAATAAAAACAAACAAACAAACAAAATAAAACAAGATCAAAATAAGTAGTATACAATTAAAAAGGCATGGAGCCTGCAATCAAGCATTAAAAAGCATCACGTGGGACAGTAAGCCAGCCTAAACAAATGGGTTTTGAGGTGGTTTTGGAAACAGGAAATTGAGTCCAGATTTTTGATGTCAGGGGGGAGGGAGTTCCATATCAATACATAGTTGCACTCTTATAATTAAAATTGTATTGTAATGTATAATAATTACATTTTCTTTCAAAACAATGCTGACTTGTTACTTGTCATTTGCAATGGCCCTTTACAACATAAAAATAAATGCATTTCAAAACCATTCAAACCATTTTAATTTCTTCATCAATTCCTCAACCTGGAAAACGTCTGTATATCTATACCTCTAATTAAATCGCTCTCTCATATATATCTTGATCTTAGTAGCCCCCACCCCCTAAAAGCAGTGGGGTCCCTGGATGGCTAATAGAGGACTCAAATAAGTACTGGAGACCATGATTGACATGGTCGATATGGTTATTAAAACATTTAAAATGTGTTCTTTCACTGTTTTTATTAAATGCCAAACACACCACTGAAATCCACGATTGATAGGTATATCTACTCTATATAGATTTACTCCACGTAACACCCACATAGACAATTTGGTCATCCTGTTGTATTTTCACTTTTGACTAACTAAATAGTTTGGTCTGATCTTCAAAGAGCCATCCGCAAATCATTTAAATACTCATGATTCAAACATTGCATTGGCATTATATTCAACATTTTATTCTATAATGGTCATCAGATTGAGAAAATGCAATATATGACAAAAACGCATCTCTACACCTGGGTTATATGAGGCGTACAACTGCGGTCATGCTAACCCGAGAGACAAGCTTTAGAATGCATGCCATTGTTTGCAGTTGGTCAGCTAGTGGCTAGTATCGTCAGTTCCTCCTTGACAGCAAGAGACTTGCTCTTGTCAACTCAATTGTTTATATATATCGAGGGAATATTCTCGTGGTGACATGTAAACTGCCACAATCCTGCCGTTACAGTAATTAACTGTCACGTCCGTTTTCTTGCATTCTCCCTGATGTCATTTGCTTCAGCCTCCAGGTCCATTACAGCGATGCGCCTCTGCAGAACTGACTGGCTTGCTAGTTAGCTTGCATGCTAGCTAACGAGCCTAGGTTGGCTAGCGAGCTATCTTGTTTCTATTGAAATGAAGACAAGCTAGCCATAAATTGTCAGAGGTCTATGAAAACAACTGCATACATAACGTTGCAACTTTCTTTAAATAATGTAATGCAAATGATAAAGCCTCCATATGCGGCTGATAAAGCAGACACATACATTTAGGTTAATTGCGATATAACATTTTTTACCTGTTCGTCGAATCTACTAATTACGGCCTGAACCCATTCCACGGGTTTATGCGCCGCCATAGCCGGCTGGGTAGAAGCCGCGATGGGCTGGTAACTGGAAATCTCAGTATTAATAATGATTTTTCCAAACTTTGCAACCGCTTAGTCTTCAAATACTGCTGTTGACAGGGATGTTTTATTTTTCTTTCGCTTATCAGACACACCAACATGTCGCCATGACAGTACCGGAAGTTTGAATCCTCCTTCTCAATGAACTGATGCTGTTTCAGAAAAGACTAGCGCGCGTGCGTTGTGGCTTTGCGGGGCTCGTGTGAACCTATTTTCATCAATGACAGGCTTTAGATAACAAACTTGTGATGTCAGCCTTGTGATTTTACATTGATCTTGCCTCGCAACTCCTGTGATTTTCTTTATTTGTACCTTAAGTAAACATGGGTTACTGGACTAGCATAGTAGACTTACATAGTGACTGAATTAGGCTGACCAGTAGCCTGGTTGTCTACACAGTCTGTCTTATGTAACCTTTTCTTCATGCATGTGTCCATCATTCTATTTCTTAAAATCCGAGGTTATATCAGGCATTAGTCGATCTGTAATTTTAGTGTAGGAGTTAAATATTTTTTCTTCTGCAAACTGTTGGGAACAGGAGTACATTGTGGTGTTGCTGCAAAAAAAATAGTTGTCTAAACATTCTTGTTTTATATTGAACCACATATAATAGCTTAGTAGAGGCAAAATAGCCCTTTTCACTGATACTTAATGAATTTACCTATTAGACACCATAAAACTGACATTGTATTCAGGAATTTAGAGGTCCACTACTTCTCATTCACAGTCTTTAATCATGGGCTATTGTTCGGCCATAGCACACGCCAACTCGGAACTTACAACACACAATGTGAAGCCACAGGCTAACAGACGAAAAGCTCACTTGCAACACTTCCACCAAAAGAGAGAGAGAGCATCCCCCGCCGGTGCAGGTTAATCATCCCTTGGAACTGCCCCCCACCCACTGGCAACCAACCACCAGGGTGCCCCAGGTTTTACAGTACAGGGCAGCCTGTGGTTGGCAGCGTGTGCTGGTTGGCATGATGAACCCACCCTAATTGCATCACAGAACCCAAAACAGACATTAATACAACAGAACACAGTAAATACCATTTTCCTTTGTCAGGGTCGCTACACTACACCCCCCAATCAAAGTTCCTCGTCTCTGAGGAAACAATAAAGTCTCTAAGATGACCAGGCGGTCTCCTCCGCCTACAAGGCCGGGTGGGGGTCACTGGAAACAGGGGCAGAGAGTCAGGAGCAACAGGGAGACCTAGGGACATGGGTATGGGACCTTGGGGCACAGTCACTTCCTGTGAGGGCATTCCCGGTGGAGAGGGGGGGAAGGGGTCTGCTGGACTACATTGCCCTGGAGTGTGTTGCGCAGGTTGGGACTGGAATGTGACCTCCCTCATGCGAGGGGGAACAGGGCTTGCCGGGGACTGGGGGGTGGCATTGCCACAATAAGGTGCCATTCTGTCTCTGTGTAGGGCCACCTTCCTTCCCCAAGGCGGTAGTTGAACCTGGTATACCACCTCGCCCACCCTCTCAAGGACTCTGCAAGGACCCACCCACTCACTATCCACTCACTCACTATTCACTATTAGGGCAGCGTCCCTTCTTCCGCTGGGGGCTATGTACCCAGACCAGTTCACCCGTCTGAAAGTGTCTGCCTCGTGTCAGCACGTCGTAGTTGCGTTTCTGCCCTACCCCTGCACTTGCAAGCTGACCCCTAGCAAAATTGTGGGCTGATTCCAGGCGGTCCTGGAGTCTCCTGGCATATTCCTGCTCAGGAGGGACAGAGAGAGAGTCAGGGGGCCGGCCAAAGGTCAGCTCTGCGGGGGTGCGGATCTCTTTCCCCAGCATCAGCAACGCGGGCATGCAGGAAGTGGAGTCCTGGACAGCAGAACGACAAGCCAGAAGCACCAGGGGCAAATGCATGTCCCAGTCCTGGTGCTTCGCAGAGACCAGCTGCTGTCCGAGGGTGCGATTAAACCTCTCCACTAAGCCGTCGCTCTGTGGGTGCAGAGGCGTGGTGTGTGTCTTGTGTGCTCTCAACTGGTTGCACATGGCAGCAAAGACGCAAAGTTCCTGCCCTGGTCACTATGGATGGACTCCGGCATCCCGAACCGACTGAACATCCCACCCACCAGGGCATCTGCGATGGTCCCAGCCTCCTGGTCAGGTAACGCGTATGCCTCCGGCCACTTGGTAAAATAGTCCATGGCCACGAGCACATATTTGTTACCTCTGTCGGTGAGGGGGAGCGACCCCAACACATCCACACTCACTCTCTCCATAGGGGACCCTACAGGAAACTGTTGGAGTTGGGCGTGAGACCTACTGGGGGGTCCTTTACGTGCGTTTGCATCTGTCACAACGTCAGCAGAAGTCCTCCACATCCCTTCTGTGTTGCCCCCAGTAAAACGCCTGGCGGTGACGGCGGAGGGTCTTTGTCACCCCGAAGTGTCCAGAGCCCACAGCTCCATGGACTGACTCCAGGATCCTCTCACGCAGTGCAACAGGCACAACCACCTGCCACCTCTCCTCCCCTGTAGCCGGCTCCTTCCAGGCCCGCTCCAGCACCCCCTCCTGCAGGCATAGGGACCCAAACTTAGTCCACAGTTCTTTAGTGCCAGGAGAGAGTGCAGCAACCTTTTCCCACTGTAGCCGGTGCTGTGCCTCCACCCATAGGAGGACTGGCTGCAGGTCAGTGTCCCGTTCTTGGTGCCGTCTCCATCCAGCCACGTCAACCCCCTGCAGCTCTCGGCAGACGGGCCCCTCCACCTGAGTCACAGCAGCACATCTTTCCTCCTGCGAACGGAGCTTCCTTTCACGAGCCTCTCTCCGCTCGCAATGGTGGCACCCATCTTCACAGCAGGGACGTCGGGAGAGGGCGTCTGCGTTGCCATGAGCTCCTCAATCCAGCGCGCCACCTGCCCCTCTGGCACCTTGAATGACATGAGCCACTGGAGAGCTGCGTGGTCCGTTCTCACAGTGAAGGGCAGGTCACAGAGGTAATACTTAAAGTGGCGGACAGCGCTCACCACCGCAAGTAGCTCCCTGCGGGAAACGCAGTAGCGATGTTCCGTTTTGTTGAATGTCCTACTAAAGTACGCCTAGGGCCACCTGCCAGTAGCCGCTGCGTAGATCTAGCGACGAGAATCAGGATGACCCTGACACCACATCCAGGGCCTCGTCAATGCGTGGTAAGGGATAGGCATCCTTTTTAGTGACATTATTCAGTGGTCTATAGTCCGCACAGAACCTCCAAAGGTCCAGCTTCTTGGCTATCATGACCACCGCTGCCGCCCAGGGGCTGTTTGAGGGTTCAATTATGCCTGTTCGCTGCATCTCCCCCAGCACTTTGTCCGCTGCCTGCTGGCGGGCCAGCGGGAGATGACGGGGGCGCATTCTGATAGGCCGTGCGTTCCCCATGTCAATGTGATGTTCGACAAGGTGTGTACGACCCACCTCATCCCCGGTCAGGGCAAAACTGTCTTTAAAATCATCTAGCAGTCCCCAAAGTTCCTCACACTGCTGGGGGTCGAGTCCATCACAATTTTTACTCCATATCTCCCTCACAGCCGACCGCCTGACCTCTTCTCCCATCTGGGGGGGCTGGGCACACACGGGTGGGTTGCCCAGGCTCATAGAGGCGGGTGTCGGTGGGGAAACTGACAAACAGCTTGTGGGGGGTCATGTGGTGGGCCTGGCCTAAGGGGTTTGATATTCACCACCAAGACAGGACAGGGGGGGTCACACAATGATAGGGTCTCGGCTGACATAGATATAACTGTCCCAGCAGGGGTCTGTGCGGGGGTGGGCCAAGGAGGGGGGAGGTTGGGAGGGGCCATGACAACAGAGGGGCCTCCCGGAAAGCTAAGGGTACCCCTCTCTAAATCCAGCTGGCATCCCATGTACCTAAGAAAGTCCAGACCCAAGATACAGGGGTCCTGCACTGCTGCTACTCACACTGGATGACGAACTGTTTCCCCCCCCCACATTGATAGACAACCACCCCTTCCCTTTTATGGGTGCCAGCTCACCTGTGACTGTGTGGAGCTGCATGGTTGTTGTTTCAAGTTCAGCACGGGCTGGTACTATGTCCGTCCTAACCAGTGTTACCATAGATCCAGTGTCCACCAGAGCAGTGCATACGACCCCCTCTACTGTGACAGGCACATGG
Source organism: Galaxias olidus (assembly GCA_026901105.3). Classification (NCBI taxonomy): domain Eukaryota; kingdom Metazoa; phylum Chordata; class Actinopteri; order Galaxiiformes; family Galaxiidae; genus Galaxias; species Galaxias olidus. The sequence goes on from JAPMUY010009112.1 coordinate 74,682, forward strand.
CAAAAGTCCCCCACACAAGTCCGCCCTACCACCACGACTGGTTGTGTCTTTAAGCTGTCCTCTACTTCTGAAGGGGGTGGGGACCCACCCCCCAGGTTGTTCGGCCGGGGAACCACCCCCCAGGTTGTTCGGCCGGGGACCCACCCCCCAGGTTGTTCGGCCGGGGAACCACCCCCCAGGTTGTTCGGCCGGGGAACCACCCCCCAGGTTGTTCGGCCGGGACCCTCCAGATGATGGTCGGGATACAGCACTCAGGGTCTGCAACGTCCCATTTACACAGACCCCGAGCTGCTTCCCTGTGGCGTCCGCGTTGGGCAGTCCCTCACCAGGTGGCCCGGCTGGCCGCATCCCCAGCAAGGCCTGGTTCCAGGCTGGGGACGACGACGTTGCCCTTGGAGAGAAACAGCACGAAGGAGTTCTGTCAGCTCCTCCACCCATGCAGGCTTCTCCCCCATGGGGGCGCTGTCGATCACAGACCTCACTGTGGGTGTGCAGCTCTCTTGGGCGCCCGACGCTCCTGTCCACACTAGCTCCCTCTCCAACGCAAACTCCAACGCCTCCTGCAAGGTCCGTGGATGAGCTAGTTGAGTCTGCACGCGTAGGTCTGTTGGTATGAGGGCCCGGATGAACTGATCACTAGCCAATTCGCTCTGAATGTAGGGAGGCATATGAGCATACGCACGGCGTGACAAGCTCTAAACGTCATTGGCCAAAAGTCTCAGCGCTTCCCCGGGTCGTCTACGCCTATTGCTCAGTTCAGCGCGTATCAGACCCAGTTCTAAGCACTGTCCAAAACGCCGTCTTAAGGCTCCGATGAGAGAGGTATAGTCCAGTCTTTCCTCCGGACTAAGCAGTAGCAAGCATGCTAACGCATCGTCCACCAAGCACATCGGCAGCTGCAGCGTCTTAGTCTCTACTGACCAGCCCCCAGCATGAACTAAAAGTTCAAACTGAGCATAAAAAGCTTCCCAGTCCTCCTTACCAGAGTACTTGGGCGTCTTAATAGACACTGGTGGAGCAGGGACATGGGCGCTGCCATGTATGTTTACCCCGTCATCCCGCTCGTGTGGTGACGTCAGGCGTTCTGGGTATCGCGTCGCATTCTGGCGCGAAAGAGAGGCGCTGAAATGTCTCTGGCCTAAACCTGCCTCAGTTGCCATCCTCGACGCGGTCTCCCTCACTCGAGCCTAATGCTCAGACGCCCTCTGGAGCTCGCTCTCCACGTCTCCAAATGTGAAGCCACCAGCGCCGTCCACATAGTCAAGTCCTCTCTCTTTCTTGGCATTGGCTGAAAACATGTTCTTCCCCCCGCAGAAAGCTCCGTCCGACTGACGATAGGCAGCAAACACTTAGCTACAGCGCGGTACGTCGTCGGCTATATTAGCTAACTCCGGCCCGAGTTCGGACTTTCACTTCTGACACCAATGTAATGACTTTATTCAACGAGTGAAAGAGCTCCACTACTTCTCATTCACAGTCTTTAATCATGGGCTATTGTTCGGCCATAGCACACGCCAACTCGGAACTTACAACACACAATATGAAGCCACAGGCTAACAGACGAAAAGCTCACTTGCAACACTTCCACCAAAAGAGAGAGAGAGCATCCCCCACCGGTGCAGGTTAATCATCCCTTGGAACCGCCCCCCACCCACTGGCAACCAACCACCAGGGTGCCCCAGGTTTTACAGTACAGGGCAGCCTGTGGTTGGCAGCGTGTGCTGGTTGACATGATGAACCCACCCTAATTGCATCACAGAACCCAAAACAGACGTTAACACAACAGAACACAGTAAATACCATTTTCCTTTGTCAGGGTCGCTACAGTATCTACAGTATCAAATAATGATATGTAAACAAATGTATGTATTCATGGTTTCATTGGTTATCACCTGTCCTTGTTTGTCATTGTGTCCACCTAGGTTCTTGTGTTTGATTCGTTCTTTTGTTTTAGGTTTGGTATTTAAGTCCTGTCTTATGTTTGTCCTTCATCTTTAAACGTCACATGCCTTGCAAGCCTGTTTTTCTCACCATTCACCTGTGCCTGGGTCTAGTCGTCCCTGCTAAACCATGACCGAATTAATCCACCAACTAAAGACCCAGCAAGTGAGGGCTGGTTGGGGGAGAGCTATGGAGGTGAGGTGGGAGGATGCAAGAGCTTCCTAATGTAACGACTGCAGGTGGAGGACTCAAACGCACAACAAGACACAGAGCTAAAGTTCAACAAAAGGTCTTTACTTGGTAAAAGGGTTCGATACACGGTGCTGCCTTTATATAGTGGTAAGGCAAACAGTTCCAGTAAGGGGAGGCAAAGGCATTGTCCAGAATACATGTAAGGTCAGCAACAGTGCAAGCAGTAATCAAAGGCTAACTAATATAGAGAGGGTTAGGCAAACGCGAGGTCGGGAAACAAGCAAGACACAAGGATAATCGCTGGAACGTTTGACAGGGAAGTGACAAAGACTGGGCGAGCTCTCTACTCTCATCTGGGAATATCAAACCCCGGCGTGCTCAGTTGTGGAACTGTTCATGGTAGAGATGAGAAGGGTATTTGACCCTCCAGTTCCACCAGAAGCCTCTTCAGTTCCCCAGTCAGCCCCACAGGCGTCTCCTGCTCCTCAGCCCGCTCGGCAGGCACCTCCTGCTCTTCCTCCGGCTCCGTAGGTGCCTCACGCTCCCCGGTCCCCTGGGCACCTCCTGCTCCCGTGCCGGCTTCATGGGCGCCTCCTGTTTCCGAGCCTCCGGTTTCCCCACCTCCCGGGCCTCCAGTTTCCGCACTTCCTATGTCCCATTCCGGGCCTCCTCCTGTGTCCCAGACGTTCTGTCCGCCCCGAAATAAGGCGGTATTACCCGGCAAAGGCCCTAGGTCCTGTCACGGTGTGGGGTTTCTCTGTCCAGTTCATTGGTTTCACCTGTCCTCGTTTGTGTCATTAAGTATGATATATCATTCTCTGTCCATGGAACAGTATCAGTTGTGTTACGATGTGAAAACAGAAATGGAAGTGAAACAGAAGAGTTTTAATGGCAATCGATCCGTAAAACTGAGAGATTATGAAATCTTTTATAATAACTGCAATTAGATTTCTAAATTCAAAGATGGTTAAAGATTGATGGTATTTGTAACTTTCATTTATATAGGCTGAATTGCTTTACTTTACTTATCCATTTGATTCCATTTCTATTTTATTCCATTCCATGCTTTCAGCTCCACCAGCCGACGCGAAGCGACCTTAGAATATTGCTACTTTTGTGGAATAATGTTTAGAAGGTTAGCACGCTAGCTCCTACGTTCTGGTTGTGAGGCGAAAAGTCAAGTCTCCCTGACCATTAGCAATAATTTATGAATCTTCGTTTCTGCGGCCAAAATGTAGTCATGTTATTACAAAAATCAGCAAAATGTGTCCACATGCGCATGGGCTTAACTAGAACTCATCATGGAATTGATTCCAGTACTGTGTTTCAATAGTAGTTCCACTTACCCTCAGCCCTTGGTATGACATAACAGCATAAGTCGCGCGGAGGCCACTTGGAAAACATAGGGAAGTGGGCAGGGGATTTAAAATGGCCAAACCTGCCCTTGTACACTTTTTTAGCCCAAACTGCCATTGACCGGCCGCCAGTTGTAGGCTTTGCGCTATACTGCTTTTTACAAATCTTTGGAAATACCTGCATAGTCATTTAAATTAGGCTTGTGCCTAATCAGCTATGTCAGTTTCTAATAAATAAAAATTAATAAATGTTTCTGTTTGTGATATGTATCATGATTATCCTAACTATTATTGCTAGGGGTTTATCGTTTTTCGTTTGGTAAGCAATTGGCGATTTACGCACATTACTGCCACCTAACCATTGATGGTTTTTCTTGCACCAATTGCATAACGGCAATGCATGGTGGGTGATATTTACCTCTGGAGTGACCATCGTTGTTCACTCCCTCCCTCAGCCCTCCGAGGGTTGATCTCACCAAGTTCACTTCTGATTTTTAGAGTAATGGAACGACACTTAAGATGGCGGTGGGGATTCCCCCGAGGGCAAGTGTCGAGGGGAAGTCAACCAGGGTATGTTGAACGACTATTGAAACGCAGCACAGGTCTTAGAGTCAATTCCCGATTCCAGCCTTCACTGGAATCGATTTCACAGCCCTACTACACTGTAACAAATTGGTGTACATTTACAGAGAAATTCCAACAGTAACCTAATGTAATTGGGTTTTACAATAGGCTAGTGTTGTGAAAATTGCAAGTTGAAGGTAGGGCATGATATTGGCTAAAATGAATATCTTGATATTTTATGTCAATATTGTCATCACGATTGTCTCAACGATATTTGATTTCATCATCATCATCATCGTCATCCGCTTGGTCCGGGGTTGGGTCGCGGAGGTAGCAGTTCAAGCAGGGCATCCCAAACTTCCCTTTTCCGGGCCACATTAACCAGCTCTGACTGGGGGATTCCAAGGCGTTCCCAGGCCAGTGTGGAGATATAATCCCTCCACCTGGTCCTAGGTCTGCCCCGCGGCCTCCGCCCAGCTGGACGTGCCTGGAACACCTCACTAGGGAGGCGGCCAGGTGGCATCCTTACTAGATGCCCGAACCACCTCAACTGGCTCCTTTCTACGCAAAGAAGCAGCGGCTCTACTCCGAGTCCCTCACGAATGGCTGAACTTCTCACCCTATCCCTAAGGGAGATGCCAGCTACCCTCCGGAGGAAACTCATTTCCGCCGCTTGTATCCGATATTTGATTTCTGAAAACCAAAATAAAGTAATAAACAAAATATTAATATTTATTTATAATAAAAAATATGTACAAAATTAAAATGACTGAACACCTGAACATTTAGGCATTTAAATGCAGTGAACATAAGTATTCAAAATAATGTAGCTATTCCACCAATGTAATACTAACTCAAATATAGACTTTACATGGCACATACAATGCCTGCTGTTTCTGTAGGGTGGACTGGGGAGGTTGCAACAATTCTTATTCCTCCAATCAGAAACATGCTAGAGTGATGACACGCAGATTCCACGTGCTCATTTAGACCCTCCCCCACCAGCAAGGCTTAAAGGTGCAGTATGTAAGTTTGAATTTCTGTTTTATGTTGTTTTTACGTTTATTACACACCTCCTGGAGGATATCATTAAACCAAATGCTCAGAGAGAAGGTGCGCTATATATGAGCGCCCTGTGCCCTATATTCAGCTTTTAAAAAATCTAGGGACGCCTACCTATCCCCAACCAATCAGGGGAGTTTTTGCAAGGAGTAAGGGCTGCCTTCCTGTCAATCACCTCGCGTGCACACTCCTAGGTAAAATCCCTGCATACAATGTCACCCTGCAAACAAGCTTGTTGTTACAATTCGCGTTGCAGACAAAAGTAGCAGCGGTGTGAACTAGTAGTTGCAAGGCGGCTGAAGTCGTTGCATGTTGTCGCAAAAGACTTGGCTTGTCAAATCGCCGAGACAGTTTTAGAACGTTAGGAAGTATCCGCCAGATTTATGTCAAAAAGGCATTATTCGTTTACATGCATATGTTGGATATACTCGGCAACGTATAGTAGCTATGGTGCCAATCGCAGCTAAATAAAAACGATTGTCATGCACTAGTTCATACTAATAGGGGAATCAAATTATGAAATTGTTTTTGTTAAAGTTCGCTTACTGTATGTCGTCACTATGGCAACGGTCATTTGCGTCTGTGCTGGTTGCTTTGGTGTAAACCACTCAGTTTTACGATCAGACGTTCAGGATTCTTTTGTTTCTCACCTCAAAATCAGACATCGCTTTATGCATTGTTGGTGAGAACATACATGATTCATGAAACACTGCCTTGCTCAGCCTCATGAAGTCAGAGCGCGCATGTATGGAAGCCCATAAGGGACTTTATTCAAATGAAAATGTAAACTTGAAAATGCAAATGCAATTCCACAATAGCATTCTCACTTTTCACATTCGTATGTGTTATTTGAGACAAAATGTAAGTGAAAATGCAATCATCCCATTTGCATTTGCATTTTCAAAAGCTCCAATGGGCATTCTGTGTCAATATTAAAATTCAAATGAAAAAGCTGTTTGACATTACATTTTCAAAGTCCTACCCCGCCTTACTGCGGACAATATTCAAAT
>JAPMUY010009113.1:0-81346 GCA_026901105.3 Galaxias olidus
GCCCCCATCCTCAGGAGGGCACCCTCCCTCGCCCCCACCCTCAACAAACCAGCAAAAGAACACGATGGAACCCTCGTCACCAGGCCTTCGCAAGTATGACCGCCATACCAACCACAAACACCCCCGGGAAACGGCTAAAAAAATCGAGAGTCACTATCCCACCTTCCAAGCCGCACACCACCACTACCAGCGACCCATCAGTGGAACAGACCACCGTCACAGACGGGCCTCCCATCAAAACACCGGGGGCGGCCATAGGCCTGCCGCTACCCTCGGACAGGCATAATATTACCAGGGGTGAGGCCAGACGCTCCTACGGGAGGTCGGTGACTAATGCAGCTAAGGTAATTGGCACCTTGATCAGGGCATTACACCATCTCTCCCAGGTAGATGCCTTTGTTACGGGGGGTACTAAACCACCGGGCTACGAAGCCAGAATCCAGGAACTAGCCTCCATGTTTAGGCCCTCCTCTGTCAACCATATTACCTGGGATGCGCTGCTTGAGGCTACCGACACGTGGATGACTATGTGTTATTCCATTCTCAGGTCACATTATGACCTCTCGGCCCGATCCCTATCCCATACCCTTTCTAATTTCGTTTGTAGTAATTGGGCGGACGCGTGGGAGCTCGGCGCACGCTGGGCAGCCCAAGACTCAAAGGAAACTGTGATGCAGAAAACTTTCCATCTAGCCCTTACCCACCTACCAGTCCGTATCTTCCCCCTTGACCAAGCACCGACCTTCTCGCCCCCGGTATCCACAATAAAAACGGGTCCGTCTGAACCCATGTTCACCCTAACCCCTCCTGCCCCCACACACCACCTCTACACCGGCAATCAGGAACGGGGCAACACTCCAGGGGCTCCCCCTTTAGTCACCCTCTCTACCTCAACCACGATGCGCCAACTGTTTGGCCTCGAACTGCCCCATGAAGGTCCTTCCAAAACCCCACCCCCTCCCCCCAACAGGCCACCACCACCCCCACCCCCGCCCACGCCCCAGCCCCAGGCCCACCTACCACGGAACAACACTACGCCAGCGGCACCACCCCCCTCCTCCCGTGTACACCAGGTTGAGGCCCTGGTGCACGCACCGCAGTGTTGGTCGCCCTCTTCCATCCCATCCACGTCCCCACCACCTCCTTCCCGACCCGGGACCATCCCCCTTAGTCTGGTGCTCGTACCACCACCCGACATACTCTCTACTCGAGCTCCCCTCATACATAATGCCACAGGGGGACTTGTCGGCGGGGAGCTTCGGGGGGATCTGGAGGGAATGGAGCCCCCTCGGATCCCGCCACTCCTCCCGACCGTCCCCCCATCCTCCCACGGGGAACTCTCTGGGGTCGAGGAAATGGAATGGCACAGTGACGAGGACGCCGGTGATCTAGTCCTGGTCACCCGCCCCCTAGCATCCCCGACCACAGAGCCCACAAGGGCGGCGTCGAGCCCGTTCTCTGTTACGGGGTACGACACACCCTCTCCCCACCGTAACACCACCCCAGGCCCCTCTCCCCGGGATGATGACTCTCAGAACTCAAGTCTGTTACTAATTGATGATGACCCCCTCTCACCAATAGAACTATACACGTTGTTCTCGCCTACTATGGACGACCTAATGTTGCAGCCCCCAACAACCTCTGCACAAAAACAACCCCACCACAACAAATTGACTCCCCTAGTCCCTACCAGTGAGGACCCACCCGCAACCGTACCACCCATAATCCAGTTTACACGCCACCCCCACAGGGGTAACAAAAAAAGCTGGGCGATCTCCCCTAACCGGCCCATACTCATTATGGGTGATTCGAACTTAAATAGACTACCCCCTATCCCCAACAACGAGGTGCAGGTGGACTGCTACCCGGGGGCACGCCTATTCCACGCATCTCACATCCTGGCCAAACACACTACGCCCCATACAATGGTCAGGAAAGTAATCTTAGCTTTTGGCCTCAACAACCGCTCAGGGACGGTAGAGACAAATAAAAAACAGGCCTCTGCACTATTTTTACAGGCCACTAGGGTCTTCCCGCACGCCTCCATTCTGTTCCCGCTCATTAATACAGACAGCCGCCTACCAGAATTGGAGCGCCTGACTGTGCAGAGCCTTAACGCCCACAACGTGATGGCGTTCCCCACCATCCCCAAACTCCCCGCCCGCTCCTTTACTACGGAGTATGACAAAGTCCACTGGACGGAAAACACGGCCCGTTCCATGCTGCAGCACTGGATGAGCCATTTAAACTAGGGGGACCCCAGGAACACACCGGGGAACAAAACAAAAGCCTCATCAATCTCTCTGCCAACTTCAGACCGACACGGGCCCAGACAACCTTACTGGTAAGAGGTCTGTCGTTTGTGCCAACCCTCAACATATGTGAGGGTATCAGAGAACGCACAAAACTGGCTGTCTCAGAGTACCACCGCAGGTTAAAGCTCGCGGCACTCTTTGAGAATGCTCCCGGTGACGACTTAACGGAAAGACCCAGGTTCTTTCCCAGGTCGTCCTGGACCCCACAGGACTCCCTGCTACCCCCTATCATTGGCACACTGATCAAGGCAGACCGCCACTCCATTGACACCCTCACAGGACCCGACACGGAGACCCCTAATCTCACACAAGAGGAGGTTGAGGCCCTCAGACAGTTGCGAGGTGACAGCAACTTGGTCATCAAACCGGCCGACAAGGGCTCTGTTGTCGTCATTATGGACAGGGAACACTACATTCAAGAGGCGGAGAGACAACTCAAAATGCCAGAGTACTACCGCACACTAGATCAGCCCATATACACCACCACGGCTCAGGAAATTGACGCCATTCTCCAACGCCTGGTCAGGTTAGGCTATCTAGAACAAAAACAACACTCGTATCTGATGGGGAGTGTAGAACCTAGGCCCAGGAAGTTCTACACCTTACCAAAAATACATAAGAAGCCAGAGTCCTGGCCTGTCCCCTTCCAGATACCGGCTGGCAGACCCATTGTCTCAGACTGCGGTAGTGAAACTTACGGCATTTCTGAATACATTGATTCCTTTCTTAACCCACTCTCCTCAAAACACCCAAGCTACGTCAAGGACACGTATGATTTCATTACCAAAGTGAGGGCAACCCGACTGGGGGATAATGATATTCTCTTCTCCATGGATGTGGACAGCCTCTATACCAACATAGAGGCGGCGGAGGGCTTAAAGGCAGTCAAGCAGATGTTCCTGTTGAACCCGGAGCATGGCCGCCCGGACAGATACATACTACAACTGCTTGAAATTGCCCTTACCAAAAATGACTTTGAGTTTAACGGTAAGCACTACCTACAGCTCAAAGGAGTGGCTATGGGAAAGAAGTTTGCCCCGGCTTATGCAGACATCTACATGGCCATGTGGGAGGCAACTGTATTCCCTAAATGCCCCCTTAAGCCCTCCCACTACCTCAGATACTTAGATGATATCTGGGGTGTGTGGCCACACCCCAAGGAAGACTTCGAGAGCTTTACCCACACTCTCAACTCCCACCACGCCTCTATCAAGGTAAAACATATACTTAGTGAAAACAGTATAGACTTCCTTGATACTACTACGTACAAGGGTGAGGACTTCCCCACGTCCCACCAACTTGACGTAAAAGTCTTCTTTAAGGAGACGGACACACATGCCCTGCTACACATGGATAGCTTCCATCCACGCCATACCTTCCCGGGCCTGGTCAAATCACAACTGCTGAGGTTCCACAGGATATGCACCCAGCACAGTGAATTCCTGACTGCCACCAGAACCCTGTTTAAGGTGCTCACCCAGAGGGGATACTCGCCTAGACTCTTGAAACGGGTCTTAGCCACGTTCACACAGGCACGGCTACGTGAGAACAACCTGCGGATCCCTCTGGTGACAACCTACAGCACACGTAGTCTACTCACCAACCGCAGGCTTAAGAGAAACCTCAGAAGGCACCTAACAGGGTCTGGAGTCCTGGAAGACTTAGGCATCATCTCGGCCTACAAGAAAAATAGGAACTTGGGAGATTACCTAATAAGGAGCCGCCTCCGACCCCAGAACCCTATCCCAAACGCCCTTCACAACCATTTTCAGCCACTCAACACGATCTGGGGTCGTGGACCCCACAAAACTATCAGAGTCCCCCACTTGGCGCCTACAACTAGCAACGCTGTGTATGTAATCCGATGCACCAAATGCGGCTTGTTGTATGTGGGTGAGACAGGTAACTCCTTACAACAACGCCTCACTCAACACCTCTACAGCATAAATAACTTCCACCAGAGGAACACGCAGCTTACCTCACACTTTCACCAGCATGGCATCGACTCCCTCTACATGAGCGGCCTAGAGCACAACCGCAACTGGACACTGGCACAGCGACAAGCTTGTGAAAGGAAGTGGATACGAACACTGGTATCCTTGTATCCTGATGGTCTCAATCAACGACCGTGAACATATCCCTTACCTCAACGCAGTACAACCACCGCCAATTATCATCTTTCCCATTATACTGATATCACAAAGGGGAAATCTTAACCCAACTTAACTATGTTGAAGTCAAATATCACCCCTCCCATGCCCTTACCCTGACCCTAAACACTGGGGGATTCACACCTCAACTTAACCTACTGCAGCCAAATATCACCCCTCCCTTCCCTCACCCTGACCCTAACCACTGGGGGATTCACACCTCATCTTAACCATGCTGGAGTCATGCTGGAGTGCAACATCACCCCTCCCATTCTCTCACCCTGACCCTAACCACTAGGGGATTCATGCCTCATCCTAACCATGCTGGAATCAAATATCACCCCTCCCTCCCCTTACCCTGACCTTAACCATTAAGGTACTCACACCTCATCTTAACCATGCTGGAGTCAAATATCACCCCTCCCTTCCCTTACCCTGACCCTAACCACTGGGGGATTCATACCTCAACTTAACCTGCTGGAGTCATGCTGGAGTCAAATATCACCCCTCTAACCCTTCTCATCTTAACCATGCTGTCAAATATCACCCCTCCCTTCTAACCACTAGAGGATTCACACCTCATCTTAACCATGCTGGACTCACACCTCATCTTAACCATCAAATATCACCCCTCCCTTCTCTCACCCTGACCCTAACCACTAGAGGATTCACACCTCATCTTAACCATGCTGGAGTCATGCTGAGTCAAATATCACCCCTCCCTTCTCTCACCCTGACCCTAACCACTAGGGGACTTCACACCTCATCTTAACTATGCTGGATTCAAATAACCCCGTCAAATATCCCCGTTCTCTCACCCTGACCCTAACCAATGGGTGACTCACACCTCTACTTAACCTGCTGGAATCAAATATATCACCCCTCTGAATCAAATATCACCCCTCCCTCACCCTTACCCTAACCACTGGGGGACCTCACAACTCAACTTAACCTACTGGATTTCAAATATCACCCCTCCCTTCCCTCACCCTGACCCTAACCACTAGGGGACTCACACCTCATCTTAACCATGCTGGAGTCATGCTGGATTCAAATATCACCCGTCCCTTCTCTCACCCTGACCCTAACCACTAGGGGACTTCACACCTCAAGTTAACCTGCTGGAGTCAAATATCACCCCTCCCATTCACCCTGACCCTAACCACTTGGGGAATCACATCTCAACTTAACCTGCTGGAGTCAAATATCACCCCCCCTCTCCCTTACCCTAACCCTAACCACTAGGGGACTCACAACTCAACTTAACCTACTGGATTCCAATATCACCCCTCCCTTCCCTCACCCTGACCCTAACCACTAGGGGACTCACAACTCAACTTAACCCTACTGGATTCCAATATCACCCCTCCCTTCCCTCACCCTGACCCTAACCACTAAGGGACAGACACCTCAACTTAACCTGCTGGAGTCAAATATCACCCCTCCCTTCCCTCACCCTGACCCTAACCACTGGGGGATTCACACCTCATCTTAACCATGCTGAAGTCATGCTGGAGTCAAATATCACCCCTCCCTTCTCATACCCTGACCCTAACCACTGGGTGACTCACACCTCAACTCAACCTACTGGAGTCAAATATCACCCCTCCCAAGCTCTCACCCTGACCCTAACCAATGGGTAATTCACACCTCATCTTAACCATGCCGGAGTCAAGTATCACCCCTCCCATTCTGTCACCCGGACCCCAACCACTTGGGGATCCCTGCCTCCACTAAACCATAACTTCACCATGTCTACAGCACAGGAACTCACAACAACATTCTCCCCTGACCCACCACGACCAAGGGTGTGGTTTTCCCTATGCCCCACCCACCCCCCCTACCCCACAAGAGAAAATCCAGTCCGGCACAATGACGACCTTAGTGGATAAGGAGACTGCCATCCATGTTCTCAACAGGCCCCTCCCCCAAAAAAAACGTCCCCGAGCTATCGCTCACCCTTCCTGTTGAGAAGCGCACGGGATATTGTAGGGCCCCGGCCTGATTTCGAAATGTGTTATATCCTGTAATATACATACATCTCGAGAAACGGAGGGGACTTTCCCCTATCCCGGAATTGGTGGATCTGTAGAATCTGGAGTTATGAGTGCCACTATCCTAAGCCTATGCGGGTCAAAGCACCGAACTGCTTGGCGAGGGATATCTCAGAGATAAAAACCTAACCCTAACCCCTAACCCTAACCCTAACCCTATATATCCGGTCTAGGCACGGCCAGATATTTAAAAAAACAAACAAAGTAGTTAAAATGTATTTATTAAACTGAGAGATATCCCTATACCTATCCCTAATTGCTACTCCTGCAGGCTTTCAATGCCAACTCTGCAGAGATACTTACCACCTGAAAAGAAGTTAATCTTTCCCTACTCTGTTCCTGCAGGCTTGATAATTTACGCTCTGCAGGAAAGACTTACCTTTTATACCTTTGTCCTGAGATTAAACCACTTTTTATAACCCTATATTGGTTTTCAACATGTTCTTTACTTTTGTGCCCATATAGGATCCTTCCTTTTCAGCCACAGCCACTGGCTACTTCTTTCTGCTATATCTGATATGGCTTTTATGGTCTGGCGCAAATCTTTGCCGCAGATCCCCAACTCCTTAAGTAGTTTTGTAGTTGATATTGCCACAAATCCACGGCATCCAACTTCCACAGGGCACACCTTTGTCTTCCAACCTCGCTGTTCTGCTTCAGCTGCTAATTCGCTGTAGCGGAGTTTCTCTCTTTTGTATGCCTCGTCGATTGCTTCTTCCCATTGGACTGTTAGCTCTATAAAATAAACAATTTGCTGTGTGTTGGACCAGAGTAATAAGTCTGGTCTTAAGTTGGTTGTTGCAATCTTCGATGGGACTCTCAGTTGTTGGCCGACATCAGCAAGCATTTTCCAATCACATGCTCACCTCAGCTGCCCTGAGCTTTGTTTTGCTCTGTAACTCTTCTTTCCCGGAACTCCCTCCCTGACAAAGCGAATGTGGTGCATGTCACCCTCTGCTCCAACTGGCAGGGCATTAACTGTTGAGCGCTTATGCTCTATTGCTTCCGCCAAGCATTTAGTACTTGATTGTGGCGCCAGGTGTATCTTCCTTGAGTAAGGCTCGTCCTGCACCCAGCCATTAGGGTAAATGTCCCTATTAAGCCCATGTACCATATAAGCCCACTTGCAATTTCTGAGTCAAATAAAAAAAACTACATAATATTTTTTTGCTGTGTGATGTTTCTTTCAATGAAGCTGCTTGTTACGTAAATGACACTTTTTATTGTAAGCCAATCAGATTTGTCGATATTGAGTTATCAAAGCACATGTGTGACATGTGCCTGCTGATCCCAGAAGAAGTTGCAAAAAAACTTTTTGGTACCCTCAGAAGATAACATTTTTTGCATATTTCTACTCCTGTTTTTGGTAAACTCAAACTCATTTGTTATCAAAATTTAAGTGATTAGTGTTTTGAATAAGTCATATGTTAGAATATTACTTTAATTAGAAATATTGTTTCTTTTGAAATCAGTTTTGGCATGCTAGCAAAAAGACCACATGCTGCATCAATACAGTAGCTGCATAGTATGGTTCATTGCAATGACATAAAGCATGATAAGCATGTATAGTTTACATTTTTGTATGCAGTTTATATTATTATAGTGTTAAATAGACAATAAATGTGTATCCATCCATCCATTAGCTATACCGCTTATCCTATGCAGGGTCGCGGGGGGGGGTTGGAGCCTATCCCAGCCGACACAGGGTGAGAGGCGGCGTACACCCTGGACAGGTCGCCAGTCTATCACAGGGCAGACACATAGGGACAGACAACTCACACTCGGACAATTTAGAGTCACCAGTTAACCTGCATGTTTTTGGACTGTGGGAGGAAACCGGAGTACCCAGAGGAAACCCACGCAAACACGGGGAGAACACACAAACTCCTTAATGTGTATGTTTATCTTTATTTATTTTTTAATTAACATTTTTACCTGGTGGGCTTAAAGGGGACGCTGGCAAAAAAATCACACTGTCTGGGGTGGATGTAAATGAGCATAGCTAATTACTTCTCTGCATGATCAATTCATACATTTCATGTTATGTTAGTGCACCATATATAGATTTATTTCATATAGTTGTTTTTTTAATGTCATGTGTATAGAATAAAATATTCTGTCTTTTAACCATAAATTCACTGATGTTCCCTTTAAGCTCATCTGCTCCCATTAAGCCCAATTGACTGTGTTTCAATGGGGATTTTCTCCGTTTTGACATTTGAACCATTTTCCTCCCTAATTTTGACCTCACCTGATGAATCAGCTCCATGATTCAGATAATTAATACCCATATTTAAATATCAGTGATATTGCATAGGTCAATTCATTCTGGATAGGCCTATATTCTATCCTAACATTAATAATAATTTTTAAATCTTTACTTTTCAGATGAGTTTTAGATGACTAAAACACGAAAGAACTACAGTTCAAGATGTTATGACTGATGTCTCCTCACGATGAACTGTATGTTATAATGTTACTCCACAATGAACTGAATGGTTTTAAAATGTGTTTTTACGATGTTTTCAAACTACTAGCCTAAATGTGATTAACATTTGAAAATCAATTAAAGTTATTGTTCAATTGTAAATCCTGAAATTGACTCATTTACTATCCTTAGAACATTAGTATTGAACGTGCAAACTGTTTTTCTTTCAGTCAGTCGGTCTTCAGAAATCTTCATAAAAACATCTGCACTTTTAACTAGCTGGCTGGACCAGAAATTTTGGCCAATTTCAAATGCCAACAGCACACCTTATGATAGCGATACAGACAAAATGATAACACATATTGAAAGATGAAGTATTGAGGAATAATTTCCACTATAGTTTTGATTTTGTTCGTAAATAGTTTTTTGGCTACATTCCACAGAAGACATGTTGACAACACAGCAAAAAGGCTGGTCACACCTATTTCAAATGCCATTTGCATAGGATAGGAGTGGAGACAAAATGAAAATAGCTATTGAGAGCTAAGAGATTACAGATTTGAATAGAACAAGTTTGTATTGTTAAGATTTTTTAAATATATAGTTTATTTATCAACAAATCATGAAGTGGGCTTATTTGGAACACCCATGGGCTTAAAGGGTACGTTAGGAACCCATTAAGCCCATGCCAGACCTTTGACATATTTTCACAAATTAAACAATAAAAACCTTAGAAATTGGTATAAATGAATTACTGACACTTCAAATGAGAGATTAAAATTTCATTTTAACTAAAATGTTCTCACTTAAATTCGGGCAGTATATCTTAAAATTGTCTGAAAAGCGGATTTGGTGGTCTTAATAGGGACGTTTACCCTATGTTTTTGAGATTAGCCATCCCGCCACAGAGGGGGCAAGTTGGATCCTCACCTACCCATTGGCTGAGATTTGTTGGTGTTGGCAGTACGTCGTAGGTTGCCCTAACAATGAAGCTAATTCTTGTGGATTCCATGCCCCACAAGTCTTTCCAGGTAATTTTCCTCTGCTCCACACTTTCCCAGTTCACCCATCGCCCCTGTTCAGCTTGTGAGACAGTTTTAGCGCTCCTTACTGCTTCCTCTTGCTTACGTATCTGTTCCATCACTAATTTGCGTTGTTCCAAAGGGGTTGCTTTTGACCATCTCGGTTTACTTGTACCAAGTCCAAATCCTCCTCGTCCATGTTGTACTTGTCCTACTATTTCCGTATGTTTAAGGGCTGCTTTTGCTTGCAGTACTATGGAAGCCCATAAGGGACTTTATTCAAATGAAAATGTAAACTTGAAAATGCAAATGAAATTCCACAATAGCATTATCGCTTTCCACATTCGTATGTGTTATTTGAGAAAAAATGTAAGTGAAAAAGCAATCATCCCATTCGCAAGTGCGACATATGCCTTTCAATTTGACCCCTAACACCCTACTTGTGTGCCCACTCATTAAACTGATAAAACATAAAGCCGGCAGTAAATCAAATGAAAACATACCCCCGTTGCAGGCCTGATAGTACCTTGTGTGCGAAGAAACTTTCTGTTACTCACCCACCAAGGCGAACAGGGTAAAACACAAAATACTAATGTTGCAACTGATGAAAACAAAAAACCAGAGTACTGGTCCTGATGAAAGTGAATTAAAGATATTGCTTCTCTCCCTCGCTGCCAGAGGTGCAACCAAGCTTTTCCGGTCGCCCGGTGCGCTATCTGGTAATCTCCAGTCTCCCTCGATGCCAGAGGAGCAATTGGGCTTTTCCGGTCACCCAATGCGCTATCTGGTTATCGTTGGTCGAGTCCACGCAGGGCGCTAGCTAAAGTTAGCGTGCAAGCTAACCAATCGTTAGCCACACCGTTTCACAAACTCAGTACTTGTCAATATACAATAGATGAGTCACAACTATAAACCAGAAGTGAGGCGTTTACCCCAAGCGTTTTTACACTGTTGAAGTACACTTTAAAGTACACTGACTGAAGGTATGCTCTTTTCTTGCTCACAGCTGATTTAACTCAACCCAACACCACGCTTGCTGCGGTGTTCAAGAGCGATATTTCTTTAGGGCGCGAGCCCGTGACCCTACCAATGATTTACTCCTTACTCTCTCTCCTCCAATACTCATCCTACCCCCTTACCAATCACATTTTTAGAAACGTGATGTCTCTAACTATTTACCAATCAGAGGTAGATTGAAATAAAAACATTCTTCACAATAGGTTAGTGTGTCAAGCCTGGTGTTGATGGATGTACATTTCACACAAACTATAAGATGGACTCTTAAAGTGACATGCTCTAATTTTGGGGCATACCCAGGGCTACTTAACCACAGCGCGCTAATGTTTATCCACGTAACCACAGCAACCGGAGCAGTCAGTCAAGTAATAAGACGTGGTGTCATTCAAACGGTTCTACGAGGAAATGTATAAATCCCACATCTTAGATAACGACACTGTATGATTCACAAGAACCAGGTGAACATTTCCCTGTATAATATGTCTATTAAACGTTTAAATTGGAGGCGCTATCATAGGTTAGAAAACGGCAATGAATTCGAAATCAGCAAAGTTAAGCATAGCACGCTAATGTATACCCTCGTAACCACGGCAACCTGGTCAGGCTGTCGAGTAACATAAGGTGTGGTCGCCTTCAAACGTTTCTTGAAGAAAAACTATACATCTCACAGCTTAGATAATGACACCGTATGAATCGTAAGAACCAGGCGGACATTTCCCTGTATAACAAGTCTATGAAACTCTAAAACTGGAAGCGTGGTCACAGGTTAGAAAACGGCAATGAATTTGAAATGAGCAACGTTTAGCTACTGTGGAGATTTTAGCGTTTACAGTGGATGTCAATGGAGAGCGTGGTCTTCAAACAAGCGTCCATAAAGTCAAAACTATAAATCCCACAGCTTAGATAATAACAGCATAGGACTCGTAAGAACCAGGGGAACATTTAAATGTCAAATATGTGTAAAGCAGGTGTGACCAATGTCTTCCGTCACCTCAAATCAACAAGTCGACTACTCAGGAATAGTGGATGGATGATCATTTATTCACAAGCTGCAACGATAGGGTACATGTAGCATGTTCAATGGTCAACACTCAATAAAGCCCTCCCACAGCAGTTCACGTATCTCTGCTGTGATATTAATACAATGGCCATATTAAAGGATTCTTAATTATATTATCACATTTGGTGATCGTATAGTGGTTTAGTATTTATCTCTTAGAAAACAAGACAATTTAATTTCAATTTTTCAAATGAACAATACTTAAATTTATATTTCCCATCCTTGGTTTACATTCTATAACAGCAACAGGTAAGAAATGTATTCAATTGTAAAACATTTCTCACAAACAACACATAGCATCTTTTAAATAACAATACATATTTATAGAAAAACGTCTATAAACCATTTACCTGCAACGATAGGGTACATGTAGCATGTTCAATGGTCAACACTCAATAAAGCCCTCCTAAAGAAAATGCGTCACATTAGCAACTAGCCAAAACCCATGTGAAACAGAAATTCGATAAAGTTGCTTCTAAAGTTTGAATGCATGGCTTATGTATCATTAAACTGCTTACAAACAATGTGTTTAATACAACATATAACATAAGACAAAACGTAGGCTCATTTAATAACTTTATGGCGGATTTGCCCCAGACCATTTATCAATTGGGACTTACCCACAGCAGTTCACGTATCTCTGCTGTGGATTACCCAAGATTCCCTAATTTATGGCACTACGCATTGTGCGGAGGGATTTGACCAACCGAACCACAGACAGGCTCTTTACCCATTTATGCAGGAATTTAACTCAAACCTATTTACACTGTTACACAGGCACACAATAATAATAATATATATGTGAGATTATAGTAGTGTGGCTTGCCTAAAGCAAGCACACTAATAATATATGTGAGATTATAGTAGTGTGGCTTGCCTAAAGCAAGCACACAATAATAAATTGGCCTAGACCTATTTAAATTAAACATTTTTAACAGAGGCCCATTTATATAATAATTAAAAGAAACATTCGCATAGTTCAGCATGTCGAAGCGGGATCACAAGGAGAGTCAAATGTTCCCCTGCTGCATTGGGGACGGGGTGTAAACTATTACAGCTAAGTCATGGGAAACATTTGTTTTCTCTTGAAGTATACAGGGCAGGACCCAGAATACTGCACTGAAAGAGAAGGTGAACCTCCGTTTGTCTCTTTTTTGCTACTTCGCCAACCAAGGCTGTAATTGCCTATGTAAAGGCATGCTTATTAGTTTCTCATTTCTGATTTCAGTTTGCAGTACCTTAGAGCAGGGGAGCCAAGCACTTTAAGGATCGCGACAAAACCATTTCGGGTGGTTACTCAGGGGTAATTTTAGCCTTGGGGAATTTAGATTGGAAAAAAAGCCTGCTCAGCACACTGCGAACAAACAACCATAGTGCATCTTTTTGCTGGTGTTTGTTTGCTTACATGACATTCTTAATTGCAGCCCTGATACCTACAGACGGTACTGTCGAAAACGAGTACCGTCACATTTTTAGAACTTTGGCATTGCCTTGGTACAAAAGGATCAGTTCTCATGACATCCCTAGTCCCCACTACAGTACCTACTGACTGAAACCCTGTACAGGAATAGTCTACATTACAGCATAAACGGACACCCTGGTACAAGAACAGTCTGCTTTGGGAGCCTGGTTATTTATTAGGGGGTGTACTCAGACCTCGCAGGGAGTCGAACCCTGTGCTGGTAAACCAGGAGTGCCACTACCAGGGTCCCCTAGCTAACCAGGCCTGGTCTGAACTAACCACTACTACACTAACACTTCCTGTCACTCATAGATCTGCATCTATCTAGATGATACCAACCTTTACATACATACCTGAAGCCTCTGAAAGGAAATCCTCCATACCAGCGGCTGGTGCTAGTGTACTGGAGGGCAAGACATTAAACACCCAACCGTTCACACGTAAAACTAAATGTTTTCCGTCAAATAAACAATGTCCAGTCAGGTACCATCAAATACATACTGTCCAGTCAGGTACCATCACATACACACTGTCCAGTCAGGTCAGGTAGCATCACATACACATTGTCCAGTCAGGTCAGGTACCATCAAATACATACTGTCCAGTCAGGTACCATCACATACACACTGTCCAGTCAAGTCAGGTACCATCACATACACACTGTCCAGTCAAGTCAGGTAGCATCACATACACACTGTCCAGTCAGGTCAGGTGGCATCACATACAAACTGTCCAGTCAGGTCAGGTAGCATCACATACACACTGTCCAGTCAGGTACCATCACATACACACTGTCCAGTCAGGTCAGGTGGCATCACATACACACTGTCCAGTCAGGTACCATCACATACACACTGTCCAGTCAGGTACCATCACATACACACTGTCCAGTCAGGTCAGGTGGCATCACATACACACTGTCCAGTCAGGTACCATCACATACACACTGTCCAGTCAGGTCAGGTGGCATCACATACACACTGTCCAGTCAGGTACCATCACATACAGACTGTCCAGTCAGGTCAGGTGGCATCACATACACACTGTCCAGTCAGGTACCATCACATACACACTGTCCAGTCAGGTACCATCACATACACACTGTCCAGTCAGGTACCATCACATACACACTGTCCAGTCAGGTACCATCACATACACACTGTCCAGTCAGGTACCATCACATACACACTGTCCAGTCAGGTCAGGTAGCATCACATACACACTGTCCAGTCAGGTGGCATCACATACACACTGTCCAGTCAGGTACCATCACATACACACTGTCCAGTCAGGTCAGGTACCATCACATACACACTGTCCAGCCAGGTCAGGTACCATCACATACATACTGTCCAGTCAGGTACCATCACATACACACTGTCCAGTCAGGTCAGGTACCATCAAATACATACTGTCCAGTCAGGTACCATCACATACACACTGTCCAGTCAAGTCAGGTACCATCAAATACATACTGTCCAGTCAGGTACCATCACATACACACTGTCCAGTCAGGTCAGGTACCATCAAATACATACTGTCCAGTCAGGTACCATCACATACACACTGTCCAGTCAGGTACCATCACATACACACTGTCCAGTCAGGTCAGGTACCATCACATACACACTGTCCAGTCAGGTCAGGTACCATCACATACACACTGTCCAGTCAGGTCAGGTACCATCACATACACACTGTCCAGGCTCCTCCCTCATGGGCTGACACAGGTGAATGTGCAATCCTGCAGCTTCCATTCCCAGTTTCTCACCTGTCGGCCTCGGTCAGACTCCTGTAATGTAACCATGACTGAAAAACAGTAGAGGTTAGAAAGGCATTTAATATAACTAATGTTGCAACTGCACTGACATAATACATTTCAACATGAAATAGAACAGGGATAGAGAGTGAGAAGATCCTATACCAGTGATCAATGGAGAATAGGAAGGAGAGCAGGAAGAGTGGAGGAGTGTAACGGCTGTAGGTTTATCATTACTCCCCAAATGCAGTGGTCGTCTCCTCCCTTGGAGCTGGACACGAAGCAGGTGGCAATGGTGGAACATCAAATCTTTAGCCCTCATTTTTCTGACACCATTGCAAACTTGTGAAAAAAATCATTGGCCTGTATATCTTCCTTATTTACATATTCATAAGACACAATATAGCCTGACTGTTAGCACGACTGTTCAAGTTCAAGTATGTAGCTAGGCCTCATATCAGAAATGTGCCACATCTCTCAGGTAGGCCTACATATAGGTGTGATAAAAGGGCCCAAAACATTCCGAAGGCTTGTCAGCTGCGCCAACAAAAAGTAGTTTAAAGACAGCTGTCATGGTTCTCGCTTTAGCAAATAATATTTATGTAGATTAAGTTTTGGTTTTGTAAAAATATGAAACAAAATAACAACATTTTAAAAGTACTTACTTTGTCAAAAGTCAATCGCTCAAAACCAAGACTCAAACTGCCAGGTGTGTTCAAACTTGACATTTTCTTCTTCTTTTAAATGAATCCATCTCGAAATATCAACTCTAACGCAAATAGTGCCACCACATGGCAGGTTGTGATATGGTATATAACTAATTTTGTTTAACCAAACCGCCATGCAAATTAAGCAAAAAACAGTATTTCGACTCATGGTTCATATCAATAAATCAAACGTTCATTCCTTAATCTTTGTATTAAAGACTTCTTTCACTGGTACACCAATTTTAAACAAAATTACTTCTCGGTTTTGTAATTAAAGAAAATTTGCATGAGGCCAATTCCATTACAATAATATTTTGATCAAAATAATATGACACATTAATTTCATAGCAAAAACTATTTTTTTACTTCCCTCATACATCTTTAAATAAGCTGTATGGTGACAGAAGGTGGTCTCTCAGTTTTCCAGCCCTAGTGATCTACAAATGCCCCTCACTGAGACCAACACCATAGAGCGAGGAGACACCACTAAACTGGTCTCTTTTAAAGGCCCCTGACCAACACCATAGAGCGAGGAGACACCGCTAAGCTGGTCTCTCTTAAAGGCCCCTGACCAACACCATAGAGCGAGGAGACACCGCTAAGCTGGTCTCTTTTAAAGGCCCCTGACCAACACCATAGAGTGAGGAGACACCACTAAGCTGGTCTCTTTTAAACGCCCCTGACCAACACCATAGAGCGAGGAGACACCACTAAGCTGGTCTCTTTTAAACGCCCCTGACCAACACCATAGAGCGAGGAGACACCACTAAGCTGGTCTCTTTTAAAGGCCCCTGACCAACACCATAGAGCGAGGAGACACCACTAAGCTGGTACATTTGTTCTTCTCAGTAGGTATTTCTACAGGAAGGATCCACCACTTCTTTATTTTGCACCCTCTAAACTATGCCTTTAAATTGCATAGTGGTGAGAGTAATATTTGTAACGGTTAAAGAAGAGGTGATTCTATGAAATGCAGCATCTCCTTTACACCTTCAGTCCAATTAGACCTCTTTAAGTCTGATCTACAGGTCACATGCCCCATTAGACCTCTTTAAGTCTGATCTACAGGTCACATGCCCCATTAGACCTCTTTAAGTCTGATCTAAAGGTCACATGCCCCATTAGACCTCTTTAAGTCTAAACTACAGGTCAAATGTACCATTTCCAGGAGACCCAGTCATCTCCCAATCACTTTCCAGAAGGGACACTCAGAGATTTACATATAACAGCTGTCCTCTGTATAAGACGTTGCTGTAGTTCAGGACTTCTATGCTATGAAGTTGCATATGGCGCATGTACTTTCAATAGGATTGTCTCTGTGTAAGACGTTGCTGTAGTTCAGGACTTCTTCTATGCTATGAAGTGGCATATGGCACATACAGTTAGGCCCAAAAATATTTGGACAGTGACACAAGTTTTGTTATTTTAGCTGTTTACGAAAACATATTCACGATACAATTATATAATCAATATGGGCTTAAAGTGCAGACTCTCAGCTGTAATTTGAGAGTATTCACATCCAAATTGGAGCAAGGGTTTAGGAATTACAGCTCTTTAATACGTAGCCGCCTCTTTTTCAAGGGACCAAAAGTAATTGGACAATTGACTCAGAAGGCTGCAAAAAAAAAAATAACAACGCTGCATGGGCTCTTCCCTCATTAACCTGTCATCAGTTAAGCAGTTAAAAGGTCTGGAGTTGATTCCAGGTGTAGCGTTTGCATTTGGAAGCTGTTGCTGTGAACACACAACATGCGGTCAAAGGAGCTCTCAATGGAGGTGAAACAGACCATCCTGAGGTTGAAAAAAAAGAAGAAATCCATCAGAGAGATAGCAGAAATGTTAGGAGTGGCCAAATCAACAGTTTGGTACATTCTGAGAAAATAGAGTGCACTGGTGAGCTTGGGAACTCAAAAAGGCCTGGACGTCCACGGAAGACAACAGTGGTGGATGATCGCAGAATCCTTTCCATGGTGAAGAAAACCCCCTTCACAACATCCACTCAAGTGAAGAACACTCTCCAGGAAGTAGGTGTATCAGTATCTAAGTCTACCATAAAGAGAAGACTTCATGAGAGTAAATACAAAGGATTCACCACAAGGTGCAAACCATTAATCAGCCTCAAAAATAGAAAGGCCAGAATTGACTTTGCCAAAAAACACCTGAAGAAGCCAACCCAGCTCTGGAACAGCATTCTTTGGACAGATGAGACTAAGATCAACCTGTACCAGAATGATGGGAAGAAGAAAGTTTGGAGGAGAATTGGAGCAGCTCATGATCCAAAGCACACCACATTTTCTGTAAAACATGGTGGAGGCAGTGTGATGGCATGGGCATGCATGGCTTCCAATGGCACTGGGTCACTTGTGTTTATTGATGATGTGACAAAAGACAGAAGCAGCCGGATGAATTCTGAAGTGTATAGGGATATACTTTCTGCTCAGATTCAGCCAAATGCAGCAAAGTTGATTGGACGGCGCTTCACAGTACAGATGGACAATGACCCAAAACATACTGCAAAAGCAACCCAGGAGTTTTTTAAAGCAAAGAAGTGGAATATTCTGCAATGGCCGAGTCAATCACCAGATCTCAACCAAATAGAGCATGCATTTCACTTGCTCAAGACAAAACTTAAGGCAGAAAGACCCACAAACAAGCAACAACTGAAGACCGCTGCAGTAAAGGCCTGGCAAAGCATCACAAAGGAGGAAACCCAGCGTTTGGTGATGTCCATGGGTTCCAGACTTCAGGCAGTCATTGCCTGCAAAGGATTCTCAACAAAATATTGAAAAGTAACATTTTACTTGGGGTTATGTTTATTTGTCCAATTACTTTTGAGCCCCTGAAATGAGGAGCGTTTGTATAAAAATAGCTACAATTCCTACATGTTTAATCATATATTTTTGTTCAACCCCTTGAATTAAACCTTAAAGTCTGCACTTCAGTTCCGTTGTAGTTGTTTCATTTCAAATCCAATGTGGTGGCATGCAGAGCCCAAATCATGAAGATTGTGTCACTGTCCAAATATTTTTGGGCCTAACTGTATACTTTCAATAGGATTGTCCCAAATAAGGAGTGTGAAGACCATGTGGAGGATATCAAGGATAATTTATTCTTATCAACATGATCAGTCTTGGTTACATGGCTGACGGCAATCATTTAGAAAGGCAGAGACATATGAGAGAGCAGCAGCACTGCGCATGTGCCTGATTATATACTGCTGTTGTTTTTAGGAAAAAATGGGGGCCTCTTTGTTACTGATATCCTTCAGTAAAGAACCTCTTTCATGACTACATGGCTCTGGGATGTTACATGCACCAACCACCAGACAGACAGACAGACAGACAGACAGACAGACAGACATATAGATAGTTACATAAATATACATGGAGAATTAGACAGACATATAGATAGTTACATAAATATACAGGGAGAATTAGACAGACATATAAAGCTATAGTTACATAAATATACAGGGAGATTAGACTAGACCATCTTATTGGCTCTCCTCCTGTAACTCCTCCCCCATCTCTTCTGTTTCCACCAGTCCTGAGCCGCTGGGGGAGGGGTCTCCTGGCCCCTCCTTCTCCTGGGGACTGAGGGAGGACAAGGAGGAAGGGAGAGATGAGCGTTGGGAAGAGGGGATGGAGTCTTCTGGCTGCACTACTTCTTTCTCACCGTCCGCACTACTGGAGCTTCCAAAGTGGAGGACACCTCTCCCTCTCTCCCCCTCTCTCTCTCTCTCTCCCTCCCTCCCCCTCTCCTTCTCTCTCTCTGCCTCCCTCCCCCTCTCCCCCTCCCTGTCACTGTGCTCATGGTAAAGTTGGGGGTCCAGGCGGAGGTACGTGGTGCTCAGGTGCCTCAGCTCCAGGTCAAAGGGTGAGTTGGAGCTCTGCTGAGTTTGGGGGTCCCTCCTCTTATTCTTCCGCTGATGGGGGGCGGGGTGGGGGGTAGGGTGACCTTCTGGTAGCAGGGACTGGATCTTTGGGAGCCAACGCTTCCGAACTCGCCGGGCGTTAGTGCACATGTCCGCCGCAATCACATTCATCTCACTCTCTTTGAAGTTCGGAGCAAAGTTTTGACAGTAGACTGGAGATACAGACAATATGAACTGTTACCATGGGGGGGCAGAACATTTCCAATTCTAAATATATTTTTTCACAACGAACCTACAATGTCAGGATTTACAATCTCTAAATATGCAGAATATATTTAAGATTACAGACTGTGTGTGAGAGAGACACATGTGACTGTTTACAGAGTGTGTGACACAGGAATACGTGTGACTGTGTTTACAGAGTGTGTGACACAGGAATACGTGTGACGGTGTTTACAAAGTGTGATAGACTTACGTTTCACTGTGTTTAAGACCCGGTTGTCCAGCGGCTTTCGGCTCGGATCATTGGTGGAGGAGCGGATGCCTGTCCCACAGCTATTGGCCAGTGTGTTTCTAAGGATACAATAACACAATCAGCATTTTCTATTGGCCAGTGTGTTTCTAAGGATACAATAACACAATCAGCATTCTCTTTCCGTCCATATCTCCCTTCATCCATTCAACTGTCAAAATCTGTCAGACATACATGCACATTCCATAAATATATGACATTGAATGAAAAAAAATCTGTTCACTATATACTTATGAAATATGAAAAACGCACTTGCAAATGTTAATTTTCTGTTTACATGTAACATATTGCTATGAAAATAAATTTAATTAACTGTATGTATACAAATGTGCATATCCTTTTTCTCTGTATTACACAGTATGGTGCAGTATTGACTTTTTCCATTGAACTTTTACCTATTAGCCAAAGCGAAAAACTAAGATAATTAAAAGGATTTTGATAACATGACATTACCACATATAACCACATTACTCAAAGACTGTGTAGCTAAGTCATGTCCATTTATCAAAACCAGAACATTAGGAAAATAAAAAAATTTAGGCAAAGTTTTTTGTGCAGATGCAAATCTTTCAAAACTGTCATCCGGTTTAAAATGTTATGAAGCGATTCGTATCCAGTGCTGTTCTTAACTTTCATACAAGGCTGCATTTTACAGTTCTCAGCCCTAACTGATGCTGCCCGGTTTACATTTGAATAAAGTCCCTTATGGGCTTCCATACCTAACTGATGCTGCCCGGTTTCATTTACATTTGAATAAAGTCCCTTATGGGCTTCCATACCTAACGGATGCTCCCCGGTGTCATTTACATTTGAATAAAGTCCCTTATGGGCTTCCATACCTAACTGATGCTTGCGGTGAAAAAGGGTGAGGCCAGTTTTCCCCTCCCTCCGCTTTGGTGGCAACGCATCACCTGCTACGAGATCCAACAGATTCAAGATAATTGCGTGAAAATGTTGGGACTGACCTGTCAAAGAAAGTGGCCAGCAGGCGGCGCAGGAGGACCTTGTGTTTGATTCCAGCACACAGGTGGCAGTTCATCAGCTGACCTCTCGTCATGTAAACACCTGATCCTGTGTTGTGTTATGTACAAACACCCACCCACACAAAGGTCTTTGTCAAATAGAGAGAATGCAACAATAAAAAAACCCAAACATTGTCGTCCCCCTGACAGCTGTCCAGTGTCATAGGATCCAGTACAATAGTGTGTGAATAGGTTCCAACAAACTGCACATGTCCTACCAGTACCGTACTAACCCGTTCTAACCCTAACCCTAACCATCACTGTACACTAACCTAACCCTGTCCTACCTAATGCCCCATCACGGTACTCCAACCTAACACTAACCCTGTCCTACCTAATGCCCCATCACTGTACTCTAACCTAACCCTGTCCTACCTAATGCCCCATCACTGAACTCTAACCTAACCCTGTCCTACCTAATGCCCCATCACTGTTCTCTAACCTAACCCTGTCCTACCTAAGGCCCCATCACGGTACTCTAACCTAACCCTGTCCTACCTAACGCCCCATCACTGTACTCTACCCTAACCCTATCCTACCTAATGCCCCATCACGGTACTCCAACCTAACCTAACCCTGTCCTACCTAACGCCCCATCACTGTACACTAACCTAACCCTGTCCTACCTAAGGCCCCATTACGGTACTCTAACCTAACCCTGTCCTACCTAACGCCCCATCACTGTACACTAACCTAACCCTGTCCTACCTAATGCCCCATCACTGTACTATAACCTAACCCTGTCCTAACTAATGCCCCATCATGGTACTCCAACCTAACACTAACCCTGTCCTACCTAATGCCCCATCACGGTACTCTAACACTAACCCTGTCCTACCTAATGCCCCATCACTGTACACTAACCTAACCCTGTCCTACCTAATGCCCCATCACTCTACTATAACCTAACCCTGTCCTAACTAATGCCCCATCACGGTACTCCAACCTAACCCAGTCCTACCTAATGCCCCATCACTGTACTCCAACCTAACCCTAACCCTGTCCTACCTAATGCCCCATCACTGTACTCTAACCTAACCCTGTTCTACCTAATGCCCCATCACTGTACTCTAACCTAACCCTAACCCTGTCCTACCTAATGCCCCATCACTGTCCTACCTAATGCCCCATCACTGTGTAACTTAACACTAACCCTGTCCTACCTAATGCCCCATCACTGTACTCTAACTTAATCATAACCCTGTCCTACCTAATGCCCCATCACTGTACTCTACCTTAACCATAACCCTGTCCTACCTAATGCCCCATCAATGTGTAACTAAACTATAACCCTGTCCTACCTAATGCCCCATCACTGTCCTCTAACTTAATCATAACTCTGTCCTACCTAATGCCCCATCACTGTGTAACTTAACCATAACTCTGTCCTACCTAATGCCCCATCACTGTACTCTAACTTAACCATAACTCTGTCCTACCTAATGCCCCATCACTGTACTACCTAATGCCCCTAACATAACCCTGTAACCATAACCCTGTCCTACCCTGTCCTACCTAATGCCCCATCACTGTGTAACGTAACCATAACCCTGTCCTACCTAATGCCCCATGACTGTACTCTACCCTAACCCTGTCCTACCTAATGCCCCATCAATGTGTAACTTAACCATAACCCTGTCCTACCTAATGCCCCATCACTGTGTAACTTAACCATAACCCTGTCCTACCTAATGCCCCATCACTGTGTAACTTAACCATAACCCTGTCCTACCTAAAGCCCAATCACTGTACTCTAACTTAACCATAACTCTGTCCTACCTAACGCCCCATCACTGTGTAACTTAACCATAACTCTGTCCTACCTAATGCCCCATCACTGTTCTCTAACTTAACCATAACCCTGTCCTGCCTCGCTCCACCTCTACTCTAGTCTACTATACTGTATCACCTCTAACCAAATCAACCTCTGTTCTACTCTATTCTATTGTCTTTCTGTTTGACTCTCCAGCCCAGTTGTATTCTTGTCTTACCCCCAACCAGTTCCACCTTCTC
This sequence comes from Galaxias olidus, assembly GCA_026901105.3. Taxonomy (NCBI): domain Eukaryota; kingdom Metazoa; phylum Chordata; class Actinopteri; order Galaxiiformes; family Galaxiidae; genus Galaxias; species Galaxias olidus. Next base: position 23,416 of record JAPMUY010009113.1, read on the forward strand.
CCCTGGGTCTCCCTCGGTGTAAAGGGTGGGGTGACAGCGATAGCCAATCTGACTGATCAGACTGGCTGGTAGGGCCATGGTGTCTCGGCCTATCAGGACGCAGGGGCGCCGCTCAGAGGCCAATGGCAGCGACAGCAGCTCCATCTTCTCCTGGACTGGAGAACAGAGGGGAATATTAATTTTGCAACCAGGAAGTCATGACAATAGTAAGATCAGGATAATGCTAATCATATTTGATGGCTGTCTTTACTCCAGGCCTGTGGATGGTTCTGCTCTTAGAATGGTCATCCCAGTTCATTCCCATTCTGCTTCGTTTATCAACAACCACACAAGTACATCCGCTTGTTTATCAGTGCTAGTGGAGCACTCAAACACTTTAGAATAGTCTAGACCAGTAACACCAGTTACAGATCACATAGCATAGACATTGTAGAATGGTCTAGACCAGTAACACCAGTTATAGTTCATCCATCATATGAAGGTTTGTTGTAGAATGTTCTAGACCAGTAGTAACACCAGTAATAGTTCACCTAGCATATATGTGGGTGGGTAGGTAGGTAGGCACATGCATTTGTGTAATCTCTGGTAGATGGAAATAGATTCATTTCAAAATGATCCATGCAAACGACAAATCAAATGAGATAGCTGACAAAACATTATCATTAGTCAAAATCTAAATGAGGTAAGTAGGTAGGTTAATTGTCCTACTTACCAACCTATCCACCCACCTACCTACCTACCTACCTACCTACCTCATTATTGGATGTACAAGCACAAGGCGCATAGCAGGCTCACTAAGTACAGTGGAGCTCATATTTTGTTTTGCGTAGATTATTGTCTTTTTGCACATGTATGTCTTTTTTAGAGGTAGCTATATAGGTAGCTAATGTTTTGTTCTTCAGCTGGTATATTTTTTATAACTTTTTAACATCAATTTGTTTTTACAAAATCATTTTGAAACTGTTGCCAATCAAGTTGTTTTGGTTTAAATTGATGTTGGCTGCTAGCTGGCTAGCCTGGTTAAATGAGACGTGCGTGCTGACAGTGTTGGACAAATCACAATAGTATGGCTACGGGTCTGTCTGAGTATGAGGTAGTCCTTGTTTGGGCCGGTGGAGCCTGCTTAAAGCATTGTTGGAGTGCGCTATTGGTCAGGTGCAGGCACAGACTGGCCATCGGGAAGTACTGGAGATTTCCCGGTGGCCCGGTCTTGTGAGGGCCGGTAGTTTTTTCCCAGCCCAGGCATTATATTCAATAGGTTATTTTAGTTGCAGTCACTGTGCAGTCTGTTATAGCCAGTAACAGTTGCCATCACAACTGAAAGTATCTAGTACTCGAGCAGTATCTAGTGTTTGTAAAAAGTATCTAGCGCACATTGCCGAAACATGGCTATAAAAAAACACAAACGCAGCCAGTTCAGAGAAGGTTCACCTAAATAATTAAACTTCAAAGAGTGACACGCAGCAGTGCTTTGCCTTGCTTACATGTTGTGTGCAGTGAACTATAATTAACTAAATAACTAAATGTTTTTGTTAACCTTGGGATTTCTATGCCAAAATCCAGCTGCAGGTTTGACCATTTCTCTAGTTAGAAGTTAATGCAACATTTCTCTAAAACAACAATAGGCTATCCTATAACCCAGTTTGCGTGACAAAGAACCAACCATGATAAACTAAAGCAATGTCTAAAAATAGCTTTGCTAGCCCACTCCCATTCTTCATAATTAAAACATTTGCTGTTGTAGGGTTTCCATGTTTGTTGAGTTAAAGAGCTGCTCATTTCTAACTTCTCTTGTAATTTTTGTAGTTCGAACGGTTTATTTTTAAATAAACTCTACACTGTTTTAGACACAGTAGATGCAGCACTGCTGATTGCAAGGACTGCAAGTTTCTGCAGTAGCTTTAACTTGTGGACTAATTCAAGAAAATCGTACAGGGCTGCAGAGTAGGGGAGTAGAGTCATTCCTGCCCCAATGATCGTACAGGGCTGCACAGTAGGGGAGTAGACTCATTCCTGCCCCAATGATCGTACAGGGCAGCAGAGTAGGGGAGTAGACTCATTCCTGCCCCAATGATCGTACAGGGCAGCAGAGTAGGGGAGTAGACTCATTCCTGCCCCAATGATCGTACAGGGCAGCAGAGAAGGGGAGTAGACTCATTCCTGCCCCAATGATTGTACAGGGCTGCAGAGTAGGGGATGTAGACTCATTCCTGCCCCAATAATTGTACAGGGCTGCAGAGTTAGGGAGTAGACTCATTCTTGCCCCAATGAGCTTCCATTGGCGCGTATTGCAGTTCCATTTTTGACCACACGGCGCTATTCTGCCATCAAAATCAGGGTGCTGAGGTCTCTTGTCTCAAGATTGCAATATTACGCAACACACTAAATTAAGACTGAACAACTGAAATAACTAGTTTACCTTTCAAAGATCAAATGTTCTTGAATAGTTTGTTAAATTGATTGCACAGAATCTAGGTAGGCCTAATTTGCAATGGAAATTATGATGTATTAAGGTGCAAAAATTGGAAGGAAGAACACATTTTTCGGGTGGATGATTTTATTTTAGACTCAGCCCCATCTGCCCATACCGTATAGGAATGGCCGTGCCTGAATAGTAATTGAAGCATAGATATGTTTTGTGCCTGAATAGTAATTGAAGCATAGATATGTTTTGTGCCTGAATAGTAATTGAAGCATAGATATGTTTGTGCCTGAATAGTAATTGAAGCATAGATATTTTTTGTGCCTGAATAGTAATTGAAGCATAGATATGTTTTGTGCCTGAATAGTAATTGAAGCATAGATATGTTTTGTGCCTAAATAGTAATTGAAGCATAGATATGTTTTGTGCCTGTATAGTAATTGAAGCATAGATGTTTTGTGCTCTTGAGATGAGAGGGATGACTGACCACTCACCTAAAATTAGGTGTTAGGTGATCATTAATTATACTTTGAAGTTTCGTTTTCTGTACACACCAACAGCAAAACCACGGACAATGTGTTTAATGGTTTTACACATAGGCCTTAGCCTAAAGCAAGCAATAGGTCATAATGTTATTTTTAATTAATGATTCGTTCATTGATCGACAAACGTGGTGTTGATTCTAATCGAGTTTATCAAATTGGGGCCGATTGACAGCAAATTCCCAAGCTGCTTTTTCTTGCCAGTCCACCCCTGGTCATGTGCTCTCACCATGAGAGGGAATGGTGCCTGACCAAAGTCTCGCCATCAGAACTCTACCTATGCTGGGATAATTGGCTTGAAGTAGATACTACTCATCATGTTCGTGGCAGTTGCCTGCCGCCTCCTCTTCCAAGCATCCGGTAACCCAAATAGGACTCCTTTAGCTATCCATCCTAACCCTAGCCCTAACCCTAACCCATCCGATAACCCAAATGGGACTACTTCAGCTATCCATCCTAACCCTAACCCTATCCCATCCGATAACCCAAATGGGACTCTTCAGCTATCCATCCTAACCCTAACCCTAACCCTAACCCATCCGATAACCCAAATGGGACTCTTCAGCTATCCATCCTAACCCTAACCCTAACCCTATCCATTCCACACTGGCACTTGCACATTCATCCATACAGCGTCAATGCATCGTGTTCTGAACCCTTAGATGTGAAGAGCAGATGTGGGATTTCTTGGGCGGACTATAATACTTGCACCCTACTACTATTGGATTGTAATGTATTTTGTTATTGTTTAAAATGTTTTCATTATTTTTGTTTTGTTTTATTTCATGTTTAATTACATTTTAAACAGGACACTGCTGTAAAAGAGGCTTTGTCTCAGTCAGTCAACCCTGTATAGATAGATCAAATAATAATAATAATAACCTCACCGGACTTGGGTTGAATACACTACGGCTGTTGAGAGGTCAGAGGCTAGCGGTTCAGCTTCCTGGCCTAAACTATATCATTCATCTCAGATGGCACTGCCTTAACTGTACAAGGTCAAAGGAAGGGTCAAGAAAGAGCTAAGACAGTGCATGTCAGAGCACAAACCAAGCATGAAGTCAAAGGAATCATATTTCGCCACTACAACAGGCATTTGGTCCAGTTAGATTTACAATGTATTGTGTCAAGTGCATTTTCTTTCATTATGTGTGCTTAAGGGTTGAAATTAATGCACTGTGCACTCTGGTGCAAATGTCCAAAAAAGTAATTTTCTTTAAGTTTTTGACCTTCTGAATTCTTCACGTTTCAGTCAACACTAGGCTGTCATGTCTCGTCAACTTTGTTAAATGTTATGTGGTTATGAGATTGAAGTGTGTACTGATCTTCCCTCTCGTTTCAGAACCTGTTTTCTCCCCTCGTGTGTTCCTCGTCGGGATAATTGCCTGCCCCGCCCCTTATTGGTGTCACCTGTGTCCACTTACCTCCTGTTTAAATAGTCCTTGTTTTCCATGTCCTGTGCCAGTTCGTCTTTGTACCATGTGTCAAGCGTTCCCGCGATTTATGAATACTCAAGTGCTTTTTGGTTTTGACCCTTGCCTGTGCCATCGTCTCTGTTTTTGCCTTCTCCTTATCGGATTGTCTGCCTGGTTTTCTGACTGCCTTCCTGTGTACCGAACCTCGCTTACCAATAAAACGATCTTTGATACACCAATATCCCGTTTAAGGAGTCCTGCATTTGGGTCCAGCCTTCCAGTGGTGCCACCAGGCATAACATAGGCATAACATAATTATACACCAATAAGCCAAAACCTTAAAACCACCTGCATAATATTATGCAGGTCCCCCTTGTGCCGCCAAAACAGCTCTGACCCATCGAGGCAATGACTCCACAAGACCTCTGAAGGTGTTAGCAGCAGATCCCTTAAGTCCTGTAAGTTGCGAGGTGGTGCCTCCAAGGATCAGACTTGTTGTTCCAGCACATCCCACAGATGCTCGATCAGATTGAGATCTGGGGAATTTGGAGGCCGAGTCAACACCCTCAATTCTTTGTCATGTTCCTCAAACCATTCCTGAACAATATTTGCAGTGTAGCAGGGCGCGGGGTGTTCTTGGACTACAACGTTTACAGTAGGTAGGTGGAACCTGTCAAAGTAAAATCCACATGAATGCCAGGACCCAAGGTTTCCCAGAAGAACATTGCCCAGAGCATCTCATTACATCCATCGGCTTGCCTTCTACCCATAGTGCATCCTGGTGCCATCTCTTCCCCAGGTAAATGACACATACACACCCAGCCATCCACACAATCTAAAAGAAACCGTGATTCACCAGACCAGGCCACCTTCTTCCATTGCTACATGGTCCAGTTCTGACGCTCACATGCCCATAGTAGGCACTTTCGGCGGTGGACAGGGGTCAGCATGGGCACTCTGATCGGTCTGTGGCTATGCAGCCCCAAATGCAGCAAGCTGCGATGCACTGTGTGTTTTGACACCTTTCTACCAAAGCCAGCATTAACGTTTTCAGCAATTTGTGCTACAGTAGCTCTTCCATGGGATGGGACCAGACGGGCTAGCACTCGCTCCCCACGAGCATCAAAGAGTCGTGGCTGCTCATGACCCTGTCACAGTTCACCACTTGTCTTTCCTTGGACCACTTTTGGTAGGTACTAACAACTGCATACCAAGAACACCCCACAAGACCTGCAGTTTTGGAGATGCTCTAGCCCAGTCATCTAGTCATCACAATTTGGCCCTATTGCTCAGATCCATACGCTTGCCCATTTTTTCTGCTTCTAACATATCAACTTCAAGGACTGACTGTTCACTTACTGCCTAATATCTCCTACCCCTTGACAGGTTTCATTGTAACGAGATGATCAATATTATTCACTTCACCTGTCAGTGGTTTTAATGTTTTGGCTGATTGGTGTATATAATAGAGATATTAATGGAAATTGAGTGATATTGAAAAATGTATCGTGATAAAAATTTGTCATATCGCCCAGCCATACTTTGGAGGTATTGGTGGGATGTCCTATACCATTAGCTGACTTACTGTAGCAGGATGGTGGGATGGGCTATACCATAGTTGACTTACTGTAGGGGTTTGTGGGATGTCCTATATCGTTAGCTGACTTACTGCATGGCCTATACCATTAGCTGACTTACTGTAGGGGTTCGTGGGATGTCCTATATCGTTAGTTGACTTACTGCATGGCCTATACCATTAGCTGACTTACTGTAGCAGGATGTTGGGATGGGCTATACCATTAACTGTCTTGCTGTAGGGGTTGGTTGGATGGCCTATACCATTTGCTGACTTACTGTAGCGATTTGTTGGGATGGGTTATACTATTAGTTGCCTTACTGTAGGGGTTGTTCAGATGTGTTGTACCATTAGCGGACTACTGTAGCTGGTTGGTTGGATGGGCTATACCATCAGCTGATTTACTGTAATCAGTTGGTGGGATGAGCTATACCATTAGCTGATTACTGGAGAGGTTGGTTGGATTGCCTATACCATTAGCTACGTTACTGTAATGAGTTGGTGAGATGGGCTATAACATTAGCTGCCTTGATGTAGGCCTTGCTGGAATGGGCTATACCATTAGCTGCCTTACTGTAGGGGTTGTTGGGATGAGCTGTACAATTAGATGCCTTACTATAGGGGTTGCTGGGATGAGCAATACAATTAGCTGCCTACTGTAGGGGTTGGTTGGATGACCTATACAATTAGCTACCTTACTGTAATGAGTTGTTGGGATGGGCTATACCATTATCTACCTTACTGTAGGGGCTGATGGAATGGCCTATAACATTAGCTGACTTACGGTAGGGGTTGGTGGCATGGCCGTAGATCTGACCATAGACTCCATGCGTGCCGCTGCTATAGAAGTCTTCTTCCAGCTCCTCCTCTGTAGGGTGTGAGGTGGGGCTGTCTGTAGCAGGAAGACTGGAGCCCCCTGGGCTAGAGCGTTCCCCAGTGGCCTGGAGGTATGACTGCAGGCCAGATGGTACAACCTCTGCACTACTGGCCCCAGCTGTCCCACCAGGCCCCATGTAACACAGAGCACTACCCCTAGTGGCAAGAAGGCTTCCTGCCTCCCCCCGTTCCTCTCTGTCCTCTACGGGAGTCTCCGGTCTCTCCTGTTTGATCCGACTGCAGACCAGCAGCAGCTCTTCAGGAGTGAGCCCTGTGTGGTGCTGCTGTTGCTGTGTGTCGTCGCCAGCAGAGGGCGTCTGTGAGTCACAGCAGAGAGGTGAGCTGCTGCTCTTCATCATGAGCTCCATGCCGCGCTCCACCACACTCTGGATCTGTAGGTAGCCCGCCGTGTACATCAGAAGCAGCTGCTGGCTGGGCGTCATGCTGAGTCGACCCGTGTAGCAGAACGTCAGGATCTGGTGGAAACAGGCCGGGGTGACGGAAGAGGGCAGCTCAAACACGGAGGGGGAGGAGGAGGAGGAGGCAGCAGAGCTGAACAGATCTCTGAAGTACAGACTGCTGGCGGCCAGCACGGCCCGGTGGGCTTCAAAGGCCTGCCCCTGCACCAGGATGGACACATCACAGTACTGCCCACGCAGCCTCTGCTGGTTCAAGCTGCCCAGGACAGAGGTGCCAAAGTCTGGGATCTCCACCTCCACCACCTGGGACATGTTGGAGCTCAGGGCGGGGGGACGTCTAACGCCTGGGGAGAGCAGGGAGGCATGGGGCTGTAGCAGGGGTCACAACAGAAGCCTGGGGGGGATCAACCCAGCCCAGAGTTCAAAGGTCAACAGGGATAAAGAAATGTTGGGCAGGAGGTCTGCTCAGACAAGATCAACGTCTAAATGGAGGAGAGGGGTGGATGGATAAGGACTATAGTGAGGGAAGGGAGGTGGAGAGAGAGCAAGGGAGGAATGAGGGAAGTGACAGAGAGAGAGACAGATGGGTGGGAGGGGAGACAGACTTGAAGGGGAGAGAGAGGGAGGGAGAGAGAGGAAGAGAGGGAGCAGAGATTAAAAGTTTTTCACATCAAGACCAAGCAAACCAGTGATACATATTACACGGATACTAAAAGGAATCAATACCATCTCAGCTGTTTGCAAACATAAACACAGCAAAAACCTTTCAACATCTACTCAATCAAACCTTATATCAACTACATCAACACACTTCTGCTGCTAACACACATATTACATAAGTTAGCATTTGCAGTAAAAAACCAGCATTCCAGGCACCAATAAACCCCCTACACATGCAGACAACTCAACCCCAGCGCACTCGCCTCCTCTCCCCCTACAGTAAACACTCGCCCAGCTAGAGACGGAAGTGTGTTTCTCACCAGACAGCTCTTCTCTGCATGCAGTCTATGTGTCTGAGGTAGGCAGGAGGCTGGCAGGCAGGGTGAGGTCCTCCTCACAATCAATGCATCGTCTAGCGTATGTGTCACAGAGGAAAAGAGGGCAGGCTATAGACACAGCAGACAGAGTGAAGCGAGGGAGCGAGGGAGGGAGGGAGGGAGGGAGGGAGATGAAAGGAGGAGTCATTTGAGGACAGTGAGAGCTAATGCAGCTAACTGCTCTGCAGAGGGCTGACTGGGTACTATAGGGAGGGAGAGACGGAGGTAGGGAGAGAGAGAGATGAAGCGAGGGAGACAGAAAAAGAAAGACAGGCAGAGAGAGATATAGAGAGAAGACGAGAGGGGCATGTATTACGCAGATCATCTGCTAGAGGAAATAGCCTCAACCAAGGTTGAATTTAAAGGGACCTTAGCAAACGACTGCAGCTCAGACACACACACACACACACACACACACACAGAGCACGGGATGTTATCACTAGTTCGTCTGTCTGTCTCTCTGCCGGTCTGTCTGTATCTCTGACCGTCTGTCTGCCGGCCTGTCTCTCTGTCTGCCTGTCTCTCTGCTTGTCTGACTGTGTGGCATGACTTGGCCAAATGCACAGCGCTGCATTGCAGTCCCCAGCCCGACTTGGCATGCCCAGTACATAGTGTGCATACTGCGTCTATATGCCAACTAAGAAGACACACTCACGGGTTACAAGCGCGCGCACACACACACACACACACACACACACACACACACACACAATCCTGAATACTGTAAGCTCAGCCAGTATAACGCAATTAACCCTATCATTTCATTATCTGTAGATGGCTACATGTAATAAAGAGGCTTGAGGACAATCAGGCAGAGGAAGGGAAAAGAGGGGGGGGGGGGTGCTAAAGACATAGACACATCTATATTTTAACATTACAGAGTGACATCTATCTTATAACATTTGAGTGACTGTCTGTGTATCTTATAACATTAGTGTCTATGTGTGTATCTTATACCATTAGTGTCTGTGTGTGTATCTTATAACATTAGTGTCTATGTCATCATCATCATCATCATCATCATCTTCTTCCGCTTTGTCCAGGGTCGGGTCACGGAGGTAGCAGTTCCAGCAGGGCATCCCAAACTTCCTTTTCCCGGGCCACATTTACCAGCTCTGACTGGGGGATTCCAAGGCGTTCCCGGGCCAGTGTGGAGATATAATCCCTCCACCTGGTCCTAGGTCTGCCCTGCGGCCTCCGCCCAGCTGGACGTGCCTGGAACACCTCCCTAGGGAGGCGGCCAGGTGGCATCCTTACTAGATGCCCGAACCACCTCAACTGGCTCCTTTCTAAGCAAAGAAGCAGCGGCTCTACTCTGAGTCCCTCACGAATGGCTGAACTTCTCAACCTATCCCTAGGGAGATGCCAGCCACCCTCCGGAGGAAACTAATTTCCGCCGCTTGTATCTGTGATCTCATTCTTTTGGTCATGACCCACTCTTCATGACCATAGGTGAGAGTAGGAACGAAGATAGACCGGTAGATTGAGAGCTTTGCCTTCTGGCTCAGCTCTCTCTTCGTCACAACGGTGCGATAAAGCGACTGCAATACCGCACCCGCTGCTCCAATTCTCCGGCCCATCTCTCGTTCCATTTTCCCCTCACTCGAGAACAAGACCCCGAGATACTTGAACTCCTTCACTTGGGGTAAAGACTCATTCCCTACTTGGAGTAGACAATCCATCGGTTTCCTGCTGAGAACCATGGCCTCAGATTTGGAGGTGCTGATCCTCATAGTGTCTATGTGTGTATCTTATAACATTAGTGTCTATGTGTGTATCTTATAACATTAGAGTCTATGTGTATCTTATAACATTAGTGTCCATGTCTGTATCTTATAACATTAGTGTCTATGTGTATCTTATAACATTAGTGTCTATGTGTGTATCTTATAACATTAGAGTCTATGTGTATCTTATAACATTAGTGTCTATGTGTGTATCTTATAACATTAGTGTCTATGTGTGTATCTTATAACATTAGTGTCTATGTGTATCTTATACCATTAGTGTCTATGTGTGTATCTAATACCATCGTTATCAATATTACCTGCATCTTGTTTATCCTTTAGGTTTGGAATTGTAAAGCCTGGCAGTTTGCGCCTTTTTCGAAGGCTTACAATAAAGAAGAGTGACCTAGTCCGCGGCTAATGAATCTTTGGAACGACGAAAGCAGAAAAGGCCAATACATTAAGTTGAAAAATTAATGGATTTGGGACGCGTGGATTTTCCACTGTTTGGATTTATCCAATCATCAAAACATCGCAAGTTACCGTGAGTAAATAGATGCGTTGTTTTGTGTTTGTGATCATCTGATTGGGCTATTTTGCATATAGTGTGTGAAAGGTTGACGTTCCGAGAGACAGAGCGCTGCAGCCAGAGTTTTAACTAGGACTAAACAGAGACAGTTTTAACTAGGACTAAACAGAGCGCTGCAGCCAGAGTTTTAACTAGGACTAAACAGAGACAGAGCGCTGCAGCCAGAGTTTTAACTAGGACTAAACAGAGACAGAGTTTTAACTAGGACTAAACAGAGAGACAGAGCGCTGCAGCCAGAGTTTTAACTAGGACTAGATGGAGTTTTAACTAGGACTAAACAGAGACAGAGCACTGCAGTCAGAGTTTAAACTAGGACTAAACAGAGCGCTGCAGCCAGAGTTTAAACTAGGACTAAACAGAGAGACAGAGCGCTGCAGCCAGAGTTTTAACTAGGACTAAACAGAGCGCTGCAGCCAGAGTTTTAACTAGGACTAAACAGAGACAGAGTTTAACCTAACCCTAACTAGGACTAAACAGAAAGCACAACTCCCCTGTCCTCTATGGTCTCCACTGGCTACCTGTATCTTATTGAATATATTCTAAGATCATTTGAATGGTCTTGAAAGCGTTATAGGGGTTGGCACCAGCCTATCTTAGATGCTGCTTTGTTGACTATGTACCAGAGGGCCCTTAGATCCTCTCCCGCTTTTGTGCCGGCAATCTTAAAACGTAAAAGAGCATAGCAAAAGATTTAGGTCAAATTTTTTTGGTCTGTTTTATTGTTTTAGAAATATATTATTGTAATTATTCTGTCATGTAAAGTGCATTGAGGTGCACTTGTATGAAATGTTCTATTCGAATACATTCTTATTAATTCTGTAAAATGGGACACAGATCATTGTAGTTAGATCATGTCATTCTGAACACTGATCACCTACAGAATTGTAGTTAGACACAAAATCCTCTTTCACCCACTCTCAATTCACACATTTGCTAATCAAATGGCTGAAAATATGAACATAATGGAATCCAGTTCTCAGCTACATAGATGGTACGAATGATGACCATCAACATGACAAGTGTTATTGAATTTGAACCAGTAAAACATTAGATGGTTAAATTGAAATTGTAAACTCTTTATTTAGAAGATCGATTACTGTACCTTAATAAAAATAATCTGTCATGGTCACCTCTAAAATCTCTAAGAAAAACCTAATACTACAAGGAACACTTTTATACACATTGAAACACAAGTAAAAGGCTGTACACTGTCAGTAGGACAAGTGCCTTGGCCCAAAACATACTTATATATTTCTGACCTAAAATGTCAGATATGGCTGTCCAAATCGTATTTTAAGGACATAAGTCTGTATTTATTATCAGCTTACAAACAAAACACAACAAAGCATCTATTCTGCACCATAAATTAATATTTCCAACAAAAAAAAACAATTTCACATCATAAAAACCAAAAAACAACAATGTAATAACATTCACAAAATGTAGAGTTAAGAGTATTCGTTTACATACAGGCCCTGCAATAAATCAAATATAAGAAACATGTTGCCCCCCCGGAAGTTTCTAAAAGGCCAGTTCGGATTGATTTGCAGGACTTCAAGTTTATCTAATGGAATTCTGAAAAGCTTTTAGCTGAATTGGCACTACTCTGAAATGACAAGCAACAAGAACAGTCTTACATCCTCTGAACTTATTTCAAGTCCCAAATTTACTGCGTCTGGAAAAATAGTAGTTAGTAGTCTGACCATTTTGGATGTCCTTGGTTCATATCTCCACTCTTCTGTCATCTCATTGTAAGAAATCATATTCTGAAGCATGGAAGGATGCTAAACCTTTTAACACAGGATTAACATATTAGCTGTCAATGGTTTCATTATATAAATAAGATGTGTGTGGTATTGTAATATCTTTAAGTATTTTTTTCCGTCAAGAATTAAAATGTCATTTGTAATCTTTAAAAAAATTTCCAAAGCCATTATTAGATTAGCTGCTGCTGTTTAACTGTCACCACAGAAACCGATACAAGGTGACCTCAAGCTACTCCGAAAGAACCTTAAACAAAAGGAAATGGTAATGTTGGTAAATGGTAATGTTGAGTAAATGGTAATGTTGAGGAAACGGTCACGTTAAGGAAATGGTCACGTTGAGGAAATGGTCATGTTGAGGAAATGGAAGCATCTGCCATACCATGATATCTGTATATCTGTATAACCTTCATCTTTCACGTCAAAATATGTTATAGAACCAGGTAATAGATAATCAGAAGCCGGTCATAGCCAATGGAATCCTTGTAACAGCCAATGCAATCCATGTAACAGCCAATGGAATCCATGTAACAGCCAATGGAATCCATGTAGAAGCCAATGAGAACTTAAGAGACCCGACTCAGGCAGTGTTACGGGTTGATGAAACAGTGTAGAAGTAAGGATCTTAGTATGAGTCTCACTGAGCAGTTAGCTGTTACCCACCGCTTCAAACAGCTTGGGCTACTCTAACCATATCCCTACCGCTTCAAACAGCTTGGGCTACTCTAACCATATCCCTACCGCTTCAAACAGCTTGGCCTACTCTAACCATATCCCTACCCCTTCAAACAGCTTGGCCTACTCTAACCATACCCCTACCGCTTCAAACAGCTTGGCCTACTCTAACCATATCCCTACCCCTTCAAACAGCTTGGCCTACTCTAACCATATCCCTACCCCTTCAAACAACTTGGGCTACTCTAACCATACCCCTACCGCTTCAAACAGCTTGGGCTACTCTAACCATACCCCTACCGCTTCAAACAGCTTGGGCTACTCTAACCATATCCCTACCGCTTCAAACAGCTTGGCCTACTCTAACCATATCCCTACCGCTTCAAACAGCTTGGGCTACTCTAACCATATCCCTACCGCTTCAAACAGCTTGGCCTACTCTAACCATATCCCTACCCCTTCAAACAGCTTGGCCTACTCTAACCATATCCCTACCGCTTCAAACAGCTTGGCCTACTCTAACCATATCCCTACCCCTTCAAACAGCTTGGGCTACTCTAACCATACCCCTACCCCTTCAAACAGCTTGGCCTACTCTAACCATATCCCTACCGCTTCAAACAGCTTGGGCTACTCTAACCATACCCCTACCCCTTCAAACAGCTTGGCCTACTCTAACCATATCCCTACCGCTTCAAACAGCTTGGCCAACTCTAACCATACCCCTACCGCTTCAAACAGCTTGGCCTACTCTAACCATATCCCTACCCCTTTAAACAGCTTGGGCTACTCTAACCATATCCCTACCGCTTCAAACAGCTTGGGCTACTCTAACCATACCCCTACCCCTTCAAACAGCTTGGCCTACTCTAACCATATCCCTACCGCTTCAAACAGCTTGGGCTACTCTAACCATTTCCCTACCCCTTCAAACAGCTTGGCCTACTCTAACCATACCCCTACCGCTTCAAACAGCTTGGCCTACTCTAACCATATCCCTACCCCTTTAAACAGCTTGGGCTACAAACAAGTGCTTCTTCTAGAACCAAAAACCAAAGTAGTCAACCACATTCTCGATATTAATGCATCCTGTTTGGAAATAATTAGGAGTTTCACAGCAAATTTTTAAGTAAACATACACATATAAATAATATCCTTCTTTCAGTCTCCTGGTAGGAACTACGTGCAGAATAGCGCGCCTGTGTGTGTGTCTGTGTGTGTGTGAGCCTTTGTCCTCCAGTCAGGTCAAAGTGAATAAGGTCCATACATGGTTGTGCTGGTTGATCCACCATGCTCATCTCAGCTGTAGTCTCCCTACCCACAACCCTCAGCTGTAGTCGCCCTACCCACAACCCTCAGCTGTAGTCGCCCTACCCACAACCCTCAGCTGTAGTCGCCCTACCCATAACCCTCAGCTGTAGTCGCCCTACCCATAGCCCTAAACTGTAGTCCCTGATCCAGAGGAGCTCATTGTTTAGTTAATTTGAGAACGAGAGAAAGAGGGAGGGGGAATGGATCAGGGCTTTGAGTGTGGATTACGGTCTGCACGCCTGGATTAGGGTCTATACGTATGGCTTGTTGTAGCGGACTCTCCAGCGTCGCGAGCGGAGCCTGAAGAAGAAGAACAGGAGCATGAGGAAGAGGCAGGAGCAGACGTAGAGGAGCACACAGAGGCTCATGTCCACACTGGAGAAACCCAGACCCAGGAAGGTCAGGCCAGCCCCTGCACCAGAACCAGCAGGGTCTCTGACCTCTGACCTCTCTGCTACCTCCTGTGCCCTGCGGGCTGGCTCCTCCTCTTTCTGCTGCTTCCCCCGTACTCCTCCAACCTCCACCTTGGGCTGTGGAGCTCCCCCTGCTGGTGGAGGGAGGTCAGGGCTGGGGAGCAGGGCGTATCTGGGGGACAGGTTGGAGGCACCATAGTGCTGCTTTAGGAACTCCAGTACCTTTAAACGACAAAAACTAAATATATCATGTACTAATATCACAATAAGGATAATCGAAATGAAGATGCTTTTCAAAAAAAAGTGAGGAATCAGAATCAGCAAAGTTCCTATCAGAAAAGAGGTTGTGTTTTCTTCAAATGGAAAGTATGACTATAAAACATTAGATAAAAAGAAGTCTCTCAATCACCTTCTCTTCATTCCAGATGTGCACTCCCTCCTTCTCCTCATGGCAGGAGGGGCAAAGGTCAGGGCTGGGCCAGGGGCTCTTAGGGAACTGGGGGTCTTCACTCAGCAAGCCTAGGGGTAGGGTCAGGATCAGGGTGCACATTACCGCCTTAAGAATTACATGATTCATACACTCATATATATTCATTACCACCTTAAGAATTACATGATTCATACACTCATATATATTCATTACCACCTTAAGAATTACATGATTCATATACTCATATATATTCATATACAGTCATTACCACCTTAAGAATGACATGATTCATATACTCATATATTCATATACAGTCATTACCACCTTAAGAATGACATGATTCATATACTCATATATATTCATATACAGTCATTACCACCTTAAGAATGACATGATTCATATACTTGGACGACCTGGTGAAGTTCAAACAGAGCATCAGAATGGGGAAGAATGGTGATTTAAGTGACTTCGAACGTGGCATGGTTGTTGGTGCTATACGGGCTGGTCTGAGTATTTCAGAAACTGCTGATCTACTGGGATTTTCACGCACAACCATCTCTAGGGTTTAGAGAGAATGGTCCGAAAGAGAAAATATCCAGTGAGTGGCAGTTCTAATAATAATCAAATAATAATCCATTTTATTTAGTTTTTAGCGCTTTTCTCAAGATTCAAAGCGCTTTACTCAAATTGGTCGCCAATTAATTACATAGAACGAACAATGAATGGACCGACAGCTATCAAACACAACACTCAGTCTGAGTGATACCACGGCACCCAATTTGCGCCAGACTTGCTCACCCAACATATTACGACAGACTTGCACACACACATTGGACACACAGACTGACTCCAGGTGAATTGGCAGTGACTGGTCAGGGCACTGGTAGGAGAATGGAGCATGTTTTTGATGGTGGGAGGAGACCGGAGTACCCGGAGGAAACCCACACAAACACGGGGAGAACATGCAAACTCCACACAGAAAGGCCATTGGGTCAGGTGGGGTTTGAACCCAGGACCTTCTTGCTGTGAGGCACCAGTGCTAACCACTGAGCACCGTGCTGCCACTTTTGCACTGGGCGAAAATGCCTTGTTGACGTCAGAGGTCAGAGGAGAATGGCCAGACTGGTTCAAGATGATTCAAAGGCAACAGTAACTCAAATAACCACTCGTTACAACCAAGGTATGCAGAAGACCATCTCTGAACGCACAACACGTCGAACCTTGAAGCAGATGGGCTACAGCAGCAGAAGACCACACCGGTTGCCACTCCTGTCGCTACAATTCGCACAGGTTCAACCAAAATTGGACAATAGAAGATTGGAAAAATGTTGCCTGGTCTGATGAGTCTTGATTTCTGCTGCGACATTCGGACGGTAGGGTCAGAATTTGGCGTAAACAACATGAAAGCATGGGAAGGTGTTCCAGGCACGTCCAGCTGGGCGGAGGCCGCAGGGCAGACCTAGGACCAGGTGGAGGGATTATATCTCCACACTGGCCTGGGAACGCTTTGGAATCCCCCAGTCAGAGCTGGTAAATGTGGCCCGGGAAAGGGAAGTTTGGGATGCCCTGCTAGAACTGCTACCTCCGCGACCCGACCCCGGACAAAGCGGATGAAGATGATGATGATGATGAACATGAAAGCATGGATCCATCCTGCCTTGTATCAACGGTTCAGGCTGGTGGTGGTGGTGTAATGGTGTGGGGTAGGGGTGGGCGATATGGCAAAAATATCATATCACGATTTTTTCAGGCAGGATCACGATCCTTATCACGATTCTTATTCATGTTGGTATTTTTCAAGTTAATGAATAGTACAACCAAACCAACCTCCTTATTCAGCCCTACAATGTAACAAAGCCAACTAAAAAAACTTTTAGGCCAAACCACCTTTTTCCATACAGATTTTAATAGTGTGAACTTTTTAAAAGTATATAAACATATAAATTGTTAAGCTACCTACATATTAAACAGTTCTTAATAGACAGGTCCTCAACTTTTTTAAGGTAGCGGTATGTAACATTCTATTAATGAAAAGTCAAATTAAAATAAACAGAACAAAATGGCATCAATGAGGAAAAGTTTCAAACAATATAAGTTGCTTATTCTTTAAAAGCTTAAATAAAAAATATAAATTAACTCGTGTTAATCTCAAGTAATTTCTTAAGTCATTTTTAAAGTGCAATGTGGTTCATAAACCAAAACATAATACGTCCTAATCATACCGTAACTATTGACATCCCTTTCACAACTTAACTCCTTCTAAAATAAGACCATGTATGACAGTTCACTTCAGTCACAAATTTTTTGCCAAGAAAACCAGTTTGTCAACTTCATCTGGCTTGAGAGTTGCCCTTTGGCATGTTACAATATTGCCACCAGTGCTGAAGACTCTTTCCGAGAGAGCACTTGTTGCTGGAATGCACAAATACTTTCTAGCTCGGTGGCTAACCCTTGGAAAGTTTCCCTCATTCACTTTCCACCATTCCAGAGGATCCGTCTCACTGTCTGCATTGGGTGTGGACAGGTAGGCCTTCAATTCCCCTTCTATTGCCTCTTTTAGAGATGGGGGAGCAGATGTGGAAGCTACAGCTGCTGAGCTTTCCAAAAAGCTAGCCAGTGTTTTCTTCATCTTTTTTGGTGGAGCTTGTTCTGCTGCAGGGCTCTCTGATGTGGAGGGAGATGTAGGCTGAGGCTGAGCTACTGCTGGTGGATGCTGTGGTTGTACGGTCAGCAGGGACTCCAGCTCAGACACAGCTCTTGCTTGTATTTCCTCTATCTTGTCCCCATCAATGTACTGAGTTTTGAACCTTGGTTTAATAAGCGAATAAGCGAAGCCATATCCAGCAGGTCATCAGTGGTGGAATCCTGATATTTGGCAGTGAGGTAATCAAGAATGCCTGTCTTCATTGTATTTGTTAGTTCAGTGTCGTCGTCATTCACTTTCAAGAGGTTGACTTTCAAGAGCTGGAGCACTGGCTTAACGTATGACACACTCACATAGTCCTCACCTGAAAGTGCATCTGTAAAGTCCCTTAGAGGACTCAGGGCCTTCTTCATAGACTCCATCACATCAATTTCTTGCCGTGATAGCGGCAAATGCCTTGTCTTCCTGTCGTCCTTCAGGACCTGAGAGATGGCTTTTTCATGGTGCAAAACTCTTTCGACCATCTTGAGTCTTGAACCCCCTCGTGTTGGTGACTGTGATGAGTTTCTGTTGTGGTAGTTTCAGCTCTATTTGAGCCTTACTCAAGTCCCTCTTTTTTTTCCAGCTGAAGGAGAATGTACTGACCACTTTCTTACAGAGGGATGTTGTGCGTTCAACGACGGTCTTTGGCACTTTTTTCTAAAAAAATAAATAAATAAAAATAAATATCGTTCAGATTTCACCTACATCACATTGTACATTTTAAATCACAACTGTTCATATTTTTATATTGTACCATTTAATTTCATTGAAAGCATTGATTGATGTACAATACAAAACCTTTTCATATAATAAAGTGTAAATTACATAGTAGCCTAATGTAATATTATTTGTTGTGTTCCTGCTGTAGTTCTAATTTGTAGTTTAGCCATTATAGGAATACACTCCTTATCTGAATGTCAGTGGCAATAGATTGACACTCACCGATGGCTAAGTGAAGTCTGTGCCCAAAGCACGGCAGACGAGTCCAGCTGCTCCAAGGCCCTCACCATGTTAGCCCCACTGTCTGTGGTCATGCAGGTCATGTTCTCCTCTTTCAGTCCTCCACATTCAAGCGATTCCCTTAGACCTTGTGCTATAAGATCGCCTGTGTGATCTTGCGGGAAGTATGTTGTTTGCACACACGCACTGCAGTTTCCAGTCGTCAATGAAATGAATGGTAATACTTAAATACGGTTCTGATGTGTGGCTAGACCATAAATCACTTGTCGTAGCAAAGAACTTGATGTTTTGAGTTGTGCGCTGTATTTTGTCGCTGCATTCGGAGTACAGCCGTGGAATGGCATTGTTGGAGAAATATTTGCGGCTGGGTATCTCGTATCGCGGATCAACTATTTTGAGCATTTTTTGGAAACCTTAATTTTCCAAGTTTTTTATGGGAACCATGTCTTTGGCCAAGTAAACTGTCACTGCATCTGTTACCTCTTTCCAGCGCTTACTTGTTTTATCATACGGAGTGCCTTTCTCAAATGCCTTTGTTATGGAGGTTTGTTTTGACTTTGTAGCCACTGGCTGCGTGGTTGTAGCACTCACGTGTGATCCCTTCGCTGTTTGTGTGTTAGCATACTCTTTCGGGTGCTTTCGTTTTAGGTGGTTAAACAGATTTGTTGTATTTCCACCCAACGTGCCCACCTTGTCGTTGCAAACTTTGCAAATTACAGTTGTTTGCGCCGTGTCTATTACGACAAACCCAAAATACTGCCATATTATTGAAGTGGAGTTTCTTTTTGGGACCAACTGCTCCTCAGTGATGTTAGCCATGCCGTTTCACACCAAATTAAAATGGGGAAGGGAATACATCCAAGGCACTGCCTACTCTTTGCTATTATTGGTTTATTTGTGTGTCTCTAGGGAATACGCAAAACGGACTAGCCAATGGACTAGCGAATAGTGAGATATATAATTTGGCAAAACAACGTTGAACGTGTGTATGAAAAGAACGTGTGTATGAAAACTGCAACAGAATGTGCGCTGTCGCACGATCTTACGATCTTTCTGTAAAGGCAGATTGTGGCAGATCGTGGAGACATGATCGCGATTCATGATCTAAGATCATCATATCGCCCACCCCAGTGTGGGGGATATTTTCTTGGCATACTTTGGGCCCCTTAGTACCAATTGAGCATCGCTTAAACGCCACAGCCTACCTGAGTATTGTTGCTGACCATGTCCATCCCTTTATGACCACAGTGTACCCATCTTCTGATGGCTACTTCCAGCAGGATCACGCGCCACGTCACAATGCTCAAATCATCTCAAACTGGTTTCTGGAACATGACAATGAGTTCACTGTACTCAAATGTCCTCCACAGTCACCAGATCTCAATCCAATAGAGCACCTTTGGGATGTGGTGGAACGAGAGATTCGCATCATGGATGTGCAGCCGACAAATCTGCAGCAACTGAGTGATGCTATCGTGTCAATATGGACCAAAATCTCTGAGGAATGTTTCCAGCACCTTGTTGAGTCTATGCCACGAAGAATTAAGGCAGTTCTGAAGGCAAAAGGGGGTCCAACCCGGTACTAGCAAGGTGTACCTAATAAAGTGGCCAGTGAGTGTATATTCATATACAGCCATTACCACCTTAAGAATTACATGATTCATATACTCATATATATTCATACAGTCATTACCACCTTAAGAATTAGATTAAGAATGTACTAACCATTAACCTACCAGCCATTCTGCTGTTGACCCGGTTGTGAATGTACTAACCGTTAACCTACCAGCCAGTCTGCTGTTGACCTGGTTGTGAATGTACTAACCGTTAACCTACCAGCCAGTCTGCTGTTGACCCGGTTGTGATTCCTCCACAGCCACAGCACCGCCTGGTCAGGAGTCTTCACTCGAGGAAGAGACTCTGCAGCCATCTCCTCAAAATGGCGTCCACACTCCTGGCAGCCAAAGAAAGTTCCAATGTACCTCCTCATGGTCTGGAGAACAGCCTGGGGGTCATCTTCAAAGGCTAGGGGTTCCAGGGTAAGAGTTAGTCTGTGTGTGTGTGTGGTACTAGGGTTAGAGTTAGTGTGTGTGTGTGTGTATGTGGTACCAGGGTTTCAGTTTGACTGTGTGTGTGTGGGGGGGGGTACCGGTGTTGGCCAGGGCGTCTGGTCGACGGGCCGCCTGCACACTGAGGACATGGAACAGGGTCCAGAGGGAACAGGGGTAACCTCTAAGCCCCGCCCTGCTGCCCTGACAACCAACCCAGCGGATCTCCCCGGCCAGGAACAGGCCTGAGATCTGTGAATAAAGACAGGACACTACTATTACACTGTACACACTCATACCCGACAATAAGTCTAACAGGAACAGACCTGAGATCTGTGATTAAAGACAGGACACTACTATTACACTGTACACACTCATACCCGACAATAACTCTAACAGGAACAGACCTGAGATCTGTGATTAAAGACAGGACACTCACCCTCATCTTGTTGTTGACCAGGTCTAAGATGGCATGGTAGGGGAGGGTGTCCAGAGGAAGGCTGAGCAGCCACTCCAACAGAGTCTCCAGCAGCTTCACCACGGACTGTCGCCCTGGATACAGCTGGGACAAGTACAGTGGATAGAGCTGGATACAGCTGGGACAAGTACAGTAGATAGAGCTGGATACAGCTGGGACAAGTACAGTAGATAGAGCTGGATACAGCTGGGACAAGTACAGGGTATATGCATCATGTATAACTTTGACAAAGTTATACTGGATGGACAGACAGATGGA
This sequence comes from Galaxias olidus, assembly GCA_026901105.3. Classification (NCBI taxonomy): domain Eukaryota; kingdom Metazoa; phylum Chordata; class Actinopteri; order Galaxiiformes; family Galaxiidae; genus Galaxias; species Galaxias olidus. The sequence continues at coordinate 45,041 of JAPMUY010009113.1, forward strand.
CACCGGGACTGGCAACCAGCATGTTTATTTATATATACAGTGGCTTGCAAAAGTATTCAACCCCCTTGAAACTTTTTAGATTTGTCTTGATTGCAAATGATACATTGATATTTTGTTCTGTTTAATATTTTATTTCAAAAGACAGACCCTCAAAATTAATTATTTTAAAGTGACCTTAGTTTTGGGTATTACCATAGTTCCATTCTGATTGCTTGTTGTTGTTAGTTATTCAGTGAGTATTTCTAGGATATATGTGGTTTGTGATTCTATGGTGGGCTTTAAGCATTCTTAGTCAGTGCGATAATCTGGAATATTAAAGGTAGTGTTTGGATATTATCATAATTAGTTTCTGATTGCTTATGTCCATCCATCCATTAGCTATACTCATCCTTTTCAGGGTCTAGGGGGCTGGAGCCTATCCCAGCCGACACAGGGCGAGAGGCGGGGTACACCCTGGACAGGTCGCCAGTCTATCACAGGGCCGACACATAGGGACAGACAACAACTCACACTCACTCCTATGGACAATTTAGAGTCACCAATTAACTAAGCACTTAATCACCTAGATAAGAGCTAAGCAAGTGCTTATGTCAGGGATATATTTTATCTACCAGCTTGTAGTTCTTTACCTACCTTGTAGTTCTTTATCTCTTGTTGCAGGCACTATTTTTTGTAAGTCGCTTTGGATTAAAGCGTCTGCTAAATGATTGTAATGTCATGTCTGATGAGATGAAGATAGAGATTTTTTTAAATCCAAAATTCAAAGCAGTATGAGTGGCGCAAACTTTAACATTGCCCTCAAGAAACACCATCCCAACATGTATGGTGGTGGCAGCATCATGCTGTGGGGACGCTTTTCATCAACAGGGACTGGACTGGGCATCTTGTTAAAATTGAAGGAAGAATGGATGGAGCAAAATACAGGGAAATACTGCAATAGAACCTGCTTCAGTCTGCAAAAAAACTGAAGCTTACGGGAAAACTTCACCTTTCAGCAGGACAGTGATCCCAAGCACAAGGCCAAAGCAACACAGGAGTGGTTAAACAATAAAATATCCTACAGTGGCAAGTCAAAGTCCAGATCTCAATCCCATCGAGAATCTGTGGCACTGTTTGAAAGTTGCGGTCCACAAGCGTCATCCAACCAACCGGAACAACCTGGAGAAAAGCTGCCCAGAAGAATGGGCAAAATTGACTTCTGAACAGTGTGCAAAGCTGTTTTTTTATATTTTTTTTATTTTATTAATACTCTAGGCGACCTCTTTCGGGGAATGAGAGTAGATACTTACCCCAAAAGACTTAAGGCTGTTATTGCAGTAAAAAGTGGCTCTACCAAATACTGATGTGTAGGGGTTGATTCCTTATGCAAGCAGCATTTTTCTGTTTTTTTATTTTCTTTAAAAGATCTGCTGACGGATCATTAATTTTGGCATTGACAATTTACCGTGAAATGTGTAAAATGAGTTTGCTATAAAAATACTCACCGGAAAAATGTGTATAAGTGTCATTTGTAATCCAGACAACTGATACATTTCAAAGGGGTTGAATACTTTTGCAACCCACTATACAGTAACACTATATAATAATAATAATAATAATAATAATAATAATAATTCATTTTATTTAGTTTTTAGCGCTTTTCTAGATACTCAAAGCGCTTTACACAATTTGGTTGCCAATTAATACCACAGAACGAACAACAAATGGACCGACAGCTATCAAACACAACACTCAGTCTGAGTGATACCACAGCAGCCAATTTGCGCCAGACTTGCTCACCCAACATATTACGTCTTGCTCACACACATAGGACACAGAGACCGACTCCAGATGAATTGGTAGTGACTGGTCAGGGCACTGGTAGGAGGATGCAGCATTTTTTTTGGATGGTGGGAGGAAACCGGAGTACCCGGAGGAAACCCACACAAACACGGGGAGAACATGCAAACTCCACACAGAAAGGCCCTTGTCCATGTATATATACTTTAGCCCAAAATTATTCATACCCATGCCAAAGTTTTAGTTACAGTGAATTTTCATTTAACAAATAGTTTTTTTCTGGATGGAATTGCCATAAGAAGGTGACACAAGACAGTAACACATTGTGTCAGAGCTATTAATGAAACATAGTAACACATTGTGTCAGAGCTATTAATGAAACATAGTAACACATTGTGTCAGAGCTATTAATGAAACATAGTAACACATTGTGTCAGAGCTATTAATGAAACATAGTAACACATTGTGTCAGAGCTATTAATGAAACACAGTAACACATTGTGTCAGAGCTATTAATGAAACACAGTAACACATTGTGTCAGAGCTATTAATGAAACATAGTAACACATTGTGTCAGAGCTATTAATGAAACATAGTAACACATTGTGTCAGAGCTATTAATGAAACATAGTAACACATTGTGTCAGAGCTATTAATGAAACACAGTAACACATTGTGTCAGAGCTATTAATGAAACACAGTAACACATTGTGTCAGAGCTATTAATGAAACACAGTAACACATTGTGTCAGAGCTATTAATGAAACACAGTAACACATTGTGTCAGAGCTATTAATGAAACACAGTAACACATTGTGTCAGAGCTATTAATGAAACATAGTAACACATTGTGTCAGAGCTATTAATGAAACACAGTAACACATTGTGTCAGAGCTATTAATGAAACACAGTAACACATTGTGTCAGAGTTATTAATGAAACATAGTAACACATTGTGTCAGAGCTATTAATGAAACATAGTAACACATTGTGTCAGAGCTATTAATGAAACACAGTAACACATTGTGTCAGAGCTATTAATGAAACACAGTAACACATTGTGTCAGAGCTATTAATGAAACATTTCACCTATTTTAGTTTTTTTACACTTTGACAAATAATGCCATTTCAAAAATGATTCATACCCCTTGAAATTGTCACAAAACTTTGAGGAAATGCAAGCTTCTATGTCATTCCAAATGGTCCTGGTTTTTTCTACCATGTTCAGAGCATTCTCATCAACTATAAATTGAGAACTGATGCAGTTGCTCTCCAGTTGGTTTGTAGTCAATTGCAAGTCATGGCTAAAACCAAAGAGCTTACTGTGGACCTCCGGTTGTGGCTGCTCACAAGAAGTGGAAAGACTACAAAGCCATATGTGGGCAAGACTGGTAGTGTGAGAGGCCAAGAAGAAGCCAAGGATCACCACCAAGGTCATCCTGAAGAATCAGCAATTCTGGAACCCACATCGAGGCAAACACTCCAGCGGACACTGCACAAAGCTGGCCTCCATGGATGCTGACCAAGGAGGAGCACACTTCTCCTAGATAGGCACACAAAAGCTTGCCTAGCCTTCACAAAAGCTCACCAGGACAAAGAAGAAAGCTTCCGTGGTCGGACGAGACGAAAATGGAGCCGTTTGGACACAGGGGCGTGGCTTTAGTTTGGCGAGAGAAAGGAAAAGCATCCAACCATCCCCACAGTCAAGCATGGTAGTGGGAGTGTAATGCTTTTCAATGGGCCAGGCAACCTTAGAACACCATCCCCACAGTCAAGCATGATAGTAGGAGTGTAATGCTTTTCAATGGGCCAGGCAACCTTAGAACACCATCCCCACAGTCAAGCATGGTGGTGGGAGTGTAATGCTTTTCAATGGGCCAGGCAAGCTTAGAACACCATCCCCACAGTCAAGCATGGTGGTGGGGGTGTAATGCTTTTCAATGGGCCAGGCAAGCTTAGAACACCATCCCCACAGTCAAGCATGGTGGTGGGGGTGTAATGCTTTTCAATGGGCCAGGCAAGCTTGTCAAAGTAAACGACATCATGAGAACAGAGGACTACATGAAAATTCTGAAGGGAAACGTCAGGCAGTCTGCTGAAAAGCTTGGCCTTGGGCAGCACTGCACCTTCCAACAAGACAACAATCCGAAATATATGGCCAAAGTGCTCAAGAAATGGTTAACAGAAAACAATATCAACGTTTTGGAGTGGCCCAGCCAGAGTCCAGACCTGAATCCCATCGAGAATCTGTGGAGGGAACTAAAGACCAGAGTAATGGAAGCCTTCCAACCTCAAGGACATAGAGGTCTTCATTACGTAAAAACACGCTCACAGGACTATATCACCCTTGAAAGCTGCAAAGTGAACACAGAACTTGGAAAATCAGCCTTCAGTTTTTTTTCCTCGGATAAATTAAACAAGATTCAACGAGTATTGAAATTAGAGCAGTTTGTTTCTGTTGAACAATTTAAACTTTTACTGGAGGATTTGGGAGCTGAAGAGTGTGCTTGTTTTGGTTGAAACTTAAATATTGTACTGTATTGTAAATATTGTAAACACTTAAGCTTTCTTTTTTCTTTTTTTTTTGTTGGGTTAGGGTTAGACAGGGCACTGCTGGAAAAAAGACCTGGTCTCAGTCGGTTAACCCTGTATGAACAAAATAAATAATAAAATAAATAAATAATTTATATATATAGGGGTCGGGAGAGAGACAACCAAAACACCAGTTGTTTTATCAGCAGTGGAGAGGTCAGACTTTTCTACTGAACAGAATTCTTACTGGACAGACTTTTCAACTGGACAGTTTTTCTACCTCTAAGAGCAGAAGAATGTGGTGATGATCAAATGTGTGTATAGTGTTGGTTACCTTGGCAACTACAGTGACAAAATCTTTGAAAGTATTTAGCTCCTCCCCCTCCAGGGTGTGGTGTGTGGCTAGCTCCACCCTCAGCAGATAGTGAAGAGCAGATTCCAGATCAGACATGTACACTGCAGTCCTGTGGGTATTACACAGCAGATTGTAAGGAGCTGATTCCAGATCAGACGGATACACTCTGAACCAGCACCGAACTGATCTAACACAACTAGAAAATATTACACACAATGCAACATTTGACATTGATAATAAAGTAATATTCAAATAATTGCAAGATTTTCCATTTCATCACCAAAAAACTACAAATTGCAAGTGGATACATTCATCAAGATGTCACTCAAACATTTAAATTGTTTTCCATGTTCTATAAGTTATTGTAGTTCTGTATACAAAAAAGCAAATCCTTGAGTTCTAATATTTAATGACTAGTCACTGGAAATAACTAATTGACCAATCTTAGATCAGTCCTTGTGGGTTTTTTTTTTTACACAACCTTATAATCTAGCTAGAGAGTTCTAACGTGTCCAAAGCCATATTGCACTGAGCTGGTAAATTACTTAAATGTTAATGAATGTTATCAAGTAACAGTGCATTGGAAACTATCTGTCTGAATGCTTTCATTCAGGAAAGGAAGTAAGGTTAGGGTTAGAATACTGTCTGGTTAGGGTTAGATTGCTGTGAGGCAGAGATGGGGACTCGAGTCGCACTTAAGTCACTCAAACAATGACTTGAGACTTGACTTGGACTCGTCCCCAAAAGACTCGAGACTCGACTCTGACTCGAGAACAAACTTAATTATATTGTATACTTTTTGGCCGCTTTTAACATTGAGGAAATGTCTGACGACTGACAAGCTGAATGTAACATCTGCGGTATCAAAATAAAGGATTCTGAATCGTGCACTTCAAACTTTAGCAGGCACCTGCAAACGTACCTGGATAGGTAACGTTAGTAAGAAGATTAAGACATTGGTCTATGATGCATTTTCTCTCTCTCTCTCTCTCTCAAAGCCTGTGTGCGAGGGCAGGTGCAGCTCTTTCTCTTTAACACTGCAGTACCGTGCACTGAGAGAGATAGACCCTGCTCATATAGTGACAATGGCGGAGAGAACTTAACGTTCTAAAGTATGGTTCAACTTCCAAGAGTCAATGCTGACAATGCTCATTACAGTGCAACAAGTATTTTGTATGAAAGGGCGGAAACACAAGCAATCTGCCAATACACCTAGCGAAAGTGCATAACATACAGGCGGAGAAATGCAGTTCTCAACTGTCCATCTACAGTGCATCCGGAAAGTATTCATACCCCTTTACTTTTTCCACATTTTTTTATGTTACAGACTAATTCCAAAATGGATTAAATAAAAAAATGTTCTCAACATTCTACACACAATAACGCATAATGACAAAGTGGAAAAAGTTTTTTTGAATTTTTTGCAAATGTATTAAAAATTAAAAAAGAATATATCACATGTACATAAGTATTCACACCCTTTACGCAATACTTTGTTGAAGCACCTTTGGCAGCAATTACAGCCTCAAGTCTCCTTTAGTATGATGCTACAAGCTTGCCACACCTATTTTGGGGCAGTGTCTCCCATTCTTCTTTGCAGATCGTCTCAAGCTCCATCAGGTTGGATGGGGAGCCTCGGTGCACAGCCATTTTCAGATCTCTCCAAAGATGTTCAATCAGGTTCAAGTCTGGGCTCTGGCTGGGCCACTCAAGGACATTCACAGACCTGTCCCGGAGCCACTCCTTTGTTATCTTGGCTGTGTGCTTGGGGTCGTTGTCCTGTTGGAAGGTGAACCTTTGCCCCAGTCTGAGGTCCAGAGCGCTCCGGAGCAGGTTTTCATCAAGGATCTCTCTGTACATTGCTGCATTCATCTTTCCCTTGATCCTGACTAGTCTCCCAGTTCCTGCCGCTGAAAAACACCCCGACAGCATGATGCTGCCGCCACCATGCTTCACTGTAGGGATGGTATTGGCCAGGTGATGAGCAGTGCCTTGTTTCCTCCAGACATGACACTTGGCATTCAGGCCAAAGAGTTCATCATCATCATCATCATCATCATCATCGTCATCCGCTTTGTCCGGGGTCGGGTCGCGGAGGTAGCAGTTCAAGCAGGGCATCCCAAACTTCCCTTCCCGGGCCACATTAACCAGCTCTGACTGGGGGATTCCAAGGCGTTCCCAGGCCAGTGTGGAGATATAATCCCTCCACCTGGTCCTAGGTCTGCCCCGCGGCCTCCGCCCAGCTGGACGTGCCTGGAACACCTCCCCTAGGAGGCGGCCAGGTGGCATCCTTACTAGATGCCCGAACCACCTCAACTGGCTCCTTTCTACGCAAAGAAGCAGCGGCTCTACTCCGAGTCCCTCACGAATGGCTGAACTCACCCTATCCCTAAGGGAGATGCCAGCCACCCTCCGGAGGAAACTCATTTCCGCCGCTTGTATCCGCGATCTCGTTCTTTCGGTCATGACCCACCCTTCATGACCATAGGTGAGAGTAGGAACGAAGATAGACCGTAGATTGAGAGCTTTGCCTTCTGGCTCAGCTCTCTCTTCGTCACAACGGTGCGATAAAGCGACTGCAACACCGCACCCGCTGCTCCAATTCTCCGGCCCATCTCTCGTTCCATTTTACCCTCACTCGAGAACAAGACCCCGAGATACTTGAACTCCTTCACTTGGGGTAAAGACTCATTCCCTACCTGGAGTAGACAATCCATCGGTTTCCTGCTGAGGACCATGGCCTCAGATTTGGAGGTGCTGATCCTCATCCCAGCCGCTTCACACTCGGCTGCGAACCGATCCAATGAGTGCTGCAGGTCTGCAGACTGATGATGCCATCAGGACCACATCATCTGCAAAAAGCAGTGATGCAATCACTCTGCCCACCAACCCGCAGCCCCCTCCCCCGCGGCTACGCCGTGAGATCCTGTCCATGAATACCACAAACAGGATGGGTGACAAAGCGCAGCCTTGGAGGAGGCCAACCCTCACCGGAAACGAGTCCGACTTACTGCCGCAGACCCGGACACAGCTCTCGCTTTGGGAGTACAGAGATTGGATGGCTCTGAGTAGAGACCCCCTCACCCCATACTCTCGCAGCACCTCCCTCAACCTTGGTTTAATCAGACCAGAGAATTTTGTTTCTCATGGTCTGAGAGTCCTTTAGGTGCATCTTGGCAAACTCCATGCGGGCTGTCATGTGCCTTTTCCTGAGGAGTGGCTTCCGTCTGGCCACTCTACCATAAAGGCCTGATTGGTGGAGTGCTGCAGAGATGGTTGTCCTTCTGGAAGGTTCTCCCATCTCCACAGAGGAACACTGGAGCTCTGCCAGAGTGACCATCGGGTTCTTGGTCACCTCCCTGACCAAGGCCCTTCTCCCCCGATTGCTCAGTTTGGCCGGGCGGCCAGCTCTAGGAAGTCCTGGTGGTTCCAAACATCTTCCATTTGCGAATGATGGAGACCTCTGTGCTCGTTGGGACCTTCAATGCTGCAGAAATGTTTTTGTACCCTTTCCCAGATCTGTGCCTCGATACAACCTGTCTTGGAGGTCTACAGACAATTCCTTGGACTTCATAACTTGGTTTGTGCTCTGACATGCACTGTCAACTGTGGGACCTTATATAAACAGGTGTGTGCCTTTCCAAATCATGTCCAATCAATTGAATTTACCACAGGTGGACTCCAATCAAGTTGTAGAAACATCAAGGATGATCAGTGGAAACGGGATGCATCTGAGCTCAATTTTGAATGTCACAGCAAAGGGTGTGAATACTTATGTACATGTGATATCAGTTTTTTATTTTTAATACATTTTCCCAAAAAATGCAAAAAAAATTTTTTCACTTTGTCGTTATGCGGTATTGTGTGTAGAATGTTGAGAATTTTTTTTTATTTAATCCATTCTGGAATTAGGCTGTAACATAATAAAATGTGGAAAAAGTGAAGGGGTATGAATACTTTCCGGATGCACTGTATATTAAGGTATGCTAGCCCTACAAGTAGCAGCTTTGAGCCCACATACAGTGTTAGACGAAGATGGGTTAATTATTAAAAGTAGCTTAATAGTTAGCCTGCTGATTAATCAGCTATGGGTGCATTCACAATCTGATATGGCAATTTCAATTATCACATTATAGTCTATATGAGTGATTTGTTCAAAAACAATGCTGTTACAGTTTGCTACTTAATGTATTTACAGTACACATGGCAAAATAAAGCAATGTTATTTCTGATTGGATTGCTGTTTGTTAGTCTATATGCATTTTTAAGGTACCCCTCTATGTTCAGAAAAAAAGATTGATATATCCTGCAACATTATCTTACAGCTTGCAGATGGGTTTTGCTACAAACTTGAGACTTGACTTGGACTTGCGACCAAAGACTTGAGACTTGACTTGGACTCGAGCTCCAAAACTTGTGAGCATCTCAGCTGTGTGGTTAGAGTTAGTTTACTGTGTGGTTAGGGTTAGATTACTGTGTGGTTAGGGTTAGATTACTGTGTGGTTAGGGTTAGTTTACTGTGTGGTTATGGTTAGATTACTGTGTGGTTAGGGTTAGATTACTGTGTAGTTAGGGTTAGATTACTGTGTGGTTAGGGTTAGATTACTGTGTGGTTAGGGTTAGATTACTGTGTGGTTAGTGGCTACACCATTGCGTCACAGTGAATACTGACTTGTCAAAGTCTCTCCATTCCTCCTCAGGTTGCTGCCCCTGTTGCATCTCCTGTAGCGCCCCCGTCTGGACAACCCCAATAGTGCTCCTTCGATGGACACCAGGAAGCAGTTTCAGGAAGGAGGAAAAGAAGAAACGCAACCTCTTCTGACTGAAGGAAAGAAGGGAGGGACAGGGGGAGGAAAGGCAATGAGTCAAACCTAGAAGCTCATAAAAACATCAGAGCTTTATAGGCATGGTGAACTCACACCGGCAAGTGTGTGTGTGTCCCGTTGGGCTGCAGGAGGTAGGCTGAGGGGAAGGCTGTTAGTCCTAGTTTGTCCACCAGAGGGAGATCTGTAGAGAGTGCCCTCCTCACCACCACACCGGTGTACTGATGAAGGTCCAGAATCACCTACAACACACACACAGAGAGAGAGAGAGAGACTACAGCTAACCGCCAGACTACATCTTTAAGAAGCTGTTGAAAACTCACTTGTTTCGTAATCACTTTGTTTTGTGATGTGTTTTTAGCCTTTTACCTTCTGTGCAATTTTAAATGTCCTTTTATTGTTATTTTTAGGGCTGTCAAATGATTAAAAAATGTAAACGCATGGGTGTCCATAGGTAATAGCATATTTTAATTTGTTCAACATTGGCCATAAATGGGACATTTTTCATGTTTTCATCTACATGGGAGAGGGCAAAATATATTTTCCTCATGCAAATGTATTTATTATTGGAAATCAATTAACTACACAAAACAATTATTGTCCATAAACCCTCACAGGTACTGCATTTAGCATAAAAAAATATGTTCAGATCGTAACATGGTTAACTGAAGCCTGCTAAATTTGACATTGCTTAGTAACGTGAGTATGACTAATATCTCACACAATGTAGTGTGCCCAACCTTTTTTAAGCATTAACACAAAACGGACTGAAACAATCCAGAGACAAACACGGATCAAGCATTTACCAAAATGCTCAAATCACTTCATCTCGACGATTTTAAGCCCAAGAAACAATGCACTTAAAAAATAACTTTAAAACTTAAAAAAATAAACTCATTCATTGACAATGCAACACTCTAGCACCAAACAGGTATGTGTTAAATTGCGTCAAAAACCTTAGTGTGTTAAAACAAATTTGCGTTAACACGTTAACTTTGACAGCTGTAGTGATTTTGTTTTTATGTGTTTACGTTATACAGCACCTTGTAACTGGTTTCGAAAGGCTCTTTATAAATCAAATGTACTTCCAGATCATGTTAAAAGGCTCATGAATACTGTTGCCTTGTAGAAATGCACAGACTTCAGTAGGAGTATTCAGGAGTCTGCAGGAGTCCATTATTTAAATGACTTTCAAATGAGCAAACCCATCAGGTGTGTTTAGGGTTAGATGTGAGGGTGTGTTGAGGGTTAGATGTGGGGGTGTATTGAGGGTTAGATGTGAGGGTGTATTGAGGGTTAGATGTGAGGGTGTATTGAGGGTTAGATGTGGGGGAGTTTAGGGTTAGATGTGGGGGTGTGTTGAGGGTTAGATGTGAGGGTGTATTGAGGGTTAGATGTGAGGGTGTATTGAGGGTTAGATGTGGGGGTGTATTGAGGGTTAAATGTGAGGGTGTGTTGAGGGTTAGATGTGAGGGTGTGTTGAGGGTTGGATGTGAGGGTGTGTTGAGGGTTAGATGTGAGGGTGTGTTGAGGGTTGGATGTGAGGGTTAGATGTGAGGGTGTGTTGAGGGTTAGATGTGGGGGTGTGTTGAGGGTTAGATGTTAGAGGCGTGTTTAGGGTTAGATGTGGGGGAGATTAGGGTTGGATGTGAGGGTGTGTTGAGGGTTAGATGTGGGGGTGTATTGAGGGTTAGATGTGAGGGTGTATTGAGGGTTAGATGTGAGGGTGTATTGAGGGTTAGATGTGGGGGAGTTTAGGGTTAGATGTGGGGGTGTGTTGAGGGTTAGATGTGAGGGTGTATTGAGGGTTAGATGTGAGGGTGTATTGAGGGTTAGATGTGGGGGTGTATTGAGGGTTAAATGTGAGGGTGTGTTGAGGGTTGGATGTGAGGGTGTGTTGAGGGTTAGATGTGAGGGTGTGTTGTGTTGAGGGTTAGATGTGAGGGTGTGTTGAGGGTTAGATGTGGGGGTGTGTTGAGGGTTAGATGTTAGAGGCGTGTTTAGGGTTAGATGTGGGGGAGTTTAGGGTTGGATGTGAGGGTGTGTTGAGGGTTAGATGTGGGGGTGTGTTGAGGGTTGGATGTGGGGGTGTGTTGAGGGTTGGATGTGAGGGTGTGTTGAGGGTTGGATGTGAGGGTGTGTTGAGGGTTGGATGTGAGGGTGTGTTGAGGGTTAGATGTGGGGGTGTGTTGAGGGTTAGATGTGAGGGTGTATTGAGGGTTAGATGAGGGTGTGTTGAGGGTTGGATGTGAGGGTGTGTTGAGGGTTAGATGTTAGAGGCGTGTTTAGGGTTAGATGTGGGGGAGCTTAGGGTTGGATGTGAGGGTGTGTTGAGGGTTAGATGTGGGGGTGTGTTGAGGGTTGGATGTGAGGGTGTGTTGAGGGTTGGATGTGAGGGTGTGTTGAGGGTTAGATGTGGGGGTGTGTTGAGGGTTAGATGTGAGGGTGTATTGAGGGTTAGATGTGAGGGTGTGTTGAGGGTTAGATGTGAGGGTGTGTTGAGGGTTAGATGTTAGAGGCGTGTTTAGGGTTAGATGTGGGGGAGTTTAGGGTTGGATGTGGGGGTGTGTTTAGGGTTAGATGTGGGGGAGTTTAGGGTTAGATGTGGGGGAGTTTAGGGTTAGATGTGGGGGAGTTTAGGGTTGGATGTGGGGGAGTTTAGGGTTGGATGTGGGGGAGTTTAGGGTTGGATGTGGGGGAGTTTAGGGTTGGATGTGGGGGAGTTTAGGGTTAGATGGGGAGTTTAGGGTTAGATGTGGGGGAGTTTAGGGTTAGATGTTAGAGGCGTGTTTAGGGTTAGATGTGGGGGTGTGTTGAGGGTTAGATGTTAGAGGCGTGTTTAGGGTTAGATGTGGGGGTGTGTTGAGGGTTAGATGTGAGGGTGTATTGAGGGTTAGATGTGAGGGTGTGTTGAGGGTTGGATGTGAGGGTGTGTTGAGGGTTAGATGTTAGAGGCGTGTTTAGGGTTAGATGTGGGGGAGCTTAGGGTTGGATGTGAGGGTGTGTTGAGGGTTAGATGTGGGGGTGTGTTGAGGGTTGGATGTGAGGGTGTGTTGAGGGTTGGATGTGAGGGTGTGTTGAGGGTTAGATGTGAGGGTGTGTTGAGGGTTAGATGTGGGGGTGTGTTGAGGGTTAGATGTGAGGGGTGTATTGAGGGTTAGATGTGAGGGTGTGGTGAGGGTTAGATGTGAGGGTGTGTTGAGGGTTAGATGTTAGAGGCGTGTTTAGGGTTAGATGTGGGGGAGTTTAGGGTTGGATGTGGGGGTGTGTTTAGGGTTAGATGTGGGGGAGTTTAGGGTTAGATGTGGGGAGTTTAGGGTTGGATGTGGGGGAGTTTAGGGTTGGATGTGGGGGAGTTTAGGGTTGGATGTGGGTGAGTTTAGGGTTGGATGTGGGGGAGTTTAGGGTTGGATGTGGGGGAGTTTAGGGTTAGATGTGGGGGAGTTTAGGGTTAGATGTGGGGGAGTTTAGGGTTAGATGTTAGAGGCGTGTTTAGGGTTAGATGTGGGGGTGTGTTGAGGGTTAGATGTTAGAGGCGTGTTTAGGGTTAGATGTGGGGGAGTTTAGGGTTAGATGTGAGGGTGTGTTGAGGGTTAGATGTTAGAGGCGTGTTTAGGGTTAGATGTGGGGGAGTTTAGGGTTGGATGTGGGGGAGTGTTTAGCGTTAGATGTGGGGGAGTTTAGGGTTAGATGTGGGGGAGTTTAGGGTTGGATGTGGGGGAGTTTAGGGTTGGATGTGGGGGAGTTTAGGGTTGGATGTGGGGGAGTTTAGGGTTGGATGTGGGGGAGTTTAGGGTTGGATGTGGGGGAGTTTAGGGTTGGATGTGGGGGAGTTTAGGGTTGGATGTGGGGGTGTGTATAGTGCTGCTACCTCGCGCCCCACATACGAGTCGGGTCCCTCCACAATAATGGCAGTGTACTGCTGGGACTGGCGACCAAGTAAGGCCAGCAGCTCAGTAGAACTGGAGTAAGAAAGAAGAAGCTCAGATGAAAAGGTTTAGTCTGCTGTCCCCAAATGGATCACATTAAACAGTTAGGCTTAGTCCCAATAGACTACATCCCCCACACACAATAGACTACATCTCCCACACACACTAAACAGCTAGGCTTAGTCCCAATAGACTACATCCCCCACACACACTAAACAGTTAGGCTTAGTCCCAATAGACTACATCCCCCACACACAATAGACTACATCTCCCACACACACTAAACAGCTAGGCTTAGTCCCAATAGACTACATCCCCCACACACACTAAACAGTTAGGCTTAGTCCCAATAGACTACATCCCCCACACACACTAAACAGTTAGGCTTAGTCCCAATAGACTACATCCCCCACACACAATAGACTACATCTCCCACACACACTAAACAGCTAGGCTTGGTCCCAATAGACTACATCCCCCACACACACGAAACAGATAGGCTTAGTCCCAATAGACTACATCCCCCACACACACTAAACAGTTAGGCTTAGTCCCAATAGACTACATCCCCCACACACAATAGACTGCATCTCCCACGCACACTAAACAGCTAGGCTTAGTCCCAATAGACTACATCCCCCACACAAAATAGACTACATCTCCCACACACACTAAACAGCTAGACTTAGTCCCAATAGACTACATCTCCCACACACACTAAACAGTTAGGCTTAGTCCCAATAGACTACATCCCCCACACACACTAAACAGTTAGGCTTAGTCCCAATAGACTACATCCCCCACACACAATAGACTACATCCCCCACACACACTAAACAGTTAGGCTTAGTCCCAATAGACTACATCCCCCACACACAATAGACTACATCTCCCACACACACTAAACAGCTAGACTTAGTCCCAATAGACTACATCTCCCACACACAATAGACTACATCTCCCACACACACTAAACAGTTAGGCTTAGTCCCAATAGACTACATCCCCCACACACACTAAACAGTTAGGCTTAGTCCCAATAGACTACATCCCCCACACACAATAGACAGTTAAGACTTAGTCCCAATAGACTACATCTCCCACACACACTAAACAGTCAGGCTTAGTCCCAACAGACTACATCCCCCACACACTAAACAGTTAGGCTTAGTCCCAATAGACTACATCTCCCACAGACACTAAACAGTTAGGCTTAGTCCCAATAGACTACATCCCCCACACACACTAAACAGTTAAAACTTAGTCCCAATAGATTAGATCTCCCACACACACTAAACAGTTAAAACTTAGTCCCAATAGATTACATCTCCCACACACACTAAACAGTTAGACTTAGTCCCAATAGACTACATCTCCCACATACACTAAACAGTTAGAGTTGGGGTTAAGTTTCAGCTTTGTTGAGCCCTAGTTTGAAGGGACAGGTGTTGGTTCTGTGCGGTACCGGTACGGGCCTAGAGGTGGACACAAGTCCGGCCAGTTCACTGAGGTGTGGTTCTGAAGCATGTTCACTATCAGCTGCCTGACTGTCTGAAGCCCTCTGTCAGCTCCTAGGAAAGAGGACCAAACCACAGAGACAGCAGGAAGAGAGAGAAGGAAGGAACAATACACACTTTACCATATAGCCTACTCATCATGCACACAAAAACACAATGCGGAGAACATTATCGTATGTGAACAATAAAGTTTAATCATTAAGAAATAAGTTAGTTCCATACCTCTGTAGGTTTCCCCCACATCCGACGGCTGGCTATGGGCCCGGAAGTACTGATGAATGAAAGACACACACACACACACACACACACACACACAAACAAACTGGGAAGTCAAGAATTATCAGAGCAAAGAGATTTCTGTGAACTCTAAATATAATGGCATCCTGACACAGGAGCAGGTTTTCATACTCTGAAAGATGTGGGGGTGTATTTAGGGTTAGATGTGTGAGGAGGTTTTCATACTCTGAAAGTGGGGTAGAAGTGGATCCCAAAGTCTTTACAGGTGTCAAAGTTGCTCTCGTCGGCACAATCCAGAACTCCTACACGGACCACCTGCTCCCAGTCTGTGAGGACGACAGAACAGATGGGTTAGAATATCAAGCCCTCTCTCTGGCTGAGTGATGCAGTGATTGGGTCAGCTATCTCCCTGCTCAACAAAGATACAAACACTCGCTTTCTCTCTCTTAAGCACGCACACACACACACACACACACACAGAGTTGAGGCATACTGCTAGAGTCAGGATGGAACAACGGTGCTCAAATACACAAAAGACCGCCCCCATCCACACACACACACACACACACACACACACACAGGGAGCAACAGCTGGCATGCAGACCTGATGGTCTTTAACAGACACACACAGTCCTTCTAGATTCTGTTGGTTAGCCGTCGCTTTAGGAAGTCCTTAACCCTGACCCAACGCTCAGAGTGCAGTCCTTCCACATTTTGTGGGTTAGCCTAGCCTAATAGCAGGGCAAGGCTTTTAGAGGAAGCCTACGCCAGTGAGAACTGAGTCTGTTTTGGATAAAGACTTAATAGCACAGTTGATATACAAAACTGGACAGTCTGAAAAAAGAAAATCAATCTAGACTGTCTGGAAAATAATTATTTTGTGGCGAGCATCTTGTTAAGGCCAGCATGGTGGCTCAGTAGTTAGCACCACTGTTGCCTCACATTCCCTGCAAACCCACTTTCTCCCAACTATGAAATGCCTCTACCAAATACTGACACAACTGGCGTTTTTCCGTCCTGTACAGTAGCCTACTATGACCATTGCATACTCATACTAGGTTAACTCATTTACACAGTTGTCATACTGCTTAGAGTAGTAAAGCAAAGCCAGCAGGTTCAGAACGGCCCGTCTAATATTGATGTATGTGCTTATCGTCAGCCTACATATTTCCTGCTGGAACCATTTACTTTAGTCAATAACTTCATTTGTAAAGTTCGTTGCTGTAACAGTACAGCTCAGTTTATTTGCGCGTGTCTTTGAGAAAATCCACAACGATATCAGCTGTCGGACAGGGGAGGGAAACAGAGAAGCTTATGTCCAATCGCTTACGTTATTTTCGGTAACATACAGCTCATTCTGTGAAATTAATTTATAGGAGACACCTTTATATTAGACACCTTGCCACGATTACATTGAATATTGGTCTAGTATATTGGTCTAGTAGACGACGACCAAATTAACAGATGTAATAATAAGGCCACGAGTCTACATTATTAGCTACCTAGCTCATGTTAATTTACCAACATAGCATGGAAAACACAACAAAATGGGTGGCCAGCCCGGCTGATCTGTAACCTTCGAAGTTGACAACTAATATTAGATCAAATATCTACCTTTGATATCCCCAGCAAGAGCTTTCCATGTTGGAGAGTACTGGATACAATGTCCACACCATGACGAGTAGAATTGGACAAGCCAAGCGGTAGACGAGTTGAGTAGACTCGGTTTAAGACTAGCGCTAGTAAGGATCACCACAGGGTCTTCCTCGACATACAATCGGGTGGACTGAGTCCCGTAAAACAGAAAAAATTGAATAGCGATACTTCTAAACAAAAATAAACCTGCCATTCGATGTGATTTGTTGCTGTCAAAAGCATAAAGAAAGTCCATAATATCTCAAAGAAGCAAAAGGCAACATGGGGAGAGTTTTGTGGGGCTGAGTAACTACGTGTGTTTGGAACAAATGATCATGAGCGTTGGGAAGATGCTATTACGAGCGTCAAGTATGCGCAAATTGCGTACCCAACGTGCAGGAAGCTGCCATTCGTGCAGATTACCGTAATTTGCGGTGTATAACGCGCACCTGAATATAAGACGCACCGGTAATTACGGTAGATAAAATGAACATTTTACATGTTTAAGCCGCACTCGACTATAAACCGCAGGTGTGTCCCTCAGTTCCACAGACAGCGCTGAAGCGGAGATGAAGGGGAACGCCCCTTTTCACATATTTTATTTATTTAATCCTGGCGCCGCCACTGATTTACACAGAAAGACATTACACAAATATTTTTTTAAACTTTTAATTAAATATGTACCAGTAAAATTCCACAAATACGTAGGCTGCGGGGAACGTTTTGCAAACGGCAAACAGTGCATGTAACAAGGCTGATGGAAACGAATAACTAACAAAGCCAAGAACTGTCCAAAAAAATCCATCGCGTCGCGGCGCGCTGGAGCCTACTCCACCTCGCTATCTTCGTCCTCCTCCTGCGCCGGAAACCCATCAAAGTCTTCCTCTTCAGTGTCGGAATTGAACAGCTGAAGATTGACTTCGTCACACACTCCATCAGTCTCTCTTTCATTGTCACTGTCAGTGTCACTTCGGTTGTGAGGCAAATCCGCGCTTGCGCTGTCCTCTTCATCACGCAGCAGTCCAGCCTTTAGAAACCCGTTGGTGATGGTGGATTTTTTGACACTGCTCCACGCTGCCAGGATCCACGGGCAGACTTGAGCGAAAGTTGCTCTTAGCACGCAGCCAGTTTTGGTAAATGACTTTTCGCCGCAAGTCATCCAAGCCTCCCACTCAGCCCGGTGCGCCACTTTAAGTGCACGATTCACACTTACGTCAAGTGGCTGTAAATACTTTGTTTTGCCCCCAGGAATCACAGCTGGAATTGAGTTGGTCCTCTTGATGGCTGCTTTCACAGAATCTGTTATGTGGGCCCTCATACTGTCCAAAACAAGCAATGCTTCTTTTCTGTGAAAAAATCCCCCCAGTCGCTTAGAGTAGCACTCTGTCAGCCATTCCTTCATTAGGCTTTCTATCATCCACCCTTTCTTGTTGATTTTAACCACGATTTCTTTCGGGAACTTTTATTTTGGCATCGTCATCCGCTTAAAAATCACCATTGGTGGAAGTTTTTGTCCGGATGCTGTGCAGCTCAGAACACAGGTGTAATGCATTCGCTCATGGCCAGTTGTTTCCACCGTCACGGATGATTCACCTTTTTTGTTCACAGTCCTGGTGAGAGGCAGATCAAACGTCAGTGGTACTTCATCCATATTTATGATCTCGTCTGGTCTGATCGAATTCTCCGCGATCTTTGCTTGAGTGAATTTTTGGAAGTTTGACTTTTTTTCCTCGTAGTCGGGAGGGAGTTGCTGACACAAAGTCGTCCGTGCCCTGACGGACAGGTTATTTTGTCTCATAAATCTGAGACACCACGATGGTCTACCGCCAAAATTTTCAATATTCATTTGGTTGGCGATTGTTTTGGCTTTCAGTCGGATCTGCACGGTGGAAACCCCTCGGCCGTCTGCTCTCTGCGTGTTTACCCAGTCTTCAAGAACTTTTTCAAGTTCGGGCCACCGGCATTTTTTTCCTCTGAAAGCTTTTGACGTCTTTTTGCATTGAGACAGTTCATCGCGCTGCCGTCCCCAACGTCTTACCATCGATTCATTGATGCCAAGCTGACGGGCAGCAGCTCTGTTTCTTTCTGTGACAGCCAGATTGATCGCCTTTAACTTGAAAGCAGCATCAAATGCATTTCGTAGTCTGTTCTCCATGATGAGGGTGTGTGTTACATGTAGTATAAAGCGCCAAATTAATGTTTTGGATATCTTTCCGTACCGTAGTGTGAGCGCGTTTTTTTGCCCCACTCTGACCCGTTCTGTAATTTTATTGGTCTGACGCTCGTGAGGCGGTAAAAAAACATAAATAAGCCGCACCGCTGTATAAACCGCAGGGTTCAACGCGTTGGAAAAAAGTAGCGACTTATGCACCGGAAATTACAGTATCTTTCTTTCAATGCTGCTTCTTCTGTTGCCATACTCTCCCCATCGCTGGCTCCTTTTTCCATGCAGCCGTTACTTTTTTTTACGTACAACTCCAGGCCTGGGCAATTGTTTTTCATCGAGGGCCACATTAGAAAATATTTTTGCCATCGCGGGCCAGAATCATATTAGTATGAGGTATGGAAGCCCATAAGGGACTTTATTCAAATGAAAATGTAAACTTGAAAATGCAAATGCAATTACACAATAGCATTATCACTTTCCACATTCGTATGTGTTATTTGAGACAAAATGTAAGTGAAAATGCAATCATTCCATTTGCATTTGCATTTTCAAAGGCTCCAATGGGCATTCTGTGTCAATATTAAAATTCAAACGCAAAAGCTGTTTGACATTACATTTTCAAAGTCCTACGCCATACTGCGGACAATATTCAAATGTTAATTCAAACTTGAAAATTAAAATGCAATATTAAAAATGTATTCTCATTTTCCATTTGTGCAAGCATTATTTATGTCACAATAAAAATTAAAATGCAGTTGTTAAACAATATGAAAATGAAAAGGAAATCGCATTTGCCATTGCATTTTCAAACACTTCAGTACTACGCTGTGCAGTGGACAATATTCAAATGCAATACGTGAATCAGCGCTAGGAGTCTATTGCATTTGCATTTTCAAGTCACCACGCTCTCTTTGGGACAGAACATGAACATTCAAATGCAATCCGTCAGTCCTCTCATCAAGGCGGGTCTTAAGTTTGGACCTCACTTCCTCCTTCTGTCACTTAGAATAGTGCAAGCTGTAGCTAGCGGTGTGTCCGGTGCCCCGGGAGATAACCACTTTGGCTATTTGACAACCTAATTTTGCCATTAACAGATGTTCGCGACAGAACAGAGAAAGTATGCATTGCAGACTAGGCCTTAGGTCTACTCCATTTCTGGCACCGACGTGGATGTGTCTCCCGCACCAGTCAAGCCTATGCCATTGCCGCAGAGATGAACACTCAGTGTGGCTAACTCTTGAAAGACAAATGAGCAACCTCACCTTAATAAAATTGCCCAAAACAAGCGCAACACTACCTATGGGCACATATTTAAAATACAACATTATTAAAACTATAGGTGTGAACGTTTATGAAAACATTGAAACCTTTTCCAGAAGAAATTTGCTGCGTTTATAATGCACCTTCTAATTAAATAGCTTTGTCCAATCTAAAGTGGTAGAATCCTGCCTTCATATTATCACCCATATCCCATATTGTGCTATAAGTTTATTTATTCAGTATGATTCTGATAATTAATAGAGTAAACATGCACGTGAAAGTTGAAAATAATGCCCAATCTATTAGCCCACAGCAAGCATTCAGCTATATGACTGTCCGGCTTCTCTTCGTTTCAGCACTGTCATTGTGAAAAATTAGAGAGAGATTTTAATAAATGTACTTCTTTTAATAAATGCAAAAACATAGAACTTGCAGCACAAAAATATGACTAAGGACTTGTGAAATAGCAGCTCCAACGAGTTGGTAAAAGGGTAATGAAGCAAGTCACTAAACGAGGAAGTGACATCCTAACTAAAGACCCACCTTGATGAGAGGACTGACGGATTGCATTTGAATGTTCATGTTCTGTCCCAAAGAGTGCGTGGTGACTTGAAAATGCAAATGCAATAGCCTCCTAGCACTGATTCGCGTATTGCATTAGCATTTTGTCCACTCCACAGCGTAGTACTGAAGATGAAGTGTTTGAAAATGCAATGGCAAATGCGATTTCCTTTTCATTTTCAAATTGTTTGACAATTGCATTTTAATTTTAATTGTGACATACTGTAAATAATGCTTGCACAAATGGAAAATGAGGATACATTTTTTTTATTGCATTTTAATTTTCAAGTTTGAATTAACATTTGAATATTGTCCGCAGTATGGTGGAGTAGCACTTTGAAAATGTACTGTCAAACAGCTTTTGCATTTGAATTTTAATATTGACACAGAATGCCCTTTGGAGCCTTTGAAAATGCAAATGCAAATGGGATGATTGCATTTTCATTTACATTTTGTCTCAAAGAACACATACAAATGTGGAAAGTGATAATGCTATTGTGTAATTGCATTTGTATTTTCAAGTACACATTTTAATTTGAATAAAGTCCCTTATGGGCTTCCATACATCAGGACAGCGGTAAACGTCATTCTATACTATGGTTTGCTATCAAGTTTCTGTCTAGATTTCAGTTGCGTTGATTGAAATCCATAAAGCGAGACATATTTTCATTGTTTTGTGTATGGTTCTGTCACAGTTTGGCTACTATTACATAGGCATATAACAGTAATTAAGTAGGGCTATCAGGGCAATTAAGAATATATTAATGATCCTAGCGGATTTGTGCTAATGAAGAACTATGCATGATAAGAGTTTGAAGTATATCAATTGCCGTGAGAAAATCCGGACCTTTCCTTTCATCTTCTGTTTTCCTGTATTTGTTATGTCCACCGAAGCGTTGGTTTGGATTGCTTTGAGTGGCATGTCTAGTATTTGTGACCACGGATGCGTGCATGAAAAATCAGTGCATCAAGAAAACAAGAAAACCTATTTATTAGTCAGATGGTTTATTGTCTTGTTTAGGTTTGCAGAGCAGACTGCAGAAATTAGCAGATTGGCTACTCGCATGGAATTAGACAGCTAAAAATACAAGATCAATACAATACAAGATCATCATCGTCCTTATAAATGAAATATAGGCCTATAATGTAGGAGTTTGTTGGGTAGAGAGTGGTGACTTTTGCAAGCACGAATGGGCGAGAACTGTGGGGGAGGCAAGGAAAACGTATTGCAACGAGAGGATATGCCTGTTAATTGCAGCTTTTTAGGCTAAATAAGGAGATTATGTACAAATAAGATTGAGCAATGCTCTTGCAATGGGATGTATATTTTACGGAGATAGTTCTGACTGAAATGTATTTTCGACACGGTGATTATCTGGCACTGATAATGTGTGCACGAAAGCAATTGCAAGCACATTTGTTGGCACCTCGCCCTAGTCTGCAAGGGCCCCAAGTTTGCTGGCTCTTTATTTGTTTCCTCCAAGAATCGCCACCTTAATGTGGTGGAGGGGTTTCAGTGTCCCTGTGACCCTGGGAGCTGTGTTGTCGGGGGCAGTAGCCCCTGGTAGGGTTTCCCATGGCAAATTGGTCCCAGGGAAGGGTCCAGACTAAGCGCAATTTGAAAACACCCAATGAAGCGGAACCAACGGCACTGTGGCACCTCGCCCGGAAGAGGGAAACCGGGGCTACCCCCTGGAGCCAGACCCGGGTGGATGCTCGTCGGCGGCCTTGACCCGTGGGGCCCGGTCGGGCACAGCCCGAAGAAGCAGCATGGAGCCGCCGCCCTGTGGGCCCACCACCTGCAGGGATAGACATTGGGGTCGGGTGCAATGCCAATCGGGTGGCAGGCATAGGCGGGGACCTAGGCGTGCTGACCCCTGGCATCGTAGACTGGTCCTAGGGACGTGGAATGTAACCTCTCTGGTGGGAAAGGAACCGGAGCTAGTGCGGGAGGTGGAGCAGTACCAACTAGACATAGTTGGGCTCGCCTCGACGCATAGCTCTGGTTCTGGAACCCAAGTCCTGGAGAGGGGCTGGACTCTTTTCTTTTCCGGAGTCGCCCAGGGTGAGAGGCGCCGGGCAGGTGTGGGGATTCTTACGAGTCCCCGGCTGGGTGCCGCTGTATTGGAGTTTTCCCCGGTGAACGAGAGGGTCGCCTCTTTGCGGCTGCGAGTCGCTGGGGGGAAGGCTCTGACTGTTGTTTGTGCTTATGCACCAAATGGCAGTTCGGAGTATCCGGCCTTCTTGGAGTCGCTGGGTGGGGTCCTGGAAAGGGTACCATCTAGTGATTCTATAGTTCTGCTGGGGGACTTCAACGCCCATGTGGGTGACGATGGAGAAACCTGGAGAGGGGTGATTGGGAGGAATGGCCTGCCCGATCTGAACCAGAGTGGTGCTTTGTTGTTGGACTTCTGTGCTAGGCATGGATTGTCCATAACGAACGCCATGTTCGAGCATAGAGAGGTTTAGAAGTGTACCTGGTACCAGAACACCCTAGGCCGCAGATCGATGATCGACTTTGTGGTCGTATCGTCAGACCTGCGGCCGTATGTCTTGGACACTCGGGTAAAGAGAGGAGCTGAGCTGTCAACTGATCACCACCTGGTGGTGAGTTGGATCAGATGGCGGGGGAGGCTGCCGGACAGACCCGGTAAACCCAAACGTGTAGTGAGGGTGAATTGGGAACGTCTGGTTGAGGACCCTGTCCGGGAGGTCTTCAACTCCCACCTCCGGAAGAACTTCTCGTGCATCCCGGGGAGGTTGGGAATATTGATTCCGAGTGGACCATGTTCAAAACCTCCATTGTGGAAGCGGCTGCTTGGAGTTGTGGTCAGAAGGTCGTCGGTGCCTGTCGTGGCAGCAACCAAAGAACCCACTGGTGGACACCAGCGGTGAAGGAAGCCGTCAGACTGAAGAAGGAGGCCTTTCGGGCTTGGTTGGCCCAGGGGTCTCCTGAAGCAGCAGACGGGTACCGGGCGGCCCGAAGGGCTGCGGCTTCGGTAGTCAAAGAAGCAAAACCTGGGTGTGGGAGGAGTTCGGGGAGGCTATGGAGAAGGACTTTCGGTTGGCCTCAAGGAAGTTCTGGCAAACCGTTAGACGGCTCAGAAAGGGAAAGCAGGGATTGGCCCAGGCTCTGTTGAGCAGGAGAGGAGAACTCCTGACCCGGACTGGGGATATCGTCGGGCGGTGGAAGGAGCACTTTGAGGAACTTCTTAACCCCGCCAACACGTCCTCTGTGGAGGAGGCAGAGTTCAAAGACTCGGGGGAAGTCTCAGCAATATCCCTGGCAGAGGTCACTGAGGTAGTTGGGAAGCTCCTCAGCGGCAAGGCGCCGGGTGTGGATGAGATTCGCCCCGAGATGCTGAAGGCTCTGGACATTGTTGGGCTGTCTTGGTTGACACGCCTCTTCGGTGTCGCGTGGAGTTGGGGACGGTACCATTGGAATGGCAGACCGGGGTGGTGGTTCCCATTTTTAAAAAAGGGGACCGGAGGGTGTGCTCCAATTATCGGGGTATCACACTTCTCAGCCTACCTGGGAAAGCTTATGCCAGGGTGTTGGAAAGAAGACTCCGACCGATTGTCGAACCTCGGATCCAGGAGGAGCAATGTGGATCCGTCCTGGTCGTGGAACAGTGGACCAACTCTTTACCCTTGCGGGGCTGTTTGGGGGGGCATGGGAGTTTGCCCATCCAGTCTACATGTGTTTTGTGGACTTGGAGAAGGCCTACAACCGTGTCCCCCGGGGAGTCCTGTGGGGGGTACTGCGGGAGTATGGGGTACCGGGGCTGTTGCTACGAGCCATTCGGTCCCTATATAACCGGAGTGAGAGTTGTGTCCGTATACTCGGCACAAAGTCAAATGCGTTTTCAGTGGGTGTTGGACTCCGCCAGGGCTGCCCCTTGTCACCGCTTCTGTTTGTGATTTTCATGGATAGAATCTCAAGGCGTAGCCGGGGGGAGGAGTGTGTCCAGTTTGGGGACCTCAGAATTGCTTCTCTGCTCTTGCAGATGATGTGGTTCTGTTGGCTTCTTCAGACTGTGACCTTCAGCATGCACTGGAGCGGTTTGCAACTGAGTGTGAAGCGGTCGGGATGAGAGTCAGCACCTCCAAGTCTGAGGCCATGGTTCTCTGCCGGAAAACGGTGGAGTGCTCTCTCCGGGTTGGGAGTGAGTTGCTGCCCCAAGCGAGGGAGTTCAAGTATCGCGGGTTCTTGTTCACGAGTGAGGGAAAAATGGAGCGTGAGATTGACAGGCGGAATGGTGCAGCATCAGCAGTAATACGGGCGTTGTACCGGACCGTCATGGTGAAGAAGGAGCTGAGCCGATTTACCAGTCGGTCTACGTTCCAACCCTCACCTATGGTCATGAGCTTTGGGTAGTGACCGAAAGAATAAGATCGCGAGAACAAGCGGCTGAAATGTGTTTCTTCCGTAGGGTGGCTGGGCTCAGCCTTAGGGATAGGGTAAAGAGCTCGGTCATCCGGAGGGAGCTCGGAGTAGAGCCGCTGCTCCTTCGCGTCGAAAGGAGCCAGAGATGAGGTGGTACGGGCATCTGATCAGGATGCCTCCTGGGCGCCTCGCCTCCCGTTGGAGGTTTTCCGGGCACGCCCTACTGGTAGGAGACCCCGGGGTAGACCCAGAACACGCTGGCGGGATTATATATCTCGTCTGGCCTGGGAACGCCTCGGGATCCTCCAGGAGGATCTGGAAAATGTTGCTGGGGATAGTGATGGCTGGAATTCCCTGCTGAGCCTGCTGCCACCGCGACCCGGCCCCAGATAAGCGGCGGAAAATGGATGGATGGATGGATGGACCGCGTCCTGAAAAAGCTAAGTCGATGGCACATTCGCGGTTTTCAGAGTACATGTTTTTTATGTTTTAGCCTTTATTTAGGTAAACGACCATATAACTGTAAAGGCAGTGAGTTTTTCAAAGTTTCTGTATCAACATATCCATTATTTCTCCAACGATAAAGAAGCAAACTAATGTCAAAGTTGGCCAAAGGAGGTTTGAGCTTTTTGAAGACGGCGCTTGGCTACACGGAACTATCAACTCAGTAAAATTAAAAACCTTTTATCGACACTAAAACTGTCACTTTTAGAAAAACAGAAAATTTATGAATTCGTTTTTTATTAATAAACGCTTAGTAAGTAACTCAAATTCGGAGCATTCACTGTTTAATCACTTGATTTAAAAAAAACTGAAAACGCGTTTGTCCTGCCTACAAATACTGGGCATGCCACCTAACGCAATCTTTAAAGAGACCAAGGCTTCGGTAGACATAACAAACAAAAGATCAAAGAAAAGGTCCAACTTTTCTCACGGCAATGGATAGGATACCTCAGACTCTTATCATGCACATTAAGTTCTTTATTATCAGAAGCATTTTAAATGAAACGTTTTTCGAATCGGCTAGGTACAAGCCTTAACAAACGGATTACCTTGATACTTAGAATGACCCCGCAACAGTAAAGAATGTAACTAGCTTGGCACAGATAATGTTACCAATGCATCACTTACATTCACAACCAATTGACAGCTAAAGTTTAAATCGAATGTGTTATAGGCCTATGAAATCGTAGCCAAACTCACTAACATAACCATGCATAGAACATAAAAATATGTCTCGCTTTATGGATTTCAATCAATGCGGCTGAATTCTAAACCAAAACAAACTTGCTAGCAAGCTAGTAAAGTGGAGAATGACGTTTGCTTTACTACTGTCCTGAAGAAGTGAAGGCATGGAAAACTTTGAGGGAGCAGATCTTCCTCTGCCTAGGATCAATTTTTTCAAGTTTTTCTGAGAATTTTCCAAAGGCATTGGACTAGACAGAGTTGAAAGGCCCAGAGCGACGGATTTAATTTAAGTTAGTAGCGACTCAAGTAAAGTTTATAGCACGCATTTTAATAAACAAATTGTTGACTGATTGCTTATTCCACTTAAGGTCAAGTCTGGACAGGGGTTCACTTCAAAATGAATCCGTTTAACCGTCAAAAATGATGGGAACAGGTAGGATTTAATTTAAGTTGGTAGCGACTCAAGTAAAGTTTATAGCACGTATTTTAAATAACAAATTGTTGACTGACTGCTTATTCCACTTAATGTCATGTCCGGGCAGGGGTTTACTTGAAATGAATCAGTTTAACCACCAGAAATGATGGGAACAGGTAGGCAATTTAACTTGAAGACAAGGTGCGCCGCAAAATCGGTGCCCGTTTTGTACCTATATAGAATTTCTAAAGAACCCCCGGGGCAATCATCATTATCATCATCTTCATCCGCTTTGTCCAGGGTCGGGTCGCGGAGGTAGCAGTTCCAGCAGGGCATCCCAAACTTCCCTTTCCCGGGCCACATTAACCAGCTCTGACTGGGGGATTCCAAGGCGTTCCCAGGCCAGTATGGAGATATAATCCCTCCACCTGGTCCTAGGTCTGCCCCGCGGCCTCCGCCCTGCTGGACTTGCCTGGAACACCCCCCTAGGGAGGCGGCCAGGTGGCATCCTTACTAGATGCCCGAGCCACCTCAACTGGCTCCTTTCTACGCAAAGAAGCAGCGGCTCGACTCCGAGTCCCTCACGAATGGCTGAACCTCTCAACCTATCCCTAAGGGAGATGCCAGCAACCCTCCGGAGGAAACTCATTTCCGCCGCTTGTATCCGCGATCTCGTTCTCTCGGTCATGACACACCCTTCATGACCATAGATGAGAGTAGGAACGAAGATAGACCGGTAGATTGAGAGCTTTGCCTTCTGGCTCAGCTCTCTCTTCGTCACAACGGTGCGATAAAGCGACTGCAACACCGCACCCGCTGCTCCAATTCTCCGGCCCATCTCTCATTCCATTTTCCCCTCACTCGAGAACAAGTCCCCGAGATACTTGAACTCCTTCACTTGGGGTAAAGACTCATTCCCTACTTGGAGTAGACAATCCATCGGTTTCCTGCTGAGAACCATGGCCTCAGATTTGGAAATGCTGATCCTCATCCCAGCCGCTTCACACTCGGCTGCGAACCGATCCAATGAGTGCTGCAGGTCGCAGACCGATGATGCCATCAGGACCACATCATCTGCAAAAAGCAGTGATGCAATCCTCGGCCCACCAACCCGCAGCCCCCCTCCCCCGCGGCTACGCCGTGAGATCCTGTCCATGAATACCACAAACAGGATAGGTGACAAAGCGCAGCCTTGGAGGTGAGGGTTGGCCTCCCCCGGGGCAATGTTAAGGTTAAAACAATTGCTTACATGTATTGTGTGCTGTGTATTAAAAGGGCTAATCTTACACACTGTTCTGTTCAAGGTCTTCTTGCACACTCTGTTCTGTTAATTGTCTCATTGTCACAATCTCTGTAGACTCTCTCCCCCTCCCTTACAACGCACTCATTATCTGGTACAACAGCTCTTGACTGGACCCCGAGGAGTGCCACGAGGCTTAGGACTAAGCCTGCGCACCAACAAGGGAGAGTCAAAAGTCTAAAACCAATGCTATCTCTCCACCCAGTTGTTTTATGATCTTGTATTGTACCACTGTATAATGGGTGGCATTCGGTATACTGGGACGGTGCGTGTGTAAGACAGCAGACTGGTGTAGGCGGGGTGTCACCCTTTGATATCATTGTATTCTGTCACCATTTGATATCATTGTATTCTGGACTTCATTATTCTGTATTGATTAAAGCTTGCTATTGCTCATACCACTGGTCCTGTCATCTCTCAGAACTGCGGACACGACAAAATTGGTGACCCCGACGTGATCACGTAGGCTCTGGAGGGAGAGGAGGACAGGACGGTGAATAGGAGAACGCGGAGTTTCTTCCGAACACTCATAGAACCACGGTATACAAATAAGGTAAGCAGGACCTGTTGTTCCATCCATTAACTTTACCACTTATCCTGTACAGGGTCACGGGGGGGCTGGAGCTTATCCCAGCGGACACAGGGCGAGAGGCGGGGTACACCCTGGACAGGTCGCCAGTCTATCACAGGGCCAACATATAGGGACAGACAACAACTCACACTCACATTCACACCTACGGGCAATTTAGAGTCACCAATTAACCTGCATGTTTTTGGACTGTGGGAGGAAACCGGAGTACCCGGAGGAAACCCACGCGAACACGGGGAGAACATGCATACTCCACACAGAAACGCCCTTGGGTCAGGTGGGGATTGAACCCAGGACCTTCTTGCTGTGAGGCAACAGTGCTAACCACTGAGCCACCATGCTGCCCCTGTTGTTTTTAAAACCAAATACTGCCTAGGTAGAAATAGGACCATTAGACTACGTGACGACCTGGAACAGCCTCATGCCAGGCAACGGACTGAACGCACGCGTTCCTAATTAGGGCTAATGTTTTGCACCTATGGGATCACGGGTTGGGCTGGTAATTGGTGTTCCAGGGTTATTTAAACGTCACTGTTTGGTTTGGGGTTTGTGCGGTCACTGTTTATGAATAGCTAATAAAAGTAAGTTTGTCATCACGTTCAACTCCTGCCTCTCATCGTTTCTTCCGGTACTACTGCTCGTGGGTCTGCCTTGCTTCACCATCACCACTCCTGACAGAATGACCGCACCTAACCAGGACCCAGCAGTGTTGGCCAGCCTCCAGGACACTGTCCGCTTACAGATGGCTGCCCTGGATCGTCATGACCGGAATGACCGAGATAGCCGAGGAATTAGGACGGTGAACGTCTCGTTGCTGGGAGCCGGGAGCTCTCCTGCACCATCCTCTGGAGCAACCAGTGTTTAACCAACGCCTTCGATGGACAGGCTCGAGGACGTTCGCGGACTTCCTCTTCCCCACCCCGACAAATTTGACGGGACACACGGATTGTGTCGGGGCTTCCTCACCCAGTGCTCGCTGGTCTTTCAGAGTCAGCCCGTGACATACGCCACTGACCGGGCGCGGATGGCCTACCTCATCTCCCTGCTTCGTGGTCCTGCCTTGGATTGGGCGTCGGCAGTTTGGACCCGGCAGACCCCGGCCTGTTCCAACGCGGACATGTTCCTACAGGACTTCCGTTTGGTCTTCGACCACCCTGTTCGCGGCCAGGACGCCGCCCACCGGCTGCAGCAAATCCGCCAAGGGGCTCGGAGTGTGGCCGATTACGCGGTGGAGTTCCGTTCCTTGGCGGTAGAGAGCGGGTGGAACACCGAAGCGCCGGTGCCAACGTTCCTGCGGGGACTGCACGCTGACATCCAGGACGAGCTGGCAGCTCGTGAGGACGTCGTAGCGCTGGAGCCCCTGATTACCCTCGTGCTGCGAATCGATTGCCGGCTCAGAGAGAGGCGTCACCGCTGATCTCCCGGACCGGGGACGGGCGCCGGTAGCTAGAGGGGCGCTTCCTACACGGCAGGGACCCGTTTCTCGGAAGGGGAGGCCATGGACGTGGGGCTCGCCAGCCTGCCCACCGAGGAGGAGGAGCAATGGCCGAGGGAGCAGCGCTGCCGGTGTTGCGGGCGTCCGGAGAACGGACAGCGCGATGGTTCCCGGCACAAGGGAAACTCCAGGGCTCAACCACTACTGGGAGGTCGGTGGTGAGCCTCGCAGTGATCATCTCCCCGCAGCATAGGCTAGTACTGCCTGGCAGTCTGGCCTGGGCTGACCAACGTATTCCCTTGGACGCTTTTGTGGACTCCGGGGCAGCCAGGAATTTTATTGATCAGGGGACTGCTCAGCGTTGGCGGATTCTGCTTCGCTCCCTGCCCAAACCACTTCCAGTGACGGCGCTGGATGGACGCCCTTTCGGGGCCGGGTCGGTAACCCAGGTGACGGTGCCGCTGCAGTTGCTTCTCGGGGGCGATCATGCTGACTCTCCAGCTTCACGTGATTCCATCTCCTGGGGTTCCCCTCATCTTGGGCCATCCCTGGCTGTCCACCCACAACCCTCGTCTGGACTGGGTCACGGGGACCGTGGTGGGCGGGGCTCGGACTGTGCTGCTACCTGCCGCCCAGCGACGGTCCAGCCTCAGGAGCTGGTGCCAGAGGGTTCGGTGTATTTAGGGGGTGTTCCTCTGGATTACCATAATTTAGCGGCCGTATTTAGTAAACGGCAGGGCGTCCAGGTTGCCTTCTCATCGGGAGTACGACTGCGCCATTGACCTTCTCCCCGGCAGCACACCACCCCGGGGGGGGGTTGTACTCATTGTCCGGGCCCGAGGAGGCGGCTATGACGGAGTATATCAACGAGGCCCTGTCCTTGGGCTTCATTCGCCCGTTCACGGCCCCGGCGGGGGCAGGGTTCTTCTTCGTGGACAAGAAAGGGGGGGGCCTGAGGCCCTGCATTGACTATCGGGGGCTCAATCGGATTACAGTTAAGAACCAGTACCCCTTGCCCTTAATAACGGCAGCGTTTGAGCGGTTGCAGGAGGCCACGGTCTATACCAAGCTGGATTTACGCAGTGCATATAACCTTGTGCGTATCCGGAAGGGGGACGAATGGAAAACCGCTTTCAACACCCCTTCCGGGCACTACGTACCAGTACCTGGTGATGCCTTTTGGATTAACCAACGCACCCGCAGTGTTCCAGGCGTTAATCAACGACGTGCTCCGGGATATGCTGGGGCACTTTGTGTTCGTGTACTTGGACGATATCCTGGTCTTCTCCGCCAGCACGTGCAGCACTTGCTCCGCAGACTCCTCCGACACCACCTGTACGTCAAACCAGAGAAGTGCTCCTTCCACACCGCCAGAACCCACTTCCTGGGATATGTGGTTTCGGCAGGGCAGCTGGAGATGGACCCAACCAAGGTGTAGGCGGTGAGAATGTCGTGGATCCGATCTTTATACACTCACGAACATAAGTAAAATAGAACACAATAAGACACAGACACTGAAATGGTTGGGATCAAATACTATATTGTTGTACAACAAACTTGTAAACACAAGTTAACCAGATAATAAAGTTTGATACAAATATTTTACCAAGATAGTACTTCTGCAAAGGACAAAGTTCGTTTGCAAAAGGATCATACTCACACAACGTGTAAGACGCTGCCCAAAGAGAATGATGATCTAAACCTAAAGTCTGCTGTCTTATATCTACATCCATAGAATGCGAGCCTTGCTTTTTCCAGGCTGCAACAGGTGTAGTGAAGTTTAGAAGAATGCAGCTTAAAGGTTGGAATACTATATCCAGCCTAGGGGTTAGAACAGTGACCTCTTGGAAGTTATATTCAGCTAAAGGGTCGTTAAACTTATAATGATTAATGCCTTGGTTCAAAAAGCACGTTCTCCAATAGATTGCCTTAACAAGGGACTGGCCTACGTCCAACTCGGCAAAGCAGGTCCAACAGTTTCTTGGATTCGCGAACTTTTATTGGAGGTTTATCCGGAGCTTCAGCACTGTCGCCGCCCCTCTCACCACGATGACCAGTAAGGCTTCCGGACCGTTCCGCATGACTCCCGAGGGCCGGCAGGCCTTCCTTGAGTTAAAGAGGCTATTCACCTCCGCCCCGGTCCTACTGCTGCCCGTTCCGGCATTCCCCTTCACGGTGGAGGTCGACGCTTGCAGTTGGGGCGTGGGCGGGGTGCTTTCTCAGCGATCCCGGAAAGATCAAAAGCTCCAACCCTGCGCCTTCTTCTCCCGCCGGCTGTCTCCAGTGGAGAGGAATTATGACGTGGGGGATCGGGAGCTGCTCGCCGTCAAGCTGGCATTCGAGGAATGGAGGCACGGGCTGGAAGGAACCCAGCATCCGGCTACCATTTGGACGGACCACCGCAACCTGGAGTATATCGGTGCCACCAAGCGGCGGAACTCCCGGCAGGCTCGGTGGGGCCTATTCTTCTCCCGGTTTAATTACGTCCTGACATACCGGCCCGGGTCTAAAAACCAGAATGCGGACGCCTTGTCCCGGATCCATGACCCGCTGGAGGTTTCCGAGGTACCGGAGCCCGTCATTCCGGCGGCCCGGATGGTGGCCCCGGTTCGATGGGGCCCTGCAAGGGGGTTCCTCTCCCAGACGGTGTTCCGGCGGGACGACTCTTCGTTCCACCTGGAGTCCGGGATGCTGTACTTTGGTGGGGACACACCTCACGGCTGACGTGTCACCCAGGTCGCCTGCGGACCTTGGAATTTCTGAAGAGACAGTTCTGGTGGCCGTAGATGCGGGAGGCTGTGGACGCTTTCGTTAGCGCCTGCCCCGTCTGTGTGCAGAACAAAAGCCTCCGGAGCCGTCCAGTGGGGACATTGATGCTGTTGCCAGTACCCCGTCGTCCTTGGTCCCACCTGTCCCTGGACTACATTACGGGGTTGCCGGCCTCTCGAGGTTACATGGGGATCACCGTAATTGTGGACCGGTTCTCCAAGGGGGCCGTGTTCTTCCCGTTTGCCCAGCTGCCTTCTGCCCAGGAGACTGCGGATCTGATGCTGCGCCACGTGTTCCGGGTCCACGGATTCCACTTGGACGTGGTCAGCGACAGGGGATCCCAGTTCACCTCCGGGTTCTGGAAGGCCTTCTGCAAGCTGGTGGGGGCGTCGGTGAGCCTGTCCTCTGGGTTACATCCCCAGAGCAACGGGCAAACTGAGAGGGTCAACCAGGACCTAGAGGCAACCCTGCGCTGTTTGGCTTCAGCACACCCCAGCACCTGGAGTCAGCATCTCCTCTGGGTGGAGTATGCCCATAACACCCTTTTCCACTCCTCCCTAGGCATGTCACCGTTTGAGTGCCAGTACGGGTACGCACCGCCACTCTTCCCGGAGCAGGAGGAGGACGTGGGGGTCGCATCGGCGGCCGCCTTGGTCCGACGTTGCCGGCGAGCGTGGGGTCGGGCTCGGGAGACTCTCCTTCGGGTGTTCCGCCAACGGAAGGTCCAGGCCAACCGGCGACGTCAGGAGGCGCCCATTTACCGTCCAGGACAGCGGGTGTGGCTATCCACCCGGAATCTGCCGCTCCGAGGAGAACGACACAAGCCGGCCTGTAGGTACATTGGTCCATTCAAGGTGGCCCGACGGATTAATCAGGTTTCCTATGAACTTGTACTCCCCAGAGCCATGATGTTGCATCCGGTTTTCCACGTCTCCCATCTCCAGCCGGTGTTGGTGGGTTCTGGTGGTCCGGTTGCCGCTCCGGTGCCTCCTCCCCCTCGGATCGTGGATGGCGATCCCGTTTACACTGTCCGGCAGATCCTGGACTCCCGGGTGACCCGGGGACGGATGCAGTACCTCATTGACTGGGAGGGGTACGGTCCGGAGGAGCGGCAATGGGTTCCGGCCGCCCACGTCCTGGAGCCTGGCCTGGTTCGGGAGTTTCATCAGTCCCGGCCGGACCGTCCGGGCCCGCGCGTCATGCGCCGCACCTCGGGGAGGGGGTCCTGTGACGACCTGGAACAGCCTCATGCCAGGCAACGGACTGAACGCACGCGTTCCTAATTAGGGCTAATGTTTTGCACCTATGGGATCACGGGTTGGGCTGGTAATTGGTGTTCCAGGGTTATTTAAACGTCACTGTTTGGTTTGGGGTTTGTGCGGTCACTGTTTATGAATAGCTAACAAAAGTAAGTTTGTTATCACGTTCAACTCCTGCCTCTCATCGTTTCTTCCGGTACTACTGCTCGTGGGTCTGCCTTGCTTCACCATCACCACTCCTGACAGACTATGAGTGTGTGGAAGAGACAAAGGAGGTAAGCTGAATTTAATAGTGATGTATGCAGGTTAAGTGGCCTTAAGAAATCAGTAGATTGTCTTTAAACGCTATGCTGGTTAAGTGGCCTTAAGAAATCAGTAGATGGTCTTTAAACGCTATGCTGGTTAAGTGGCCTTAAGAAATCAGTAGATTGTCTTTAAAAGCTATGCAGGTTAAGTGGCCTTAAGAAATCAGTAGATTGTCTTTAAAAGCTTTAGCGGGTTGAGTGGCCTAGAATAGATTTGAGAGAATTGTGTTCTGAAAGCTCTGTTGAAAAAGTGTTATATACATGTACTAAGACAGAAAGGGGAAGTTGAACAAAGAGACGTGGTGCGGATGCACGGAGAATAAGAGAAGAAAATAGGAAGTGATTTACGGAGGAGATTAAGTGGGTGAATCAGTAAACATGAATAATACAGAATTACCCACTAATGTGGGCGAGCTGCGCACCACATTGTTCGCGGCCATTGAGTCCTGCAATACATCTGAAGTATGCGCTGGGTTACTTAAATGCATGCAGAAACAATGGGGTGTGTGGGAAGATAGAAAGGCAATGCCAAAATCTGACACGGCCCCCCTGCCCACCAATTCAGCTGTGAACAGCCTGATTGTGACCGAGAAAGCGCTCAAGGCTGAAGCTGAGACCGCCTGGACTAGATCAGGAAAAAGCGGATGGGGGCCTAAACATACTGAATATAAAAAAGCGTGTGTTAATGTCATAGTCGTAGAGAAAATGTGCAGCATAATAAAAGTGCTTTTAGATAAACCAAACAGGCACCCTTGTCAGTGGAAACTGCAAAACAGGAAGAGGAAGAGGAGTACCCGCCACCGGACGTGGAGCAAGTCACGTTCCAACCCAAGGCCCTGGTGCTCCCCATCAAATGGTCTCCACGGCTGCACCATGGGCCCCAGGAGACGAGTTCAACCCTGAATATGGCTACCACGATGGGTATTGACGGGGCGAGGGGCCTAGTGCAGGTCCATTCACTCCCCTACAGGAGCCAATGATCACCTGCACCATAGGGGGAACAAATTATCAACTTATGGTGGACACGGGAGCCGCTGTGTCATGTTTGACCTCCCTTCCCCCCGGCCCCGCCCTGTCAAATAACACGCTCACTACAATTGGATACTCCGGCAAACCACAACAACAATATTACACCCAGCCTTTGCCCACTTCCCTGGGAAACCAAACTCTCACCCACTCATACTTACATGCCCCGGCCCACTTCCCTGGGAAACCAAACTCTCACCCACTCATACTTACATGCCCCGGCCCACTTCCTTGGGAAACCAAACTCTCACCCACTCATACTTACATGCCCCAACGTGCCCGGTCAATCTATTAGGAAGAGACCAAATTGGCTATTAATGTGTATTGTGGACCTGACGGAGTCAGAATTGCAGGTTCCGCGCCCACAGGGACCACACATTGTATGCTGTTCATGGGTGCGGCCCCTACAGTTCCTCTTGAACCAACCACCACGGTCTATTGGTCTCACTTGATGACCGACGTTGGCCCCAACTCTCCCGGGGTCCAGAACACCTTCATGCAGTGGCGCAAGTGGATCCTGACGGTGTTTCCTTACAACGATCCAATGGATCCCCTGCACTGCACTTACAACTATCGCGTTACACCTGATGAATCTTATGACGAGGCCTGGCAACAGAACAAGGAAGGCAGAAGAGAGGAGCTTTTGATAGCCGACATATTTGTGGCTAAGGAAGGAGTGGCAGCCCATTGTCAGTTGTCACAAACTCAAAAGCCATGGTATGCCCTTTCCGGGACATCTGTCCCTCACGTGACCCTTGCAGTTGGCGTTGGTTGTGAAGCGCGTTCTCTGGGCCCCATGGTCCCGTGCCCTTGAACAAGCCTGGTCCCCACCATGTCC
>JAPMUY010009115.1:0-79618 GCA_026901105.3 Galaxias olidus
ATGAGGAGGCGTGCATGCTGATTTTGAGTCAGCTATAGCCTATTGGAGGCTTAAACTTCAAGGCTGACCATTAAAAGGTAATTCCAGGTCAACGCAAAAATGTTTTATAGGCGTGGTTATGATAATGAACTACCTGGCAGGTAGTCTTGAGCAGAGACCTGAGCATGTTAAGACTCCATTTTGAGTGGGTCATCGTCCACAACGAGACTTACAAAATATCATCTTAAAACCAGCGAATCTTTTACACGACGGGAAAGCTGAAAGGTATACATATCCAGTGACATTTCGCCCGATTATCATTTTGTTATGCTTGATTATCAGGACATAGGCTAGTATCGACAATGTGGGTTAAACTGCTTGGAAAGGGCTGTTAGACAAACATCTAAGGAACCCATTTCCTGATCCTTAACCTTAACTGGCAGAGCTGCTAATATGGAGTTAATTTAGGCTACCTGAATATTTTCTCTTTGGCCATTTCTTTCATGAACAATGTGTTTTGAACCTGGACCTAGTTTATAAAGTATAGTATCAGGTATATTTAATTTATTTGTTATGTAGGGTATTTTATGAAAGTTAGAGCGGTGTGGAGAGAAATATAGATCATCACATTAACGCTCCCGATTTTTTGTTATTTATTTTAGTATGATCACACACCTTTATTTGTTTTGTTTTGCATAAATCTAAAGTTAAACGATCAACTTTTACCTCTTAAAGGTATACTGTTAAGTTGTTATAATAAAATATCCTGGTCTTAAACCAGCAGCTGCCACATTCTTCCGGTCTATATAGGTATTTATTTTAATTATGTATTTTATATTAAGAAAATACTCATAAACTATGTGACCTTATAACTGAATACTTTTTTTCATGGTCATTATTGTGACGAGCAGGATTACTCAGATTATGTCAAATGACTGTGTATGTTTGTGTGTGTATTGCAATGTCCCTCAGGCGCACAGCAGGGATTCTGAGGCACATCGTGGAGTCATGGACACCAGGTTAGAAATCCAGTTGTCACCATGCACTCATCCGCCATTTTCAAACTAAACTTACATCCTCACTTTCTTTTACAGGGAACCGTGGAGTAAACATAATTCAAATGAAATCTCCTCTTTTTTTGTCCCCTATTATGAATCTATGATACTCAATACTTAATTTAGACTTATTACTGAGACTGTCAAACGAGGAAATCTGTAGGCACAACACAACTAATTTTGGAAAGCTACGCATGTGAAAAATATGGTGACTCCTAAGTTGACACATTTCATTATTTAATTGATGTTTTATTTTATTATGTTGACAGGGTCAAGCAGGAGAGAGTGGAGTCTCCAGCTCCAAGCTGTCTGTCCATGAAGAGTGACTCGTCTTTGTACCGATTCATAGATTTAAAAAAAGAATCAACTGGTGTAAGGTGAGAGGTTTAAGATAATAATAGGGTCAGGAGTTTATCAAATTCTGCCTCCTTTCATTCTGTTTTTATTATATATTTTATATTATGTTGTTTTTATTATATATTATTATGTTATGTTCACTGAACACCAACTCATTCTTTCAACTGTCGTTCTGTGAAGAGTGACTGATCTACAGTACAAAGACATCTGCTCCAAAACCTCAGAGGAGTTGTTCTGAGGAAACTGTATAGTAGATCAACGTTGTCTAACTGCCACCAGCGTAATGTTTTATATCCGGTTTTTAATGTATCTGCTTGTTTGTAGGGTCAAGCAGGAGAGAGTGGAGTCTCCTGCTCCCAGCTGTCTGGCCATGCAGAGTGACCACCGACAGATGGATATGAAAATGTCTAGGTAAGAGATTTTACTCTTTTTAGGAAAGGCAAACACGCATAGGCCTACATGAAGTAAAAAAAATCATATGGCCACATTTAGCGTTTGTTGTTGTAATTATTTGCATATCAATAGCTTATGTATGTTCATACCTTGCATCCTTTTTAAATCACAAATCCACCTTAGGACACACAACACTCCCTCTTGAAAGCCCTGAAAATGATACAGAACTCAGAATGTGTTGCTTTTTGTTTTTTGTCAGTCAAGATAATGGAGCAAGGTACTACCAGAATTGAAAATAAACCAATTTATTTCACTTTAAAATTAAACAAAAAGTGGAACGATTTTAAAGTTGTATTGTAGTCAGTGGGATCAGAGAAGTATGCTTGAAAAGTAAAATCTTCTTTGGTTGAAATATGTTGGCTTTATAATTTATTTAGACATTTTCTTATATTCTCATGAAAATGTGTATTGATAAATAAATGGTCTCAGTTTGTAACCCTATCTATATGTAAATAAGTAATCATTATAATAGTGTCTGTGCCTTAACAGGGTCAATCAGGAGAGAGGGGAGTCTCCTGCTCCCAGCTGTCTGTCTATGAAGAGTGACAGATCTATGGAGCCACCTCATACCTTCAAAAGAGAAGGTTGGACTTCTGATCTGAGGTAAAAGAGTTGTTCTTTCACATACTTTGGTGTAAATAATAATACTTAGTAGCAGAATGTAGTCTAAGTGACTGTGGGTCTGTCTCTTCTGTACTACACTTGTATTGTACCCCCTACTCCTCTCTGACTTTAAGGCAGGATTGTATCATGCCATCCACCCATATTAACAGTATTCGGTTTTTAGCATTTTGAAAAAAAATATATTTAGAGTGGCCTTTTCTTTCCGTATTTTTTTAATATACATTTGTAGTACACACAGTATAATCTCTTCAAAGTCCTACCTGCTGGTATTTGTATGATTTACAGGACTAAGAATGAGAGAGTGGAGTCTCCTGCTCCCAGCTGTCTGTCTATGAAGAGTGACAGATCTATGGAGCCACCTCATAACTTCCAAAGAGAATGTTGGACTCCTGAGTTGAGGTAAAATAAGTTTTTATCTCCATGGGCAATAGTTTTTCAGCAGGTTTTTTCCTTCAGTTTTCCTCAAATCTTTCAGTTATTTCTTTATTTGTTTTCTCCACAGTGAGTTCAGCTCCAGTCTGCTGACTGAGGACCACTCCAGATGTTCTGTGTGTTCAGAGGGGCTGAGGGAGCCGGTCTCTATTCCCTGTGGACACAGTTACTGCAGGCAGTGCATCAGTACATACTGGGCCCAGCCCAGCCTTGCAGGAGACTATGTGTGCCCCCAGTGCAGTAAGAGTTTCCCTACCCGACCTGAGCTCGCCACTAACACAGCCTTGGTCAGGGTGCTCCAGGGTCTCCAGCAGGCAGGCTTCAGTCCTGTCCTCCCTGCTGTGGCCCACGCTGGGCCTGGGGACGTGGCCTGTGATATCTGCTGTGGCCCCAAGCTCCGTGCTGTCAAGACCTGTGTGACCTGCAGCGCCTCCTACTGTGAGAGCCACGTCAGGCAGCACTACACCGTCCCAGCACTGCAGAGACACACCCTGACCCAGGTCACTGGAGACCAGAGACACACACACCAGCATGACAACGTTAGGAAGATGGAGAGCATGGAAAAGGTCAGGAAGTTAGGCTTTAATATTTGGGCCAGAAATATACCAGCAACCATTGTGATATGTTCATTAGACGCAAGATCCTGGTGCTGCTTGTATTTATATTTATCAGTTTTTTTACACTGATCCTACCATACTGTTAATATGTAGGAACTAGATGTGTGTAGATGCCTGGTTCTCTGAATATTGAGGAGGAAAAGCATAGACAGCAGTATCTGTAGCGTTACATCCAGAAAACTATCCTCAAACTAAATGAAGGGTTAACAAAGATGACCATTCTAGAATTGTTCAGAAATCCTAAATTTGTGACATTGTGATTTTGTTTCTGGTCAGGAGGTGACATTGAAACGAGAGATGGTGGAAGAGGAGATTAGAAGGTCACCTAAAAAGAGGAAGGTGCATTTCAAAGAGGAAGACGATGCTGACGAGGGGTTCTCTGACGAAGTCTTTGAGCTGAAGAAGAGAATTAGGGAGCTGGAACAGGAGAACTCTGAGCTGAAGAACATCTGTAAAAGTTTCCAACAGAAAGTTCCTGGTTTGAAAAACATCTCTGATCAGAACCCCTCTACAGCACCACTATTAAGCAGTGAACTTATCAATGTCACAGCGGAGACCAAAGGTGATAATGCATAATTATTTTAGGGACATGCTTGAACAATTATGTGGCTGCAAAGGCTTTTATAGTTTAGTATGAACCTCAACAGTGATGACTTCCTAAATTCACCATCATCCTTTCCTCTTTTTTTTAATGATGTATTTTATTGGGAAACAATTTGGCACTGCATGTTTGGTTACATTAGGACCCAGGAACCCTAACGAGCAAGCAAAGTCATTATCTTACCAATTCAGGATATCGTTCGTATTCTGTTAGCCTTTAAGGTTCGTCTGTTGTCAGCAGGCTAGAATGTAGCCGAGGAGGAACTCATCTCTAAGTACTGAATGCTGTCTTTAATGTTAAGCCCCTATAGTGGAACTCATCTTTAGTATTGAATGCTGTCTCTGTCCTACCTTCTCACTCAGGTCAAACAAAGGCCTGGCACAAAAACGTCCCCCAGGATCGGCGCAATCACCTGGTCCAGAGGCGGTTAGTGTGCCACTATGTTCTGATTAATATGTGACTTTGAG
Source organism: Galaxias olidus (assembly GCA_026901105.3). Classification (NCBI taxonomy): domain Eukaryota; kingdom Metazoa; phylum Chordata; class Actinopteri; order Galaxiiformes; family Galaxiidae; genus Galaxias; species Galaxias olidus. Next base: position 4,586 of record JAPMUY010009115.1, read on the forward strand.
TTTCTAGAACTTGCTCGTATCTATCTGCCAGTGAGATATGTGTGTGTGTGTGTGTGTGTGTGTGTGTTGGGTGAGCAGTGTGCAGGCTATCTTCCCCACCCCGGACCATGCAGCGCCGAAGAACCGTCTGCTGGAGAACCTGGTGGCCTACGCCCGCAAAGTAGGAGGAGACATGTACGAGTCAGCCAACAGCAGGGTGAGACTATAGGCTTACTGGAATACTGTGTAACGTAATGGAGCACACACACACTTACAGTATCCTGGTAAAACACGGACCGTCTAGGTTATCGTCACAATGTCAGTCTGGACAGGCAGAGTGTTTTCAGAGGGGGAACTTACCTTGTGGTTAAGCACCACTTTACCCACAGGTGATTGGCTCAGTATAATGACAGCAGTTGCTCTTGACTGATCTACAGTGACAAACAGAATGTGATCAAGTGATCCCTAAAGTGATCAAGTAATATGTAACGTGATCAAGTGATCCGTAACGTGATCAAGTGATCCGTGGTGTCAAACCAGGCTACAAGTACAGTACATAGAGACTGTTACTGTCCAGGAACCTAAGAACCACTAATCCTACTATACTCCTGTTCATCAGGCAAAAGAATGTTTAAAGGCATGCTGTTATTTATATGTTCATAAATAGATGTACTCATTTATGCACAAATATACAGTTTGCAAACACACGAGTACATGAAAACAAAGACACATACAAGTCATAGAAGTACAATGGGGGAAATAAGTATTGAACACGTCAATATTTTGTCCAGTAAATGTATTTCCAATGAGCCTATTCAAGTGAAATTTGCACCAGACGTTGGTATTGACTCAAACAATCCAGAAAAAAATCTGAAGATTAAAGTCCATATGTAAATGAAGTTGTTTAATAAAGTGGAATGAAACAGGAAAAAAGTATTGAACACACTGACTAAAATAAATTCAATACTTAGTGGAGAAGCCTTTGTTTGTAATGACAGCTTCAAGGCGCTTTCTGTATGAAGCCATGGCGGTGGAGCGCATTGCCTACTGTCCTTTCTGCCACAGTTGTCCCTGCTGCCTCCAAGTCTCTCTGGAGCTCTTTCCTAGTGGTCCTTGGCTCTTTGGCTACTCTTCTAAGTATCCTTCTGACACCCTGATCAGAAATCTTGCGAGGAGCTCCTGTGCGTGGCCGATTGATGGTGGAGTGATGTTGCTTCCACTTACAGATAACGCCTCCAATGGTGCTTACTGGAAGATTCAGAAATTGTGAAATACGCCTGTAGCCAATTCCATTTTCATGTTTTGCAACAATCTGGTTGCGAAGGTCTTGAGACAGTTCTTTGCTTTTACCCATCATTAGATGTTTGTTGTGTGGCACCTTGGTAACAAAAAAAAACCTTTATAGCCCATCAATATATTCTAACCCAGCTGACATTATTAATTAGCAAAGATTGGAGGCAGAGTTGCCTCCTAATTAGTTATGGTTTTCAGCTGGTTCTTTGCCTTTCCTTGCTGTGGTGTACTGCTTTTTCTTAGTGTGTTCAATACTTATTTTCTGTTTCATTCCACTTTATTACACATATCTTTATTTACCTATGGACTTTAATGTTTAGATTTTTTGTCTGGATTGTTTGAGTCAATACCAAAGTCTGGTGCAAATTTCACTTGAATAGGCTCATTGGAAATACATTTACTGGACAAAATATTGATGTGTTCAATACTTATTTCCCCCATTGTATGTATATAATTATAAAATAAATACAAATTATTGAATAAGTCTGCTAAACAGTCAGTAAGTTGTTATGATGAAGATTTCTGCTAAATCACTTTATAGCTGTTCTACCCTTCGGACTTTGGAATTCTCTCCCCCCCCTATATCAGACAGTCTGACACTATAACAACATTCAAAAAGCTCCTCAAAACTCATCTATTTAAATAAGCTTTCTCATTATGATGCCTGACATAATGTGTTTATTGTGTTATACCCTTTACCCTTGTAATTTTGTGACGTTCACTGATGTCCCCTGCCTAAATTCCAATGTGTCTGTCCTATGTTTATTGCATCCTAATTTGTATATTGTGCTGTTTTAACTATATATTTTATGTCTTGTACGGTGACCTTGGGTGTTTAGAAAGGTGCCTATAAATTAAATGTATTATTATTATTATCATTATTATTAATCATAATAATAATAATAATAGTTGTTGTTATTATTATTATTATTATTATTATTATTATTATTATTATTATTAATAACTGTCCCACTCCCTCCAAACAGAAAATAGGGAACAGGTCTTGGCATCTGGTAGTGTGTAAAAACATTGTAATTACTGCGCGACGTATGCTGTGACGTCACACCAAGGGCTGAGGGTAAGTGAATGAGGGGAAGTGCGAAGTGGAGCTACTAATGAAACGCAGCAAATATTAATCCCACAGTGCAGGGTTCAGTTCAGGAAGTAAAAAAGAAAATAGAAAGAAAACATAAAAGCACAATAAAAAGAAGCCCTTGGTTGTGCAAGAAAATTTTTTGGTCTTCTTTTCCTCTGGCAACAAACATTTTACAAGGTACAGTATGTATCCATTTATGCACTTCAATGATAGTGTCATCACTCTTTCTTATCTTTCAGGTAAGTCTGTATGCAGAACATATTAAGTATATTATTCTCACAGAGAACACTACGAAAGAACGGTGTGAAAAGAATGAACGGAACACGAGTGACATAACCACCGCCGTGAAATGAAACTAACAAAATGAAACTAAGGCTAAGCATGAAACCAAGATCCGTTACTGTGGAAATGTTTTTTTGTTGGCCAGATAAAAAAATAACATAAAAAATAACAAATAACTATCTATTATTAGAAATGTAAAATTACATTCTATATGCTCTAATTCAAGCAGATGTGTTACGATGTGGAAGTAGAGGAGCAGCCTGGCCCATCCTCTGGGCTGACCCGGGATAAGAAGAAGAAGAAGGTCCCTAATCCAACAAAAGGTGCTGGGCTGACCTGGGATCTGCCGATGGAGGCCCTTAATCCAACAGACGGTGAGCTCCAACCCATTCAAATAATCCCCGTGATCCCTGACCAACACACATAAACACACATGCCCACAGTATATGTGATGGCTTCATCTTTCAGGGTGTCATGAGAAGAAGAGGGAGAGGAAGGACATCTGGACCTGGCCGCTCTATAAAAAATGTCTCCCTGTAACCTGCGGAGACAAGGAAGGGATGTTGAACAGAGAAAAGCTGGCCGAAGGTGAACGTTGACCTATTTACACACTTACACACTTAATATGTTACCTACACTTTTTAGGAATATGTATTTTCTTGAGTATGTACAGTATGTGTGTATGTGTGTGTGTATGTGTCTGTGTATTTGCGTATGCTTGTTGCATTGTGCCTGTTGCTTTCCAATAACTGGTTACCTTAACAATGTTCTAGGGAAGAAAAGTATCCATTCACAGAAACAATGGTTCACTCCCCCTAATTTTGAAAAGTTCGGCGGTCGGGGGAACAGCAAAAACTGGAAAATAAGCATCAAGTGTCAAGGCGTTAGTCTGGCAAAACTGTTCCAGGTAAAACTATAATGGAGGCAACTATTTGTTTTCTTTTACAGATCCAGTATGTGCCATTTGCAATTCTTTTCTGATTTTATTTTGCTGATTTCAACTTTACCTGGTATCTCCTCAGGAGGAACACTTGTCAACCCCTGGATACCAAAAGAAGAAAGCTGAAATCAAAGGTACTGCACCACCCACTCTGTTACAGAAGCACGTTCAAGAACCACATTCTTATGAAAATCAAACATGTTTTGTGTCCTTTTCCAAGCAGGACAAAGCAGGAAGTGCAAAGGTACAACATTTATTTACATCTTCGAAGATGACTGGCTGTAACAAATACTTGTGCTGATTTAAAAATAGTATTAACATTTTAATGAAACAACAAAACCAGTGACACTCAATGTCCCGTTCACCGTCTCTCTTGTCCCCCTCTTTTTCCTCTTAATTTCTGCCTCACCCTGTCACTCTCCTGTAGGCTAAGAGAGTTCGGTTTTCCAATCCAGGTTTGAACTTCCCAGTACCTCAAACACAAATTGCTCTGGAGCCCTTTAGTTGATATGATCGCTATGCATATTTATCAGCAATATCATAAATAAAGTCCTAATAATCTGCACGTGATACATTATTTAGGGCATAATACGTTGTTGTTATTTTTGAAGCAGTATATTATTTGATTGTGTTAGTTGTTACAGAAAGCTGGCTGCCTCCCATCCCAACCGTGGAAGAGGTCCACGACCAAGGGCCATGTGTGAGCCGTTACCGTGGTGACAGGAAAGTCTTTAAAGTGACCTGTGGAAAATTACATGGGACGTTGCACAAGAACCGTTTCGCTTATAGTGGGTGTTTCAAGGGTCAATGCCAATCGACACGTCTTACCTTTCGATTCCCGTCACTTGTATGTGGATTTATGACTATAAAGGTCTCTGCTATATGTTTTTATATTGTCCTTAAACAAAATAATTGTGAAGCATGCTGTAACAACTTTGTAGTTGCCATTTCCACGTAGTTGATTTGAGTATGACGTCTTTTCGGGCATGCCGTACTAGCCTACTGTCAGAGACTTGCCATACAAACATCAGTTTGCTGTGGGCGTCCATGTTTTCCCGAGCAGATGCACAGGAATGCATTTAGATTGGAAATCGAGAATACCGACTAGGAACAATCCGAGTTCCGAGTATGATGGAACGCACAATCAGTGCTGTAATCCAACATCAACATCACAATAGCAGGAACAATCAGATCTAAGCAAGAAAAGTATTTACTTGCAGAAATATGTTTAACTGTTCCTAACTGTGATCAGTAGCCTACATATCAACTGATCATTTGAAACTACAAAATCATATAGCATACAGCATTTTCATTAGTTAATAGAATCAGTGAATCTTTTAAATCAAAAAGGTAACAAAATAAAGAGCTTGTTTGGTGACATTTGTGTCTACGTGCAAGCATTTTTTTTTATCGATTTTATGAAAAAGTATATACAAATTAAGATGAATCATTATCTTTCATTATGTCCATGTATAATATACAGTACCCAACCAGTAAAAGATACGGAAATAAAACTACTATTTGGTCAACCTTCGTGTAGTGTTCGGGTCACTGGGACCTGTTTTCATTGTTTACTTAAATTATTCTTTTGATCATATTTCTTTTTTAAACCTGAGACTAATTGGCCTTGGCTACTTTCCTGCGAGGAACATGTTAAAGAACACATTTTCCACACACACACACACACACACACACACACACACACACACACACACACACATTTGTATTGCATACCTGGTGTTTGGGTCCAATGGATCCAAGGATAATTCAAGTGTTAGAATGTAGATATAAATGTGAAGGTAAGGTTGGAATTAAAGGTAAAAACAAGTAAATATGATAAAAATGAAAGAAAACGGTTTGTTGCATACCTCAAACTCTGTCTGCCTCTGACCATCTTTGAAGTATTTTACATACAGTACTGTGCAAAGGTTTTAGGCAGGTGTGAAGTCTTTAAAGTTAGAAGAAAAAAACACATAAAAATATAAATGTTAATTGTAATTTTTTTTCATCAATTCATGAAATACAAAGTGAGGGAGAAGCAAATCTGTATCAAATCAACATTTGGTGTGACCACCTTTCGCCTTCAACAGCATCCCCTGCCTAAAACTTATGCACAGTACTGTAAATGGCTGTATGGTTTTAAAAATCCAAAAACCCACGGATATTTGGTGAGTAACACAAATATGAAAACCACATTTTATCTCAAAACACGAATAGAACTTAGATTGATAGAAGTGATCTAGCAGAGGTAAATGGTAAATATTAACCATATATTCTGTCTGTACTGGTTGTCATTGAGATAGTCATATGTGAAGTACTTTTACATAAATTGTTATGTCTAGTTTAACAACCCCAATAATGCACTTCTATCCTGATGACTCAGCTATATCTACTGTAGGTGTGCGTGTGTGTGTGCGAGTGTGCGCGTGCACGTGTGCTTCCTTATACTGAGGCCTGTTTAGAGAAAAGACACACACACACACACACCTCTGAAACCCAACTTTCAGTCCAATCTAAATGATTTCATAGAATGCCTTGAGGACAATAAATGCTGGATGGCTCACAATTTCCTCCAGTTAAAAGAAAACAAGTCTGAAGTTGTTCTCTTTGGCCCACCGAATTCCATTAATTACTAGGCTGATTTGCACCAACATGATTTAACTCTTAAACTAGATTAAATCAAGGTTTAATTGTTAACCCTGTAACACCAAACTTTAAACCTAGTTTAATTTAAGTTTACAATTAATCCTGGTTAAAGTTAACTCTTAGGCAATGTCAATTTAATTTCAATTTAAGCCTATCTTAAATTCAAATCTGTTGCACCAATAATTTTAACCCTAGTCTAAACCTGGATTTGCGCTTTATATTTAAACCACCCCTGGAGGAGGTTTATGTTAGGCAAACCTCAGTTTTATTGAGAACATGGCTACATTCAAATGCAAAAAATCTATGAACTTCTTTGACAGAGGGCCCCTAGTCATTGGTGGTGTTGATCCTCAGCCGGTTTGAAACTTCCCCCGCCTCTCTTCTGCCGCTGTTACTGTCCCATGTCTCCTACAGTTGAGCCATTAAGGCAGAGCGCTTGGCTCCAACTGGACCCAACCAGGTCCCCTTCTCGAGCAGGCAACTGTCAGTCCTCTCTTATCACCCCAAACTCTTCCGACAACTCAGCAGAATCTTTTCACATTCTGAAAACCTCTGACGTGCCATATCGTATCATAAACAGCAATCTAGCTACCCACAAAGTAATTAGCTAACTGTAGCGTTAAGCGCTCTAGTGGTTAACATTAACAGCATTTGTTTGAAAAGATATTTCAGGAAATACCACAGGCTAGTCTTTACCCCAAGTGAAGGACTTCAAGTATCTCGGGGTCTTGTTCTCGAGTGAGGGGAAGATGGAGCGAGAGATGGGCCGGAGATATGGAGCAGCGGGAGCGATAGTAAGGATGCCAGGATTTCACCTGGCCGCCTCCCTAGGGAGGTGTTCCAGGCACGTCCAGCTGGGCGGAGGCCGCGGGGCAGACCTAGGAACAGGTGGAGGGATTATATCTCCACACTGGCCTGGGAACGCCTTGGAATCCCCCAGTCAGAGCTGGTTAATGTGGCCCGGGAAAGGGAAGTTTGGGATGCCCTGCTTGAACTGCTACCTCCGCGACCCGACCCCGGACAAAGCGGATGACGATGATGATGATTTTTATTCACTTTGTTTCATTACTTGTTGTTTTTTAATTTGATGCTGGTGTTCTCCTCTTGGCCAGCGCTCCCTCGTAGAAGAGATATTTTTCAAATATTTTCTTAAATAATGGATAAATTCACAGTAAAGCTAGCCAGAACAGTCAGCTATTGGCCAGCCTATTGTTGCTGGTGCTGTCATAATGACCTATCAGGTGTAATCTTGTAGCTAGGCTAAATACCCCCATATTGGTACTTCATCCTCTCATGTGAAACAGAGGAGAATTAAATTGCAATATAGACCTTGTGTTGGGGGCCATAAACATTTATCGTTACCACGAGATCATTAGTTACTGGTTTTTATGCTGTTTCTATGTAATTTAAATACATTTATTTGAAAATAAGGGCAGGATAGAAAATTTAATTGGGAGCCCCAGTTGATCTGATAAATACATAACTTTCATTGTGATATATTTTTCTCTCCCTTTTAGATTGGACATTGGGCGACTTTGAAACCATAATATCAGCAACTCCAAATTACCAGTTAACCAACATGGACCACCAAACAAAGCTTTACACTCCACCAACCTTGGAGAAAACAAATGAGGAACAGTGGGTAATTTAATTTCTCAACAACTGCACACAACTCCAGAAGTCCTGCAAGAAAATGGAAAAACGTTATTGGGAGTCTGTGATTAGACACAGAAACTTAAAGGTTGACCTGTCTCTGTTCAGAGATTTGCTTCAATCCTACATGAACCTTTTTCCACAAACAAATGGACGTTGTCTAATTTATTACTCTATGTCACCTTTTAGACTAGAGTTTCTCAGTCAGTGGTTAGAGGTTAAACAAACGGAGCTACAGTTTTTGGAGTCTGTTGGAAAGCAATTGCAACTTTCAATGATGGTATCAAAGCAAGAGTTTGATAAGTGTGTTACAGATGAAGAAATAGTTTCTACAGTGTGTTTTACCTTAATTTCTTCAAGCAACAAAGATCAGTATCTCCTAAATATGGAGGATTATCTGGCCAACCTAGAAAAAGGCCCAGCAAAGCCACTGATCCAGCAGAGTATGCCGTGGTCTGCATCTCTAATGAGTAGAGTAAGAAATAAACTACACGCTTTTTTGGAGTTTATGAAGTCTAATGAGAAATTAAAGTTTGTGGCTGTAGCCGTAGCGGATGAATCTCTTCCTGGAGCCTCAGTACATCTGTACCAGGGCGGCAAGTTGGTGGACGCTGACTACGAACCTGTGTCCGAGCCACACAGACTCGTAGTAACGGTTGCCGAGCCAACAAGCTTGACGCTGAGGTTACCCACGTCACGGACCGGAGTCACAAAGCAGTTCGTTGTGGCATTCAGACCCGATCGAACTGGAGAGTTCTTCCCGTATCAAGAGAAGTGGAACTACATAACATCCAGTTCAGAAACCTTTGTTTTAGCTAACTTAATGAGAGACATGCCTTATCAGATTAATCACAGTGCGCTGGACAGAGCCGGCAAAAGCAAGTTCAGTACGGTTATAACAGGAAGGACATTATTAGGAGCCAGCCCTGGACGGCCACTGGTCCACTCATTGGATGGACAATCTGTCAGACTGACGTGGACAGAACCAGCACTGGATGCACCGGTGGTCTTCTACAATCTGCAGTTAATGCGGGGCAGAGAGGAGTGGGACACCCTCGTTACTACGGAGGTTGAAAAGAAGATCTCCCTGATACCATCATCTGCAGGCATTCGCTCTAAAGCCAGAGTGTGCGCTGTCAATATTTGCAATGATATGAGCTATCCTAGTGAGGAAACTATCATTCCACTGGCAGGTAGGACAATTCAGAAATTCCATCTTCACTGTTGTAAACTGCTCCTGAAAGCGTAAATATGCATAGTAAAGCTTATTCAAACGACAGCAGCTGATGTCTGAAAGTATCCTGTTAAACTCAAGACTGTAGAACTGGTGCATTTAGCAGTGGCCTGTGATTCACGTGTTTCATTCATATTTATTTTCATTAGATGGTATGATGAAGCTCAAACTTACAAATATACAATTTATATTTGATACAATTCAGTACAATTAGTTATTTCTTGACTAAATGCATTGAGAGTGAATACAAGTTTTTTTTTTTATTGGGATGCTTAATTTGACTAAAATTACCAATAATTTTTGTTGTATGAAGTTAATTTTGTGCAACTTTTGTTGCCTTTAATTGTGTGTGTGTGTGTGTGTGTGTGTGTGTGTGTGTGTGTGTGTGTGTGTGTGTGTGTGTGTGTGTGTGTGTGTGTAACACTCCGTAGCCGACGTGATTCTGGATCCTGATACCGCCCACAGTAGTCTGGTCCTGTCCGACAACGGGAGGAAAGTGAAACAAGGAGAAGACGGAGCAGTCGGTACACAGAGGTTTGACAGACGTCCCTGTGTCCTGGCTAAAGAGGGATTCACCTCCGGTCGACACTTCTGGAACGTTGAAGTGGACAAAGAGTGGACAGTCGGGGTTACTATGGAAACAGCAAGCAGACAAGGACCGATCACTGCCTCTCCAGAAAATGGCTACTGGTGTGTGGATTCTTGGTTTTATCGTCCTGCTCTCAATGCATTTGGTAAACGCCTCCCCAGGCCTTCCAAGCTGAAGGTGTTGGGTGTGTGTTTGGACATGGATGAGAGATGGGTCTCTTTTTACAACGCAGAGACCAGGGTCCACATCTGCACCTCCACTGGTATGGCCTTCCTGGAGGAGAGAAGATCTACCCCTTCTTTGAGGTTCATAAAAGAAAGACAAAAGGTCTTGTGATCCAGGCAATCACATGAGCACGATGCACGTTTGGCTGAAAGATCAATGCATGGTCTGAAGCAAAGTCTATGTAGCTCATCAGCGAGTGAGGTTCCCTGCTGATTTGTGTTCAACCCTTGTGTGGTTTTTTGTTTCTTTCTCAATGTTAGCGAGTCTGATGGACCCACAACACAATCAAATCATGTTTATTTGTATAGCACATAGATAAGAAGGCAGGCAGCACATAGATAGTAAGGCTGGCAGAGCTGACATGTTCTGTACGATACCCTCAAAACACTATAACAAAAACTATATATACACACATCACATAACAAGATAAGTGCATGGAAAACCACTAAGATGCAAATCTAATGAGTAAAAATACGTTTTGAGCGGAGACGGCGGAATCGACAGGAGAGGTTAGTTAATCTGATTAGATGGAAGGCTGCTCCATAATATAGGGGCTATAACTGCAAATGTACGGTCACCTCTTGAGTTTTAGTTTAGAGCATGGGATGGCCAGGAGCCCCAAGTCCGAAGACCTAAGAAGCCTGGGGGTAGTGTATGGACTCGGGATCTGTGATGTGGCAGGGGGCAAGTTGATTCACTGCTTTGAGGACAAACAAGCAGGATCTTGAAGGCAAGATATAGCCAGTGACGAGAGGCCAAGGTAGGTGAAATGTGGTCCCTCTTTTTGACTCCAGTCAAAAGTCTGGCCGCAGCGTTTTGGACCAGCTACAGGCAGGATAAAGATGACTGGCTGATAGGTATAGAGGGAGTTGCAGTAGTCAAGACGGGAAAATTTAGATTGAGCCAATTTGTTTCTTGCGCAGTGGTCAAATTCTCTCCGGACCGAAAGAGAAACTGTTATTCTGAACTAGAACAAGGTTAAAAGCAAAACCTGTCGTCACAAAGTAACTTCTGCTATCTGGAAATATTGCATTTGTTGCATATGTAGGGAAACCAATCCTCAAACCATCCCCCTCATTCCAGAGAATCAAAGCATGGTCTCTCAACACAAAGGGTCATAAAACCTTAGCTCTATTCCAGCAATTCCAACTGCTACTTTAAGGATTTATGAATTGGGATTAAGAAACTGTTGCAAAGGAACAATATATTAAATTATTGGACATTGACAATGAGAAGAAATTGTAACATCAATCGTTTGTATTTTGTAATAATTATATATTTTGTATTGTTTTACTGAGCTAACTAACATAATTAGCCTAGTCATGTTTGGTATGGAAATGTCCACCATGATATTTTGTAAACTTTGCAAACGTTTATATAGAACATATTCTTAGCATACAGGTATAAATAGAAAGAAAATGATTTGAGCTAATCAAGCTGAAAATGTACACCTCTAGTCCCTGACCAGTGGCCAATCAGGTGACCTCAGCCACCTTTTGGAAACCCCCTCTCAAACTATCTTAAATAGAGTTCTCATCCAGGGAACCTGGCTTTTTAAGATCCGCACGTAACCTGGGAAGGCCGCCCTGCGTAACACGGGTTGATAAAAATTGCACCCAAACTTGTTCCTTGACCACGTGTCTGCAAGCAACTCTTTGGACAAAGGATTTTAGGCCTTTTCCTCACTACAAGGCCGGAAAACCTTGCACACTTTCAAACTGAACCAGCGCACGATTAACACGTCAAACAAGACCAAAAACCCACGTTCCTTTTCCATGTTTATTCAAACAAGGAACTAACTTTCAGAACTTTACCAAAGGAACCACGGACTTCTCAAATTGGCTCCAGCCGCAACAGTAAGATAATAAATCCAATCCTTGTGCCACAGCTCCGCCTTTCTTCTCACAGTGACGTAACCCGTGCTTTTCATACGTTGAGCGTTGGATGCTAAAGCTTAGACAATTTCTGATGTGTTGTGATTACCATAATTTCTCTATTTGAACTGTTATACCTTGTATGTTTAGCTACTGACCACTTTAGTTTATTAATGTCATCATTTAGTCATTCTTTGTAGTACTGTAATTTTCATGTGTTTTAGACTAGTAAACCAGTAACCCTACACATAGCTAATTAGCTTCCTCAGATTGCTTTGTTATTTAGAGATATTCATATCCACGTTTCATACATGACCTGCTAACGTTCATAGATCACTATCACTATCAGGTATTTATTGTATATTTGTAGATGTCTTACTTAAAATTAGAAATAAACGTCAGTTTGTTTAAACACCCGTTTCCTTCTGCATATGATTTATCCATTCACACAACTATAATTTACTTCAGAATTGAGATTGAACGTTCAGTTTGTTTAAACACCCGTTTCCTTGAGTATAATGTTAATACAAATATAAAAACTCTTGGGGGAGCATGCCTCCGTACCCCAAAGTGTGACTGGGCTGAAGCCCCCAATGTCCTCAGGACCTAGAACCGCAAGTTTGATTAAAATAGCTACATATGTGGATTTTATAGGGGATTTTAGAGGGGTGTGAGAAGAGCTGCTCAAGAGGTTACTCCGCCCAGCTGCAGGCCGACTGACCTCAGAGAAAGGAGGGGAAACAGGGGACAGTTCAGGACATAACTCTTGGACTCTAGCCAACTTTTGAACTCTGGGGGAAAAAAAGGAAAAAATATATGATAATTATGTGATGCTCTCCTGAAGAAGGGGAAGCCACAAAGAGAGTATAAAATCTGGAGACATTGGCTCTCCAGGGCTTTTTTCCTTCCTTTTTCATTTTTCCTTCTTGTGACAACCTGTCTACACATCACCAGTATCCTATAGTGTATTGTGGTAAGACAGACTCCATGCCTTTTCTGACCTCATGGACTTTTCTGTAATTATGGTTTTAATTCACTGTTTAGGAGTACAACCAAGTCTCGCAATCTAGTTTTCTTTGTTTATTTCTATATTTTTTGAAGATATTAAAATCATAATAATCAATATAAATATGCTTCCTGTATTTTATTAATTTTCATACGTTTTCAATAACTTAATATTTTCAAAAAATTTCTGGAAAGCTTAGATGGCAAGTCAGCCTCCAGTCATTTCCCATTTAATTAATTTTTTCTTTAAAAACGGCATTTGTTGATTTAAGACCGAGATACCTATTTTGTCTGCGAGAGTGGTGTCACTGGTAGGATCCCCCTGCTTCGAGGTCACTGTGAATGAGAGAGGAGAGACCACCACCCTACTTGCCAGTCTCTATGCTGCAGGGGAATGAGAGAGGAGAGACCACCACCCTACTTGCCGGTCTCTATGCTGCAGGGGAATGAGAGAGGAGAGACCACCACCCTACTTGCCGGTCTCTATGCTGCAGGGGAATGAGAGAGGAGAGACCACCACCCTACTTGCCAGTCTCTATGCTGCAGGGGAACACGGCCCACTCATGGTGATTTTCACGGGAAGCGGATGTATAGCGGTGTGAGTGGTGCTGTGGGGCTCCCAACAACACGCTGGTGAAAGGGACAGAGTCCGGGTGACTCAACGGAGACGTCTTTCTGGACTCGGGAAGACAATTCATCACTTCCCTTCCAATAGATGACCCCCCCCCGCCCACATGGCCGTCTCCTGGATGGGCACAGCTCCCAAGTTTTTAATTTGGAGTTATTGGAACTTTTGAGAAGCCACAATGTGCATGTTGTGTGCTTTCCCGCACAGAACACCCACATTCTGCAGCCAGGGCCTTTTTCAGAAGCCTGAAGTACAACTGGAACCTGGAGGTCCGTATCTTCACCAGAGAGAATGGTGAAAGAGTCTGCAAAGGCATCTGTTTCTTGGAGTGTTACTCAAGGCATGGAAAAGTGCAGCAACGCCTCAGAATGCCCAGGCAGGGATTAGGGGCAGTGGGATCCATCCTCTGGACCCAACTCACATTGAAAGGTCTCTGTTCACTCCAAACCTGACTACTGACAGAGAAGAAGCTCCAGAGATTGACAGCACTGTAAACTGCAGTGTCTCACAAGCCGGCTCTTGCTTGGACAAAGATTAAGGAACGACACCTCAAAATTAGCAGTAAGGATATATTTTATTCATACCAACAGCCACACAAAACCAAAGGCTGTCCTCCCTTAACCAACACAGACAATAAGCATGATGCCATGGGGAAACTCAGGGCCTGTCTGGAGGCACTGGTAGAATTATATAGGCCTCCCTCCAGGTGGAATCTATGAGTCCTGATGAGCTATTCCCCATAACTCCGCCCACTGAGTGACTCATGTCTAAAAGGAAAACCAAACATAGTGACGGGTATAGGCAGAACCGTCACAAGTGAGTGAGAATAATGTCACTGAGATGGTGACAATTTGTGCAGCATTTGTGGAGGACAGTACAGGGATACAAATTATCCAAAGAGAGAAGAGGAGTTGATTTCCTGAGGAGTCTTCAAAAAGTGGTACCATCAGACATATGGTACATGGAGTGTTAGATGACGATGAATCATACCTTTGCAAAGACTGCCTTTTAATGTGAGGCTGTGAAAGTTAAGTTCAAGATAAAATGTTTATCTTACATGTTGATGCTGTTCCAAAAAATATTTTGACATTGATGAACGCACTGTTTTGGAATGTTTTGATTAATATGTACTGTTGGTTAATGAACTGGGGAACTGATGAAATAATTATTTAATTCTAAAAAATGATTTAAAATAAATTACATTTTTTTTTAAAACATTTTGGATTCTTTAATCACTAACACCTTAATCAACGTAATTAAGCTATCATCGCACATCATAATACATTATATCAAGTAACCTTATATATGTAACGCTGAGAAAACAAATTAGTTCAAATTTCTTAATAATAAATCAGTTGTATGTTCTTTGAAATATGTCATTAGGGTTGAAAGCCTGGGCCGACACTAATGAAACTACCTGTCCCAAATTACCATGCTGTCCCAAATTACCAAACATGTCACTGGAAAATAGTTTTTGTCAACTACAACAAAATGGTGAGCCATGCTTTGTAAAAAAATAGCATACACACTTAATTTCTTCACAAAGAAAGTAGCCACCTTGAGGAATTCAGAAATGTGTATGTTGGGTAATTGTTTTGAATTGATGGCGAGAACGCACGCGATCATAAAATAAAATCACAAAAATTGTCCCAATATATCTGAATTCACCCGTTAAGCAGCAATCTCTTTGACCGGATTATTTCCCGATGTGTGTGGCTGTGTGCGGGGCGTGTACCATTTAAGGATCATAATTACTAAATACTTAAGATAGGTGGCCTATTTTATTAATAAACTAATATACAGGCTGCAGGCATGTTATCCATTCCGTATCATTACAGAACTTTTAGGTTACATACTTTGTCGCCCCCTGGGTCTACCAACCCTTTGAAAAGTCGTCACAGCCTAAATCGAAACTAAAACTAAACAGGTTTGATATACGCAACATTTACGAATGTGAGTCGACGTCGTATTTAAAAAAAACAACAACATAGAAATAGGAAAAACATTAACTTTTAGGAGAAAACAAAATCCCGGAACAAGACATCGTGTACATTTTGTACGGTTAGTTACTCGTAGGCGACTGCCTCAACAAAGTACATTTTACCTGACATTGTCTGCGGTTATAGACGCGCCTTATGGTGACATTGCGCTAAATTATGTAGCCTAAATATGTAGCTTTGCTAACGTAGCATATATCCACTTCAACAGCTATAGAGTCAAGCTTTATTAATTCCTATTTAGATAACTGGCGGGGTAAACACGGATTTATTTAGCCAGACTGTCCAAATCGTCAATTTAACAAAAACTAAAATGTGTTATGGTAGGCCCTTGAGGCCTTGGCGGATGTAACTTTTAAGATCCTGGAGTTCATTTGTTTGTTTATGGCCTTGTTTTCTGGGCGTTGATTCCTGCCAATTTAACCCTTAACCCTTTCCCTGAACCCAGTGTGGCTCAATCATCTGTCTTGACCGTTTTCTTTGTAATTTCTCAGGATGGCGCTAAAATTTAATGCCCTATAACTCTACATTATGGATCCGGATTCTCGAGAGGGGAAACTGAATGATCACCAGTAGGTTGTTTTTCTTCTTCCTCATAAACGCACAATCCGCACAATCCGCTATAGACTATGCCGTTCTTGAGATTAGGCCTTTACTTGCTTTTTATTATGGGGTTATTGCCTCCGATTTTCTTTTGATACTATTATTTTCTTTACTCCAGACCCGCAAGCATATTAGCAACCATTATATTGCTAGCTTTATATTTTTTTTCGCAAAAATTAGGGAACACTTAGAAATATATTTACTGGGATATCATTCTTCTATTAATAAATGGTTTCTGTTACTCATTGTACATTTGGCATGATGAATAATGGTGCTGCTCCTCACTATGGCTGCACATTGACTTGGTCTCTAGATTGCTCATATCTCCCATGGATAGGCTAGTCACGTTAAAGTTAAAGTTAAATCCTAATAGCTGTTATCTATGGTTTACAGGACTAAACAGGAGAGAGGGGAGTCTCCTGCTCCCAGCTGTCTGTCTATAAAGAGTGACAGATCTATGGAGCCACCTTTTAACCTGAAACGAGCAGTTTTAACTCCTGAACTGAGGTGAGAAGCACTGCTTTGACAGAGTTAGGACAATTTAGTCAGAGTTGTATCATCCCAGCCATATAGTTTCATTTTTCAGTGTTGTGCATATTATTTTTTAAGTAATACATTCTGGTATATGTATGCTTTACAGGACTAAACAGGAGAGAGTGGGGTCTCCTGCTCCTAGCTGTCTGTCTGTTATTATATATATATAAATTATTATATATATATATATATATATTTTTTTTTTTTAAATGTACATTTGTAATACGTATTATAATCTCTTAAAAGTCCTAATAGCTGGTATCTCTGGTTTACAGGACTAAACAGGAGAGAGTGGAGTCTCCTGCTCCCAGTTGTCTGTCCATGAAGAGTGACAGATCTATGGAGCTACCTTTTAACCTGAAACGAGAATGTTGGACTCCTGAGTTGAGGTAAATTAGTTTAGTTTAACTAACAAACCAACAAACACAGAACGGGAGGACAATACAACCATATACACATACACAATACATACAATACACACACATACACAATACAAACACACTATATGGGTGAACGTAACACACAGTCAATAGTTTTCCAGCAGGTATGGGAGTATTCCTCTGTCTTAATTTTTTTTGCTCTCAACAGTGAATTCAGCTCCAGTCTGCTGACTGAGGACCACTTCAGATGTTCTGTGTGTTCAGAGGGGCTGAGGGAGCCGGTCTCTATTCCCTGTGGACACAGTTACTGCAGGCAGTGCATCAGTACATACTGGGCCCAGCCCGGCCTTGCAGGAGACTATGTGTGCCCCCAGTGCAGTAAGAGTTTCCTTACCCGACCTGAGCTCTCCACTAACACAGCCTTGGTCAGGGTGCTCCAGGCTCTCCAGCAGGCAGGCTTCAGTCCTGTCCTCCCTGCTGTGGCCCACGCTGGGCCTGGGGACGAGGCCTGTGATATCTGCTGTGGCCCCAAGCTCCGAGCCGTCAAGACCTGTGTGACCTGCAGCGCCTCCTTCTGTGAGAGCCATGTCAGGCAGCACTACACCGTCCCAGCACTGCAGAGACACACCCTGACCCAGGTCACTGGAGACCAGAGACACACACACCAGCAGGACAGCGTTAAGAAAACAGAGAGCATGAAAGAGGTCAGGAAATTAGGGTTATCTTTTTGCTCTTTTTTTTTTAAACCTTAAAATCCCATTTTATATTATAATCAGTTAGGCTTCAGACCATATCAGTATTGTCTCTTTTGATATGTTACGTCACACACAGGATCATGGTGCTGTTTTTATATTCATTTATTTTACGCTGATCATACTGTTAAATAGTGTAGGAGCTTTGAAATGACAGATATGACAAGATGGACACTATTAAAGATGTGAGGAAGTTAGGGGTGTTAACTACAGAACAGCTTTTTTGGTATGACAGCAAACGGTGACACTGTCAACCTATCGTTTGTGCTGTTGTAAAACTGCCCCCACAAAGAATAAAAACACTGTATATACATTATGTAAAAATATATAAAGAGCTTTGGCTACTTGATGTTTCTAATGCCTTAAAAACTTGTTCAGACCGCTTAAACAGCCATTTCCTCTGAATTTATCACATCTGCAGGACAAGGAGCAAATGGAAAGTGAAATGTGGGACGAACCTTGGAGAAAAAAAAGGAGCAGGGATGTTATTGTGGGAGAGGAAGAGGAAATGAAGGAGAGTCACATCAAAGAGCTTCAACAGGTGATTTCTAACCTGCAGAATGATAATTCTGTGCTGAAGACTACATGCGAAGGTCTGCAGCAGACAAATTCTGAACTGAATTTGGTTTTGAAAGGCTGCATGTTTATCTTTGGCGCAATGGAGGAGGAGAACACGTCCAAACACCAATCTGTTGTATGCACAGACTGTAGACAATTTGAACTGGAGCATTGTACAAGTGAAGAGAATAATACCCAAGAGAATGATGTATCAATGGCAGATGGCATTGTTGAAGAACATGGCATGGTATATAAAACGACGGAGTCGGTCAAAAATCTTTCTCGCCTGACAACTAACCCTCAGAGATCAACAGACGCAGAAAGAGGTCAGTAGAAACACAAACCAATTAAAGTTTTTCCAAAAAAAAGTGGCATGGTTGACCGTTGATCATTTGGTTTGAAACAGAAAAACTTGTTTTTTAATTTGATGCTGGTGTTCTCCTCTTGGCCAGCGCTCCCTTGTAGAAGAGATATTTTTCTAATATTTTCTTAAATAATGGATAAATTCACAGTAAAGCTAGCCAGAACAGTCAGCTATTGGCCTGCCTATTGTTGTTGCTAGTGCTGTCATAATGACCTATCAGGTGTAATGTTGTAGCTAGGCTAAATACCCCCATATTGGTACTTCATCCTCTCATGTGAAACAGAGGAGAATTAAATTGCAATATAGACCTTGTGTTGGGGGCCATAAACATTTATCGTTACCACGAGATCATTAGTTACTGTTTTTTATGCTGTTTCTATGTAATTTAAATACATTTAATTGAAAATAAGGGGGCCCTGTGATAGACTGGCGACCTGTCCAGGGTGTACCCCGCCTCTCGCCCTGTGTCCGCTGGGATAGGCTCCAGCCCCCCCGCGACCCTGTACAGGATAAGCGGTGAAGTTAATGGATGGATGGATGGATGAAAATAAGGGCAGGATAGAAAATTTTATTGGGAGCCCCAGTTGATCTGATAAATACGTAACTTTCATTGTGATATATTTTTCTCCCCCTTTTAGATTGGACATTGGGCGACTTTGAAACCATAATATCAGCAACTCCAAATTACCAGTTAACCAACATGGTCTACCAAACACAGCTTTACACTCCACCAACCGTGGAGAAAACAAATGAGGAACAGTGGGTAATTGGATTTCTCAACAACTGCACACAACTCCAGACGTCCTGCAAGGAAATGGAAAAACGTTATTGGGAGTCTGTGATTAGACATAGAAACTTAAAGGTTGACCTGTCTCTGTTCAGAGATTTGCTTCAATCCTACATGAACCTTTTGCCACAAACAAATGGACGTTGTCTAATTTATTACTCTATGTCACCTTTTAGACTAGAGTTTCTCAGTCAGTGGTTAGAGGTTAAACAAACGGAGCTGCAGTTTTTGGAGTCTGTTGGAAAGCAATTGCAACTTTCAATGATGGAATCAAAGCAAGAGATCGATAAGTGTGTTACAGATGAAGAAATAGTTTCTACAGTGTGTTTTACCTTAATTTCTTCAAGTAACAAAGATCAGTATCTCCTAAATATGGAGGATTATCTGGCCAACCTAGAAAAAGGCCCAGCAAAGCCACTGATCCGGCCGAGTACGCCATGGTCTGCATCTCTAATGAGTAGAGTAAGAAATAAACTACACGCTTTTTTGGAGTTTATGAAGTCTAATGAGAAATTAAAGTTTGTGGCTGTAGCCGTAGCGGATGAATCTCTTCCTGGAGCCTCAGTACATCTGTACCAGGGCGGCAAGTTGGTGGACGCTGACTACGAACCTGTGTCCGAGCCACACAGACTCGTAGTAACGGTTGCCGAGCCAACAAGCTTGACGCTGAGGTTACCCACGTCACGGACCGGAGTCACAAAGCAGTTCGTTGTGGCATTCAGACCCGATCGAACTGGAGAGTTCTTCCCGTATCAAGAGAAGTGGAACTACATAACATCCAGTTCAGAAACCTTTGTTTTAGCTAACTTAATGAGAGACATGCCTTATCAGATTAATCACAGTGCGCTGGACAGAGCCGGCAAAAGCAAGTTCAGTACGGTTATAACAGGAAGGACATTATTAGGAGCCAGCCCTGGACGGCCACTAGTCCACTCATTGGATGGACAATCTGTCAGACTGACGTGGACAGAACCAGCACTGGATGCACCGGTGGTCTTCTACAATCTGCAGTTAATGCGGGGCCGAGAGGAGTGGGACACCCTCGTTACTACGGAGGTTGAAAAGAAGATCTCCCTGATACCATCATCTGCAGGCATTCGCTCTAAAGCCAGAGTGTGCGCTGTCAATATTTGCAATGATATGAGCTATCCTAGTGAGGAAACTATCATTCCACTGGCAGGTAGGACAATTCAGAAATTCCATCTTCACTGTTGTAAACTGCTCCTGAAAGCGTAAATATGCATAGTAAAGCTTATTCAAACGACAGCAGCTGATGTCTGAAAGTATCCTGTTAAACTCAAGACTGTAGAACTGGTGCATTTAGCAGTGGCCTGTGATTCACGTGTTTCATTCATATTTATTTTCATTAGATGGTATGATGAAGCTCAAACTTACAAATATACAATTTATATTTGATACAATTCAGTACAATTAGTTATTTCTTGACTAAATGCATTGAGAGTGAATACAAGTTTTTTTTTATTGGGATGCTTAATTTGACAAAAATTCCCAATAATTTTTGTTGTATGAAGTTAATTTTGTGCAACTTTTGTTGCCTTTAATTGTGTGTGTGTGTGTGTGTGTGTGTGTGTGTGTGTGTGTGTGTGTGTGTGTGTGTGTGTGTGTAACACTCCGTAGCCGACGTGATTCTGGATCCTGATACCGCCCACAGTAGTCTGGTCCTGTCCGACAACGGGAGGAAAGTGAAACAAGGAGAAGACGAAGCAGTCGGTACACAGAGGTTTGACAGACGTCCCTGTGTCCTGGCTAAAGAGGGATTCACCTCCGGTCGACACTTCTGGAACGTTGAAGTGGACAAAGAGTGGACAGTCGGGGTTACTATAGAAACAGCAAGCAGACAAGGACTGATCACTGCCTCTCCAGAAAATGGCTACTGGTGTGTGGATTCTTGGTTTTATTGTCCTGCTCTCAATGCATTTGGTAAAAGCCTCCCCAGGCCTTCCAAGCTGAAGGTGTTGGGTGTGTGCTTGGACATGGATGAGAGATGGGTCTCTTTTTACAACGCAGAGACCAGGGTCCACATCTGCACCTCCACTGGTATGGCCTTCCTGGAGGGAGAGAAGATCTACCCCTTCTTTGAGGTTCATAAAAGAAAGACAAAAGGTCTTGTGATCCAGGCAATCACATGAGCACGATGCACGTTTGGCTGAAAGATCAGTGCATGGTCTGAAGCAAAGTCCATGTAGCTCATCAGCGAGTGAGGTTCCAGGCTGATTTGTGTTCAACCCTTGTGTGGTGTTTTGTTTCTTTCCCAATGTTAGCGAGTCTGATGTACCCACAACACAATCAAATCATGTTTATTTGTATAGCACATAGATAGCATGTAAGGCAGGCAGAGCTGACATGTTCTGTACAATACATTCAAAACAGTATAACAAAAACTATATATACATCACATAACAAGCTAAGTGCATGAAAAACCACTAAGATGCAAAGGCTAATGAGTAGAAATAAGTTTTGAGCGGAGACGGCGGAATCGACAGGAGAGGTTAGTTAATCTGATTAGATGGAAGGCTGCTCCATAATTTAGGGGCTATAACTGCAAATGTACGGTCACCTCTTGAGTTTTAGTTTAGAGCATGGGATGGCCAGGAGCCCCAAGTCCGAAGACCTAAGAAGCCTGGGGGTAGTGTATGGACTCGGGATCTGTGATGTGGCAGGGGGAAAGTTGATTGGCTGCTTTGAGGACAAACAAGCAGGATCTTGAAGGCAAGAGCTAGCCAGTGACGAGAGGCCAAGATAGGTGAAATATGGTCCCTCTTTTTGACTCCAGTCAAAAGTCTGGCCGCAGCGTTTTGGACCAGCTACAGGCAGGATAAAGATGACTGGCTGATAGGTATAGAGGGAGTTGCAGTAGTCAAGACGGGAAAAATTTGATTGAGCCAATTTGTTTCTTGCGCAGGGGTCAAATTCTCTCCGGAGCGAAAGAGAAACGTTTATTCGTTACGTAAATAGAAAGAAAATGATTTGAGCTAATCAAGCTGAAAACCCTTATCTCATACAGTGAGATAATTTACACCTCTAGTCCCTGACCAGTGGCCAATCAGGTGACCTCAGCCACCTTTTGGAAACCCCCTCTCAAACTATCTTAAATAGAGTTCTCATCCAGGGAACCTGGCTTTTTAAGATCCGCACATAACCTGGGAAGGCCGCCCTGCGTTACACGGGTTGATAAAAATTGCACCCAACCTTGTTCCTTGACCACATGTCTGCAAGCAACTCTTTGGACAAAGGATTTTAGGCCTTTTCCTCACTACAAGGCCGAAAAACCTTGCACACTTTCAAACTGAACCAGCGCACGATTAACACGTCAAACAAGACCAAAAACCCACGTTGCTTTTCCATGTTTATTCAAACAAGGAACTAACTTTCAGAACTTTACCAAAGGAACCACGGACTTCTCAAATTGGCTCCAGCCGCAACAGTAAGCTAATAAGACCAATCCTTGTGCCACAGCTACGCCTTTCTTCTCACAGTGACGTAACCCATGCTTTTCATACGTTGAGCGTTGGATGCTAAAGCTTAGACAATTTCTGATGTGTTATGATTACCATAATTTATCAATATTTGAACTGTTATACTGTGTATGTTTAGCTACTAACCACTTTAGTTTATTAATGTCATCATTTAGTCATTTTTTGTAGTACTGTAATTTTCATGTGTTTTAGACTAGTAAATAAACGGAATTGCTTTGCAACCAATCCCAGCTGTGTCATATCTTCGTTTCCATACAATCATTTATTCTCGTAACATAGAACGTCACTACTTCAGAATTGAGACTAAAACTTCAACTAGGCCTACTTATTAAATTAATGCCGAATCAGACCTGGTTTCCCATCGAGCCATGCAATAAGCTTAAATCTTTGGGTGGTGCCCCCTTAATTATTTAGTATCAAATTGATCGATTATAATATTAATTTATGAATTAATTGATAATCTACAAAATTGATAGAGTAATTTACACACAAGAAGTAGTAAACCAGTAACCCTACACATAGCTAATTAGCTTCCTCAGATTGCTTTGTTATTTAGAGATATTCATATCCACGTTTCATACATGACCTGCTAACGTTCATAGATCACTATCACTATCAGGTATTTATTGTATATTTGTAGATGTCTTACTTAGAATTAGAAATAAACGTCAGTTTGTTTTAACACCCGTTTCCTTCTGCATATGATTTATCCATTCACACAACTATAATTTACTTCAGAATTGAGATTGAACGTTTAACTGTAATATTTACATTTAAGTACATTTTCAAGATGGTTTCCCATTTGAAGCTTGCGCATAGCTAAATCGTGGGTGGTGTCCCTTTTAATGATTTAATGTAACTACATCAAGTTGATTGTAATATTAATTTATGAATTAGATAATAATCTATACATATTGATAGTGTTTATTAAATACCTTTACACATATCAAATAGTATTAAGACCAATTCCCCTACACCGCTGCATTTATCTGCTTTGACAAATTTAAAAGCGGAGTCAAAAATCACTCCCAGGGTCCTGGAGTGGGGTTTTAGATAGGTGGGAAGATTTCCTAAACTCTTGGGCTGGTTTGCACCAACATGGTTTAAATTAATCCTGGTATAGGGTTAATCTAGGGTTAGTAAATCTAGGCTTAAACTGGTTTATAATTAATAAGAGATGTGTTGCACATCTTAATTTTAACCCTGGATTAGCTAAACTGGTTTAAACAAGTTATAAAATAGGATTAGTATGTTCAGTGTTCGACGTGATGGATTCGGACAAAATGTTAACAAATTCAAGATGTAGGCCAAACAAATATGGACTTGAATAAATTGGCATGCTAGCCTGTGGCCATCATCATCTTCCTCCGCTTATCCGGGGTCGGGTCACGGAGGTAGCAGTTCCAGCTGGGCGTCCCAAACTTCCCTTTCCCGGGCCACATTAACCAGCTCTGACTGGGGTATTTCAAGGCGTTCCCAGGCCAGCGTGGAGATATAATCCCTCCACCTGGTCCTAGGTCTGCCCCGCGGCCTACGCCCATCTGGACGTGCCTGGAACACCTCCCTAGGGAGGCGGCCAGGTGGCATCCTTGCCAGATGCCCGAACCACCTCAAATGGCTCCTTTCCTACGCAAAGTAGCAGCGGCTCTACTCTGAGTCCCTCACGGATGACTGAACTTCTCACCCTAAGGGAGATGCCAGCCACCCTCCGGAGGAAACTAATTTCCGCCGCTTGCATCCGTGATCTCGTTCTTTCGGTCATGACCCACCCTTCATGACCATAGGTGAGAGTAGGAACGAAGATAGACCGGTAGATTGAGAGCTTTCCCTTCTGGCTCAGCTCGCTCTTCGTCACAACGGTGCGAAAAAGCGACTGAAATATCGCTCCCGCTGCTCCATATCTACGGCCCATCTCCCGCTCCATTTTCCCCTCACTCGAGAACAAGAACCCGAGATACTTGAAGTCCTTCACTTGGGGTAAAAACTAGCCTGTGGTATTTCCTGAAATATCTTTTCAAACAAATACTGTTAATGTTAACCACTAGAGCGCTTAACGCTACATTTAGCTAATTACTTTGTGGGTAGCTAGATTGCTGTTTATGATACGATATGGCATGTCAGAGGTTTTCAGAATGTGTAAAGATTCTGCTGAGTTGTCAGAAGAGTTTGGGGTGATAAGAGAGGACTGACAGTTGCGTGCTCGAGAAGGGTACCTGGTTGGGTCCAGTTGGAGCCAAGCGCTCTGCCTTAATGGCTCAACTGTAGGAGACATGGGACAGTCACAGTGGCAGAAGAGACACGGGGGAAGTTTCAAACCGGCGGAGGATCAACACCACCAATGACTAGGGGCCCTCTGTCAAAGAAGTTCATTGATTTTTTGCATTTGAATGTAGCCATGTTCTCAATAAAACTGAGGTTTGCCTAACATAAACCTCCTCCAGGGGTGGTTTAAATATAAAGCGCAAATCCAGGTTTAGACTAGGGTTAAAATTATTGGTGCAACAGATTTGAATTTAAGATAGGTTTAAATTGAAATTAAATTGGCATTGCCTAAGAGTTAACTTTAACCAGGATTAATTGTAAACTTAAATTAAACTAGGTTTAAAGTTTGGTGTTACAGGGTTAACAATGAAACCTTGATTTAATCTAGTTTAAGAGTTAAATCATGTTGGTGCAAATCAGCCTAGTAATTAATGGAATTCGGTGGGCCAAAGAGAACAACTTCAGACTTGTTTTCTTTTAACTGGAGGAAATTGTGAGCCATCCAGCATTTATTGTCCTCAAGGCATTCTATGAAATCATTTAGATTGGACTGAAAGTTGGGTTTCAGAGGTGTGTGTGTGTGTGTGTCTTTTCTCTGAACAGGCCTCAGTATAAGGAAGCACACGTGCACGCGCACACTCGCACACACACACGCACACCTACAGTAGATATAGCTGAGTCATCAGGATAGAAGTGCATTATTGGGGTTGTTAAACTAGACATAACAATTTATGTAAAAGTACTTCACAGATGACTTTATCTCAATGACAACTAGTACAGACAGAATATATGGTTCATATTTACCATTTACCATTTACCTCTGCTAGATCACTTCTATCAACATAAGTTCTATTCGTGTTTTGAGATAAAATGTGGTGTTCAAATTTGTGTTACTCACCAAATATCCGTGGGTTATTGGAATTGAAAAACCATACAGCCATTTACAGTACTGTGCATAAGGTTTAGGCAGGGGATGCTGTTGAAGGCGAAAGGTGGTCACAGATTTGCTTCTCCCTCACTTTTATGAATTGATAAAAAAACAAAACAATTATCATTTATATTTTTATGTGTTTTTTTCTTCCAACTTTAAAGACTTCACACCTGCCTAAAACTTTTGCACAGTACTGTATGTAAAATACTTCAAAGATGGTCAGAGGCAGACAGAGTTTGAGGTATGCAACAAACCGTTTTCTTTCATTTTTATCATATTTACTTGTTTTTACCTTTAATTCCAACCTTACCTTTACATTTATATCTACATTCTAACACTTGAATTATCCTTGGATCCATTGGACCAAAACACCAGGTATGCAATACAAATGTGTGTGTGTGCGTGTGTGTGTGTGTGTGTGTGTGTGTGTGTGTATGTGTGTGTGTGCGTGTGTGTGTGGAAAATGTGTTCTTTAACATGTTCTTCGCAGGAAAGTAGCCAAGGCCAATGAAAACAGGTCCCAGTGACCCGAACACTACACGAAGGTTGACCAAATAGTAGTTTTATTTCCGTATCTTTTACTGGTTGTGTACTGTATATTATACATGGACATAATGAAAGATAATGATTCATCTTAATTTGTATATACTTTTTCATAAAATCGATTTAAAAAAATAGCTTGCATGTAGACCAAACAAGCTCTTTATTTTGTTCATCATCATCATCATCATCATCATCGTCATCCGCTTTGTCCGGGGTCGGGTCGCGGAGGTAGCAGTTCAAGCAGGGCATCCCAAACTTCCCTTTCCCGGGCCATATTAACCAGCTCTGACTGGGGAATTCCAAGGCGTTCCCAGGCCAGTGTGGAGATATAATCCCTCCACCTGGTCCTAGGTCTGCCTCCGCCCAGCTGGACGTTTCTGGAACACCTCCCTAGGGAGGCGGCCAGGTGGCATCCTTACTAGATGCCCGAACCACCTCAACTGGCTCCTTTCTACGCAAAGAAGCAGCGGCTCTACTCCGAGTCCCTCACGAATGGCTGAACTTCTCACCCTATCCCTAAGGGAGATGCCAGCCACCCTCCGGAGGAAACTCATTTCCGCCGCTTGTATCCGCGATCTCGTTCTTTCGGTCATGACCCACCCTTCATGACCATAGGTGAGAGTAGGAACGAAGATAGACCGGTAGATTGAGAGCTTTGCCTTCTGGCTCAGCTCTCTCTTCGTCACAACGGTGCGATAGAGCGACTGCAACACCGCACCCGCTGCTCCAATTCTCCGGCCCATCTCTCGTTCCATTTTACCCTCACTCGAGCCAAGACCCCAAGATACTTGAACTCCTTCACTTGGGGTAAAGACTCATTCCCTACCTGGAGTAGACAGTCCATCGGTTTCCTGCTGAGAACCATGGCCTCGGATTTGGAGGCACTGATCGCCATCCCAGCCGCTTCACACTCGGCTGCGAACCGCTCCAGCGAGAGCTGCAGATCACGTCCTGATGAAGCCAAAAGGACCACATCATCCGCAAAAAGCAGAGATGCAATCCTCTGCCCACCAACCCGCAGCCCCCTCCCCGCGGCTACGCCGTGAGATCCTGTCCATGAATACCACAAACAGGATAGGTGACAAAGCGCAGCCTTGGAGGAGGCCAACCCTCACCGGAAACGAGTCCGACTTACTGCCGCAGACCCGGACACAGCTCTCGCTTTGGGAGTACAGAGATTGGATGGCTCTGAGTAGAGACCCCCTCACCCCATACTCTCGCAGCACCTCCCACATTATCTCCCGGGGAACCCGATCATACGCCTTCTCCAAATCCACAAAACACGTGTAGACCGGATTGGCATACTCCCAGGCCCCCTCAAAGATCCTCGCGAGGGTAAAAAGCTGGTCCGTTGTTCCACGACCAGGCCGGAAACCGCATTGTTCCTCCTCAATCCGAGGTTCGACTATCGGTCGAACCCTCCTTTCCAGCACCCTGTAGTATACTTTCCCGGGGAGGCTGAGTAATGTGATGCCTCTGTAGTTGGCACACACTCTCCGGTCCCCCTTTTTTAACAGGGGAACCACCACCCCGGTCTGCCACTCCTTAGGTACTGTCCCCGACTTCCACGCAATGTTGATAAGACGTGTCATCCATGACAGTCCCTCAACACCCAAAGCCTTCAGCATTTCTGGGCAGATCTCATCAACCCCTGGGGCTTTGCCACTGTGGAGTTGTTTGACTACCTCAGTGACCTCCGCCAGGGAGATTGATGCTGATCCCCCATCATCCTCCAGCCCTGTCTCTACTATGTAGGGTGGGTTTGTCGGGTTCAGGTGTTCCTCAAAGTGCTCCTTCCACCTCCCAATCACCTTGTCAGTTGAGGTCAACAACGTCCCATCCTTACTGTATACAGCTTGAATGGTTCCCAGCTTTCCCCTCCTGAGGTGTCGGATGGTCTTCCAGAACCGCTTTGGCGCCAGCCGAAAGTCCTTCTCCATGGTTTCTCCGAACTCCTCCCACACCCGCTGCTTTGCTTCTGCCACGGCCGAGGCTGCAGTCCTTCGGGCCTGTCGGTACCTTGCAACTGCCTCCGGAGTCGCCCGGGACAGCATGTCCCGGAAGGCCTCCTTCTTCAATCGGACGGCTCCCCTGACCACCGGTGTCCACCAGGATGTTCGAGGGTTACCGCCCCTTGAGGCACCTAAGACTTTGAGACCACAGCTCTCAGACGCAGCTTTAGCAATGGAGGCTTTGAACATCGCCCACTCCGGTTCAATGCCCCCAGCCTCCACAGGGATGCCAGGGAAGCCCCGCCGGAGGTGTGAGTTGAAGGCCTGCCGGACCGGGGACTCCTCCAGACGTTCCCAGTTCACCCGCACTACACGCTTGGGCTTACCAGGTCTGTCCAGAGGCTTCCCCCGCCACCTGACCCAACTCACCACCAGATGGTGATCAGTTGACAGTTCTGCCCCCCTCTTCACCCGTGTCCAAAACATATGGCCTCAGGTCCGATGATACGATAACAAAATCGATCATCGACCTTCTGCCTAGGGTGCTCTGGTACCAGGTACACTTATGAGCATCCTTATGTTCGAACATGGTGTTCGTTATGGCCATTCCATGACTAGCACAGAAGTCCAATAACAAGCCACCACTCGGGTTCAGATCGGGGAGGCCGTTCCTCCCAATCATGCCTCTCCAGGTGTCTCCATCATTGCCCACATGTGCGTTGAAGTCCCCCAGCAAGACTACAGAGTCCCCCTCAGGAGCCCCATACAAGGCTCCATCCAGGGTCTCCAAAAAGGCCGAATACTCCGAACTGCTGTTCGGTGCATAGGCACAGACAACAGTCAGAGTTTTCCCCCCCATGACCCGAAGGCGTAGGGAGGCGACCCTCTCGTCCACTAGGGTAAACTCCAACATAGAGGCACTTAGCCGGGGACTTGTAAGTATCCCCACACCAGCCTTGCGCCTCTCACCCTGGGGAGCTCCGGAGAAAAATAGAGTCCAACCCCTATCCAGAAGTGAGGTTCCAGAGCCGAGGCTGTGCGTAGAGGTAAGCCCCACCAGATCCAGCTGGTAGCGCTCCACCTCCCGCACAAGCTCCGGCTCCTTCCCTCCCAGAGAGGTGACGTTCCACGTCCCCAAAGCCAGCCTCTGCCACCCGGGTCCGATCCTTCGAAAACCTCTGCCTTCACTGCCACCTTTCTGGCAGTGCACCCGACCCCCTTGGTTTTTCCCGCGGGTGGTGAGCCCACGGGACGGAGAAGAAGAGATGTTGTTGTTGTCCACGTTGCTTTTCGGGCTATGCCCGGCCGGGCTCCGTGGCAAGCCCGGCCACCAGGCGCTCGCTGACGGGTCCTCCTCCTGGGCCTGGCTCCAGAAGGGGACCCCGGGCTTCCTCCGGGCCGGGTATCGTCCTCTGTTATAGGTTTTTCCATGAGGGTTTTTGAACCATTCTTAGTCCGGCCCCTCGCCCGAGACCAATTTGCCATGGGAGACCCTACCAGGAACACAAAGTTCCAGACAACACAGCCCCCAGGTTCATAGGGACACACAAACCTCTCCACCACGATAAGGTGATGGTTCCCGGAGAGGAACAAAATCTTTATTTTGTTACCTTTTTGATTTAAAAGATTCACTGATTCTATTAACTAATGAAAATGCTGTATGCTATATGATTGTGTTCTTTAACATGTTCCTCGCAGGAAAGTAGCCAAGGCCAATTAGTCTCAGGTTTAAAAAAGAAATATGATCAAAAGAATAATTTAAGTAAACAATGAAAACAGGTCCCAGTGACCCGAACACTACACGAAGGTTGACCAAATAGTAGTTTTATTTTCGTATCTTTTACTGGTTGTGTACTGTATATTATACATGGACATAATGAAAGATAATGATTCATCTTAATTTGTATATACTTTTTCATAAAATCGATAAAAAAAATGCTTGCACGTAGACTCGAATGTCACCAAACAAGCTCCTTATTTTGTGACCTTTTTGATTTAAAAGATTCACTGATTCTATTAACTAATGAAAATGCTGTATGCTATATGATTTTGTAGTTTCAAATGATCAGTTGATGTGTAGGCTACTGATCACAGTTAGGAACAGTTAAACATTTTTCTGCAAGTAAATACTTTTCTTGCTTAGATCTGATTGTTCCTGCTATTGTGATGTTGATGTTGGATTACAGCACTGATTGTGCGTTCCATCATACTCGGAACTCGGATTGTTCTTAGTCGGTATTCTCGATTTCCAATCTAAATGCATTCCTGTGCATCTGCTCGGGAAAAAATGGACGCCCACAGCAAACTGATGTTTGTATGGCAAGTCTCTGACAGTAGGCTAGTACGGCATGCCCGAAAAGACGTCATACTCAAATCAACTACGTGGAAATGGCAACTACAAAGTTGTTAAAGCATGCTTCACAATGCAAACACTACATAAAGTAAAAAAAACAATATGGAAAAGTTAAATGTGCTTTCTGTTCACTGTAAGGTCGCCATATTGTTCTGACGTCAGGTGTGTACGTCGGCGACGTTGGGCTTGGTGGATCTTGCCTGAGTTACCGACTTGGAATTCCGACCCGAATAGCCGTGCCATTGCACATTTCCTTGTCAGAGGTCGTTAGGTCCCGAGTGGCGCCTCTGTATTTTGTTTCTGATTGGAGGAATTCAACGGTTTACAACCGTCCCGTGCAACAACTGTCCCTGGCCTCCCCTATTGAGATGGGTATAGTGGGGCGATTAAAAGTGTAGCCTAGATAGTGGCCATAGTTGTATTTTTGGTTTTGTTTTGTTTTATTACAGTAATGGTCAACAGAGTCCAGTCTCCTGAGTCCTGATACGAGCTATTTGATTGAAGAGGGATTCATTAATGGTTAGTGTCCTCATTCCTTGAGTTGCACACATCGCAATCATTTAAAGCGCACAAAGCGTCTTACAATTTAATAATGTCCGTCTGTGTTTTGATGTCTTTTTTGTTTGAAACTTCGGGAGGCCGGGTATGGTTTTTGCTTCAGCATGTACCTCATTGAATGTTTGAGCTATGTTATACAACAGCAAAGTACCCACGTTGCTCAATGCTCACTACAAATGATACCAATTCTTTACCCCTCCTTCCAGGTTGGGGCGGGTCAACTGGGTGTCCAAGAGGAACTGTTTTAAATACGCGACTACTTCGCCAACGATTTCTTATTATTTTCTTTTTTTTCTTCTTTATTTTACTTGTATCCGTTCTTTTAATATCCCAGATAATCCGGGTCGTGGTAAGGTTGTATTTTCACTTCATAGCGGTTTGAATATGAATTGAGCATGATTCATTTGACCACAGCTACTTAGACTCACTTGCAGAACAGGAAATGATATTAGTGACATTGTAAAATTATGACATTAGAGAACATCATGCATGCTAGTTTCCATGACAGGTATTGATGAAACAATATTTAACTTGTTTTGCACTCTCGTGTCATTAAGAGGTGCGTTCATATTTCAAATTATGCACATGCTAATACCCAACAAGAAAATAGAACACTCCCTAAACCTGATTTTAATTATTTGTCAGTGTTCAGATGGAAGAGCCACCCCCCCCCCCCCCCCCCCCCCCCCCCGCCCCCTGGTCCTAGCGATGTGTCTATGCGGAGCGCCAGGTCCACGGAACCATCAAATGAATGGTTAGATAATGAACCGTAATCTGATTCTATCAGTGGTAAACTACACAGCCATGGTCCAGTTTTTGGTTTTCATCGATAAATAATTGATCAGCGTACCCTTTACTCAAACCTCTTTATTTTTGTCATGCACTTATATGCATTGGTAATAAGTGACGATAACCACAAGGTATTAGGCTGTTCGTTGTGGACTATAAATGTGGGCGAGGTAAGTACGCCTTTATGCTGCCTTGACAGTTGGCTACGCAACCACAAGTCAAACAGGATACACAACTACAGAAAACAAGTAATGTTTTATTGAAACTTGAGGAGAGGAACAAAACAACTTCTTTTGATCAAAGAACATACAGAATATGCTAAGGTTGCTTTTAACTTGATGGCTAATCAATTTAATGATTGGAGTGTGATGTGTTAAAGCATGCGCACCTGTGGTAAAATATGTGTAATTATTGATTTATTTTCTTGTGTTTTTAGTGTTCACATGGAGTATCCGCCCTCCCCTGGTCCTAGCGATGTGTCAATGAGGAGTGCCAGTTCCATGGAGCATCAAAGGTCAAATAATAAGCTTTCTCTGAGGCGATCAGTTCAATAATTCAAAACTGCTGTCGTAAATGTTGTTACATGTTATCACTTCCATTTGACAAAAGGCTGAAAGTGTTTGTGTGTTAATGACAGCAGCATGAACCGAGGTAGAGCGCTGTCTCCTGCGCGCAGCTGCGTGTCCATGGAGAGTGACTACTCTAGTCTAGAGATGGGCAGAAAGAGGAGGCTTGGAGCTCAAGGCACTTGTGAAGCGCACAACCAGAAATTGAGAATTATAGTGTTGGAGAACGAGAACTCTGAGCTGAAGACGAGTTATAAAGCTCTAGTACACGAAAACACGGAGTTGACGAACATGTGCATGGAAAGAAAACTGTTAGATACAGAGGAAGGACAACTGAAAAGTGTGAAGATGAGAGCAGGTAAGTGCCATTGTAATATGCATGCCGAGATAACCATACTAATCTATTTATTTAAATCTTGGTCAAAGATTTGCTCAAAGGCGTTGAGATTGCTTTTTTCTTTCTTATTGCTGCGAGACTCTCTAAGCATAAATTATGTGTCTCTCTTCCTGTATTCTCAGAGTGTGTTCAAGTACCAGCTCTGGGTCGGCCGATTCACCCAGGAATGTTGTATGACTGTCGCTCCGAGTCCTTCAGCTCTGGTAACAGCATGTGTCTTTGGACATTACTTAGAAACGGATATTCTTTTTGTAAATGCATTGATATTGATGTTAATCTATCGATTTAATTTGTAAAAACAGTAAGACAATATCAAATATTTTCAATGTTCAATTTGATTTTTATCTCTCCTCAGTGTCATTGTGGGATTCAGATGCAGTTACAAAAGGGACAGTGTCCCAGTCTCACACAGCCATTGATACTCAGGTGATAGAAAAACAGTCACTGAAGAACAGGTGCTTAGCATTAGGAATGAATAAACGAATGAGAACCAGCTTCCTGTCCGGAATGGTGGAGGTGGGAGGAGCTGCAAATTATCTCAGCTATAACACATTAGGGTTAGCCCGGAGACCTTCCAGAATTTACGAGTATAATTGTGTCACGCTTCATTACAAGAAAACCACCAGAGTGAACCAGCTGTGTCCCTCCCTGTTAGAGAAGGTGACTCATCCAGAGGTGATCCAGCAGCAAACAGCCACACATGTAGTCATGGCTGTGACATACGGAACTCAGGCCTTCCTGGTCTTTCAGAGTGATGTGAAACCGTCTGATGTCCCGACAAAGACGTTGGTTTACAGAGTGAGAGGGTTGATTCCCTGTTGTAGGCTCATGGCACAGGAAGTTGCCCAACCACTACTGGATAAGGATGCTACATGTGCCTACTATGGAGACCATGGAGCATATAAAGTAATTAGGGACAGTAAGGAGGTAGTGGATCTGTGCAGGTCTCTCCCCGGTCTGATGGGACCTAATGGAGAAAAGGCTGTTCCTCTGACTGTCTGGCTCTATCCTCTGAATAAACTGGACCCTGCCGCAGCCTGTGTGAGAGAGATCAGTAGAGACCTGCAGACTAGTGTGGAGAAGGAGCTAAAAGACTGCAGGCGATGTGAGTTTTTGTGTGAATCTATGAAGACCGGGCAGCATAGACAGACAACGAAAATCAGATTGGCCAGAAAGATCAAAGAGGATATTAATAAAGCAGTTGGTGACCTCCATCATAATAAAAGTTTAGTTAAGACAGCTCTGGTGACTTTGAGGTCTAAAATACAAAACGAACGATTTTTACTGAGTGAATTGGAGAGATTGTCATCTGCAAACACATCAGTAGATGACATTCGTTCTTCTTTCAATTGTTGTTATCCAAACCCCTATGATGATGATTATGATGAGAACGATGAGGATGACGAGGATGATGATGACGATTATGGCGAGAATTACGATGATTATGATGATTACGAGCAAGTCTATGATGATGATGATGATGAGCTTGATGATTCTGAAGACGCGATTCTATATGAGTGATATTTTATTGTCTGTTTTACGACACCACAATATGTTACCAGAAAATAATTTCCATTTCAAAGGTTACTCATCGTTTTCTTGTGTGGGGTGACGGGGGTTTAAAAGCTATGCATAAAATAATGTAATGGATACAGTTGATTGTGATACTGTTGATTGTGATAGTTATAAAGCTCTAGAACATGAAAACAAGGAGTTGACGAACATGTGTATGTAACCACTGTCCTGCGGGATCGGTCCTGCCTTTACCCATTTCAACCCTTTAGAAAAAGGGGTTGGGTTTGCCAGTATGTACATCGGTCGAAAATAAAACATGTTTAATTTAGCTAATTTCTTCATAATTTAATTGGATACCTAATGTGAAAAAGTACTAAAGATTATTCATGAATCTTTTCTGAATATATAGTTTAATTTAAATTTAACTTTATATGTTACACAATTTGTTTTCTATTGCCTGTGTGCTGAAGTAAGAAACATACATACAGAGTATGGTGAATATACAATGCATGAATGTTGAGAGCTGCCAACCACAAATTGTATCATATGACGTTGAAAGAAACACGTTTTATAAAATAATAATGGAAATGATGATGTTTGTTAGATGCTGGTAATACACTTATTTGTTTAAATAAATACATTAAAATGATCACCTTGTTTAGGTCATGTGCATACGACCTTTTTAAATATGCATGCTTTTTTATCTTTATTGGAACCTCCACTTGGGAGATCCATACTGCAGTATGATTGTTTAAATAAACTCTTAACTCTTATAACTAAATAAATACCTTCCATTAGTTATTCTTTCACTATTTTAAAGTTTAATTTCACGTAAACCTTTTCCAGTAATATATTATACTCAGACACAACAGAACCAATAAAAATATAATCTTTCTGCTGCATACATGAAGACTGTAGTCTGACGGACTCTGAATTATAGCCACAGCAGCGACCAGAAATCTAGCAAACAAAACAGCAAATGCAGAAATGAGAAAAACAAATGCAGTCAATTTCTAGCCCAAACATCTTTAAATTGGTCTTTGGGGTGGTCAAAATATTCATCTAAAAGGTTTCTGGATTGCATCAAGCCTGGCAGACGGGAACAATGACCCAGAATATTACACTGAGAGTGTTATCTTCACTTTCAGTCAAGAACAGACAAGACATTCATTTGTATGCATGCTACTATTCCCTTATAATGACTCCAATGTTATTTTTTCTTACGCAAATGAGGAAGCAAGCAGTCAGGTTACTATAGTATCAGCCAGGTCTGTTTTCTTTTGCATTGGCAGGATAGCTGGTGTTACCACAGTAAATGGTGGTAGGCTGGGGCGGGGCATTATTGCAGGCAAAAACATGCACGGAGCTGTTTGACAAAATGGCTAATCTGGTTTTGTAACCACAGAGCAATTATATGTTTTATTGACATATGGAACGAGTCGGAGCTCAGTTATTTTATTCAAAGACGATCCAGACTGTGGTAAAGTATCTTTTCACTGAATCGTTCTTTTGATAAGGATTTCAATATAATCTGTTCAATCATAGCAACTGCACTCTTTACATAAAGCAAAGACTCACTTTGCAGAACATGTGGACATCTTGTATTTACAATTATTTTTATAAAACAAAAGTCTTATTTCATTATTCTTACAGCAAATGCAAAGTGCTGCAATAATCTACATTTTGCAACGGAAAATTGTGCATTCATGTAAATAATCTGTGCATTTATGCAATGTGAGACAAGTCCTAACAAGAATATGGGACTCACATTAAATCTGCAGTTCTGTTTTTTAGTCTTAAAATGGAGGATCCACCTTCCCCTGTTCCCAGTGATCAGTCTATGAGGAGTGAAAGGTCCATGGAACTACCTCATAATTTAGATAAAGAAGTCTCTAACTTCGATTCCAGGTGAGAAGGATGATCTTAGTTGAAGCTATCAGTGGTAAAACAAATAAACATATTTAAAGGTTTTATTTCGCGCAAATGTTAGCGGTAGTACACCACTTCCTGAAAGAGCAGTGTTTTCCCTATTCGTTTGCCAGACATAGGCCCGGTGTCCCGGACAGGGATTAAACCTAGTTCTAGACTAAATCTCAATGTCAATGGAGATTCTCCGTTGAAAATGTTCTTTAGTTTAGGACTTGGCTAAAATACATTCCAATTGAATACAAATAAAAGCCATTCAAAAGGTTTTATCTCTGTCTCCAACAGGAGGACATTTATTATTAAAGTTTGGTCTATTTACAGGAATCATTGTAAGGATCATATTGGTTATAAGACAGTATATAAAAAAGGATAGGTAAACCGCTCCCATGCTTTTGTTGTGGTCCAACCCAGCATCAGGGATAGGGAGGTTTACCAACCTTCATGTTCCTGTTTATTTCATCCTCCTTTGCACAGTCTGTCCAGAGAATGATTCATGGAGAGTTAGGTGCATGTTGACTGCTCTACAGTCCAGCCATTTTACTTACAGTAAGTACAATGTTGCCTTTGACCGTGTGGAACGGTGGCTGGAGAGAGATGAATGGGTCAATGGCTGTGGTGTAGGGGTGGGAGGGGAAAGATTCAGCTCCTCCTCCAGAAAAGTTGTATTGAACATGCAAATGGTATTCATTATTATGTAAAATCATTGTTTTGTGCGAAGTTCCAAGCTGGTATGGCATGCCTATGTGGCGCGTTGATGTAATGGCATTATATGAACAATAATAAAGCGTTGCTGTCTCCAGTGATGCTGCATCTATGAGGAGTGTGAGGTCCATGGAACAACCTTATAACTTAGATAATGGAGATTCTAAATCCGATTTCAGGTGAGAGGGACGATCTTAGTCTGTTAGCGGTGTTAGTAATTACCAATTTAATAAGCCACCCAATGACTTCCCAAGAGCGGTCTTTGATTCGAATGGAAGGTCAGAGTTCAACTTTGTCTGCCAGTTTAAAACACACATTCCCTTCCTAAAATACTGTGCTGTAGATATTAATCCAAATGAAGTATCTAAATCCAAACTAAACTAAAATGTTTTTTGTTTATGTTTTTTTTTTGTCAATGTGGTATTTGCAGAAGAATCGACCAGAGCAGGGCTGCATCTCCTTCTGCAAGCTACATGTCTTTAGCGACTGACTGTTCTAACGAGAATGACACAGAAAACAGTAGGCGAAAGAGGAGTACGGAGGTTCGAGACGAGGACGCCTCCTATGAGATTTACAAGCAGAAGAAAAGAATCACTGAGCTAGAAAAAGAGAACGTTGAGCTGAAGAATATTTCTAAAGCTCTAGAACAGGACAACTGTGAGTTGAAGGCCATATGCGAGGAAAAGAGGCTACTGAACACGATGGGGGGACAGCTGAAGATGGTGTTGATGAGAGAAGGTCAGGGCCATTGTAATATGTTTAATCAATACAATGTCAAGTTTTAAATGTATCCATTTATTTATGTGTCTGTTTGTTTAAGAAACATATGCTTTCTTAAACCGTGATAGCAGTCCATGTTCTGGATTGTTTGTTGGGCTAGTTTTCCGCTGTAGTTACTAGCTCTTTTTTTGTTTGTTGAAAGGTGTTGGGAGTTTCATCTTTATCTCAGTTGCGAGACTCTCTAAGCATAAGTTGTGTGTCCCCTCCTGTATTCTCAGAGTGTGTTCAGGAACAAGCTCTGGGTCGGTCCATTCACCCAGGAATGTTGTATGACTGTCGCTCCGAGTCCTTCAGCTCTGGTAACAGCATGTGTCTTTATTGTTACTGTTATTATTTTTGTGCAAGCATTGATTATTGATGTTAATCTATCGATTTAATTTGTAAAAACAGTAAGACAATATCAAATATTTTCGATGTTCAATTTGATTTTTATCTCTCCTCAGTGTCATTGTGGGATTCAGATGCAGTTACAAAAGGGACAGTGTCCCAGTCTCACACAGCCATTGATACTCAGGTGATAGAAAAACAGTCACTGAAGAACAGGTGCTTAGCATTAGGAATGAATAAACAAATGAGAACCAGCTTCCTGTCCGGAATGGTGGAGGTGGGAGGAGCTGGAGGTTATCTCAGCTATAACGCGACAGGGATAGGCGGTAAAGTTGACGATATTCCTGAATATAATTGTGTCACGCTTCATTACAAGAAAACCACCAGAGTGGACCAGCTGTGTCCCTCCCTGTTAGAGAAGGTGACTCGTCCTGAGGTGATCCAGCAGCAAACAGCCACACATGTAGTCATGGCTGTGACATACGGAACTCAGGCCTTCCTGGTCTTTCAAGATGATCATGCACCCAATTCATCTGATGACCGGGCAAGCGCTTTGGCTTCCGAAGTTCAGGGATTGATTGCTTTTTGTATGCCTATGACAGAGGGAAGAGCACGGCCACTTCCAGATATTCCTTGCTTCATTAAACCCTGTACGTACTATGGAGACCATGGAGCACAGAGAGTTATGAGTGACAGTAAGGAGATAGTGGATCTGTGCGGGTCTCTCCCTAATCTGCTGGGACCAACTGGAGAACAGGCTGTTCCTCTGTCTGTCTGGCTCTATCCTCTTAAAAAGCTGGACCCTGCGGCAGCTTGGGTGAGAGAGATCAGTAGAGACCTGCAGGCTAGGATGGAGAAGGAACTAGAAGACTGCAGGCTGAATGAGCTTCTGTGTGAATCTATGAAGACAGATGAATCGAAGCATCAACCTGGTAGTGGGAAATTTTGTTTAGCAGAGAAGTTAAATCGGGAGATTGAACAAATCTCTGGAGACCTCCAGCACTCCAGAAGCTTAGTCAAGACTGTTTTGGTAACGTTGAGGTCTAAAATATACGAGGAAAGATTTCTGACCAGGGAATTGAATAGATTGTCATCTGTCAATGAGTCAGTAAAACCTGTGATTGTATTGCACAATTCATATATACAAGCAAGCAGTGATGATGATTGATTCTGGATCCTAGTTTGACAAGAAATGTCCTAAGTGTAGTTTTATTGGTTTTATTGGGGGTTCATTCACCTTTGTATTCCCCCAAAAATTTTATGACATTTCACTGTTCATTTTAATTTGACTTTTCTTTAATTTTGAAGTGCAGAATGTTATTGGAG
Source organism: Galaxias olidus (assembly GCA_026901105.3). Lineage (NCBI taxonomy): Eukaryota > Metazoa > Chordata > Actinopteri > Galaxiiformes > Galaxiidae > Galaxias > Galaxias olidus. Next base: position 44,429 of record JAPMUY010009115.1, read on the forward strand.
TTCTGTTAACTTTTGAAATGTGTCATATTATATACTTCCTCTCATAATTGCTTTATGTATTAATACATTTTCATGACTTTGGCATAAAATAAAATATTTTGTTTTTACAATAATGCAGCATATTCGTCAATCCTAAAAACGTTGAGCTTATAAAATTGATGCACTTTTCAGTCTGGAAGAACATTCTGAAGCCTAAAGGATCACATTACTTTTAAGTGCTTTACAGTAGCGCACACGATCTATGATAACTATCATGGAGAAAATACACATCCACTTTTACTCTACATTTTGTTGTCATGTTAAAACTCGGATAGGCTAAAGTATTTTTAAAGATTATGCTGAACTGAACAGAAACACAGCAAGCTGGTCTGGAAAGGGACATTAATCCAATGCAATAGATATAAATCAATCTCCTAATTAGTTAGTTAGCATTAGCAGGTGTGACTCCCTGGTGAGTATTCGGTTAGGAATGACTCACTATGATAATTAAGTCCCCCAAAAGCAGCTGTAGGCCTACTATACAATGTACTACATTAGTGAAACGTGTTGTATTGTATTTGCCGAAAAATATTGATATTGATGCAACCATTGATGTATTGATATAACTTTAAGATGTAGCCTATTTATTTATTATCAGGTTGTCCTGGTTAACATTTTGCACTTAGCAACAACGCGCTGTATAGGCTACATACCCTTACACACTCTACTAAGTAAAATATGTTAAATAAAATCACACCATACAGCCTAATAACAATCTCACTCGCTAAGGCGTGAAAAGTGAATGAAAGACTCGAAAGACAGAACAGGAAACCGAAATTAGAAGCTCACCCATCGACTGGGTCTGTGCCGTTTGTTTAATGTTCACCGTATAGAAAAGAAAATAGTTCACCCCCGAACTGGGTTTTGTGGTCTGAGTCGTTCTTTCACTGAGCACGTGATAGCTGCACAAGCAGTGGCATGAGAGATTAGGAAACATAAATTAGCAGTTCACCCTTAGGGTCTGAGTCTTTCGTTCACTTGCAACGTGACTGCCTCTTGCTTAAATTATGACAACGTTCATAAATGATCGTTAATATTTTTTGGATTATTGCACATCAGTTTAAATGCATTAATTAATCAATGAATCCAACTAATCTAATGTTGCTGTCAAACCATGTATGAAAGGAAAGTGATTTGTCTTTAAATTATATATTGTTCCAAATAAAAATATCTGAGGGGAAAAATTGTGTTAGTATGTTTATATATTGTGCTTTATAAGAGTTTTATTTTTTATGTGCAGAGCCATAATTTGGGTATCCAATCAAAATAAATATGGAGAAATCGGGCAGCTGTGTCTGATCCCACGTCCTATCTCAAATCTCTGCGATGTTCCATAGGCCAAATTGACAGAACTATTAAATCCCATATATAATGTTTGGACTGCTTTCAAAAAGTTAGCACCAAAACCAAAGGATTTGATTGCATTAAACATACAATTGTGTTCAACAGTATCGAAAGCTTTGTGAAAATTGACAAACATAAGGAAACTATCTTCATAGATGAGACGATTATCGATCTTGGATAAGCCTAAAGTTATTGCTAATATGTCTTCCATGCAAAAATCCAGACTGTTCTTCATCGATTATATAATGTAAACCCTGTTTAAATCTTTTAGCAAATACTAACGAAAATATTTTTGTGTATCAGTATTCAACAGGCAAATATGTCTCCAATTGTCTATAAACAAAACACCCTTATTCTATTTGGGTACAAGCGTTATAACACCTTGACCAAGTGATGATGTAACTGGCCTTTCTCGATGGATTTCTTAAACATGGCAAGCATAAAAGGGACAAGAAGATCACTAAATGTTTAGTACAATTCGCTTGTTAAACCATCATTCCCAGGGGGACTTATTGTCTGGGACCATCAACGACGCCATAACCCAGAGCGACAAGAACCTCCGCAACTTCATCCTCATGTGCAGTGGCGGCTTCGTGGCAAGACGGCGGAGGGAAACGACCAGGTGAGCCATCTTCTGACCAAGATCCAGACCCTGGTGGCGGTCAACGGCCCTGTATACCGCGGCGGAGAAGAAAGTGCGGGCCAGGCAGGAGAGCATCCTGGCCGAAAGAGAGCGTGAGATCAGCCGCAAGGAGAGAGAGCTGCTGGAGAAGAAAGTACGGAGCAGGCAGCAGTGCAACAATCTGCAGTTAAATTCTTTTTTGGACGAAAACACACACAAACACACACACACACAAACACTAGTTTTATTTCCCACCCAGCCAACACTTCTTAGTTCGCATTAATCTCTTTGGAAAATAATGTTATAGGCCTACTAAATCAGATTTTATCTAATTAGGCAGCACGGTGGCTCAGTGGTTAGCACTGTTGTCTCACAGCAAGAAGGTCCTGGTTAAAAGTGTGGAGTTTGCATGTTCTCCCCATGTTTGTGTGGGTTTCCTCCCACCATCAAAAAACATGCTCCATCCTCCTACCAGTGCTCTGACCAGTCACTGCCAATTCAACCGAAGTCGGTCTGTGTGAGCAAGTCTGTCGTAATATGTTGGGTGAGTTAGTCTGGTGCAAATTGGCTGCCGTGGTATCACTCAGACTGAGTGTTGTGTTTGATAGCGGTCCATTCGTTGTTCGTTCTGTGGAATTAATTGGCGACCAAATTGTGTAAAGCGCTAAAAAATGATTTATTATTATTAATTATTTAAAGTGAACAACTAATCAAATGTGTTTTGTGTAATACAAGTTTGTAAATGTCATTAGATGACACTGACTTGAATTAGTTTGCGTATGAATCCGGCATCTGCACAGCAACAGAAGCACACATTGACAATCATTTTTGCTCGATTACACATGAAGACTATCTACAATGTTTAATTTTAAATTAAAATTATTTTGCATTATAAATGATTATAATTATAAGCGGTATAGCTAATGGATGGCTAATTATAAACTATTAACAGTTATATTAACAGCTACATTTCATGAGGAAATTTGATCTCGAAAAGAGACTATCCTTTAAACAGAAAATATTCTCCGGAACTGTCTGTCAAATGTATCCATCAGTTTTTCACCAGCTAGCTGTAACTCTGCATTATCCTGCAACACAGACATGAAATACACTGTAACTCGATTCACTTAGCTCGACTAACGAAGCGTCAACATTACACCATCAAAATACAAATTTAATTGTTACGCCCAGACTTAAATGTGTCTGAATATTACTTTTAAGGTGAACACTTGTGCATTATCTTACCTGGTTGGTGATGGTGCAGCTGTTCAAGGAGTTCTTGATGTCAAAAACAAACTGTCTGACATGCAGGTATTGGTCCTGCTGGAGCTTTCTTTCCACTTGCTTCAACGTCACGCTGGAGTTTGTCACCAAAATCTGATCCTCATCTGCACTGTACAAGTACAACAGGAGGTACTGGCACTCCTGTCAATATCATTATTAATGATAATAATAATAATAAAAATAATAATAATAATAATAATAATAATAATAATATTAATAATAATAATTACATTTTGTTGATATGATGTGCTTTTTAAAAGGTGGCTGAGAAAATTATTTGAAAACCTCTCACCATCAGGTGGTCGGATATTTTACAGGACAGGGCTGAATCATAGGTGTGTTGTCTGGGGTAACGCCACTGTTGACTGGTTTTTAGTACACAAAAGGTACACATCCATTGACACGCTGCCCTGTAGACAACACACACACACACACAACACACAGACCACCCACAGAACACACACACCAAGAGAACACACGCACACACACATACACCTGATTGATAACACGCACCGTAAAAATGACCAACCACTCTGTACGCCGTTGATAACTCACAATCTCACAACCTCAGGCCCCTCGGCTGCAAAATGGCCGCTCTGTTTCCCTTCCCGTGAGCTCAGTGAAGGCTGCGTCTGCTGAGTCACTCACCCAATCGTTCCGTCAATGACGTTGGGCAGGTGACACCCCCGGTGGAAAGAGCGAGGACACTGGTCACACACCACCAGGTCACCGCTCTCTTCGTGGCACGTGTGGCACTCGTCATCGTTCCTCTGATTCACCTGGTGTCAGGTAAAAAGAAATAATACACACGATAACGATTTCAGTTTTCCACATGCCTTTCTTTTATGGCGACCATCTGTTTAAGCCTAATTCAAACTAAAACCTTCATAATGTTTCGGGACACAATCACATGCTGAAGAAACCGCCCAGAGGTCCCTAATTAACACATTTGTCAAAGTTTGTTTTTCTGCTTTATGTGAAACAGGCAGAGATTGACTATAGCAGGGACTTGCTCTCATATTGTTCTTAAAAGTAAAATTTAGATGAAAGAATCTCACCAGGTTTTCAGGTTCACCATCGCACAAGCAGCAGTCACACAGGAAACAGTGAATTCTCAATTCGCCGGTCTGAATATGACACCCCCCAAAACAAAAGCAGTGTAAGTCCATATGCAAGGCATAGACACACACTATAAAACAGCAACAAGTCTGATTGGTTACCTCGATGAGACAGCTGAGGGGACTGCTCTCCCATTGGATGACTTCCCTCCATGAAGTGTATCCCTCACAAAGTGGTAGCCCCTCCCTCACAAAGTCCATCGGGGTCATCCAGCTCTTTTCTGTTCTCACACTCAACCCTCGATTCCCTGAGACACAGAGAGACCACAAAGAGTGAAACTGGGTCAATATTTCCTTCACTCAACTCAACCCTCGATCCCCTGAGACACAGAGAGACCACAGACAGGGGGCCTGAGAGAAGAGAGAGCGAAAGAGAGAGAGAGAGAGAGAGAGAGAGAGAGAGAGAGAGAGAGAGAGAGAGAGAGAGAGAGAGAGAGAGAAAGATGGGGCAATGTTTCCTACACTTAACAAACACTCTCTTATGGAGATACCACAGACCGAGAGAGAGAGAGAGAGAGAGAGAGAGAGAGAGAGAGAGAGAGAGAAAGAGCTAGAGAAATCTGTTTCAATGTTTTCTACACTTAACTCAACCCTCACTCCCCTGAGACACAGAGAGACTACAGACGGGGACAGAGAGAGAGAGAGAGAGAGACAGCTTGGTTAATGTTTTCTGCACTCAACTTAGCCACCGCTCGCAAATGTGTTTTTTTGTATAACTTTTTTAAAAATTATTTTGTTTAAGGACAATATAAAAACATATAGCACAGACCTGTGCAGTCATCAATCCACTTAGAAGTGACGGGAATCGAAAGGTAAGACGTGTCGATTGACATTGACCCTCAAGACACTCACGATCAGCGAATCGGTTCTTGTGCAACGTCCCATGTAATTCTCCACAGGTCACTTTAAAGACTTTCCTGTCACCACGGTAACGGCTCACACATGGCCCTTGGTCGTTGACCTCTTCCACGGTCGGGATGGGAGTCAGCCAGCTTTCTGTAACAACTAACACAATCAAATAATATACTGCTTAAAAAAACCACATAATATTATGCCCTAAATAATGTATCACGTGCAGATTATTAGGACTTTATTTATGATCTTGCTGATAAATATGCATAGCGATCATATCAACTAAAAGGCTCCAGAGCAATTTGTGTTTGAGGTACTGGGAAGTTCAAACCTGGATTGGAAAACCGAACTCTCTTAGCCTACAGGAGAGTGACAGGGTGAGGCAGAAATAAAGAGGAAAACAGGGGGACAAGAGAGACGGTGAACGGGACATTGAGTGTCACTGGTTTTGTTGTTTCATTAAAATGTTAATACTATTTTTAATCAGCATAAGTATTTGTTACAGCCAGTCATCTTTGAGGATGTAAATAAATGTTGTACCTTTGCACTTCTTGCTTTGTCCTGCTTGGAAAAGGGGACACAAAACATGTTTGATTGCCCAGTACTGTCCATTGGATTAGGGACCTTCTTCTGCAGATCCCAGGACAGCCCAGTACTGTCCATTAAATTAGGGACCTTCTTCTGCAGATCCCAGGACAGCCCAGTACTGTCCATTGGATTAGGGACCTTCTTCTGCAGATCCCAGGACAGCCCAACACCATATGTTGTATTAGTCTTTGAAGATGTAAATAAATCTTGTACCTTTGCAGTTCCTGCTTTGTCCTGCTTGGAAAAGGACACAAAACATGTTTGATTTTCATAAGAATGTGGTTCTTGAACGTGCTTCTGTAACAGAGTGGGTGGTGCAGTACCTTTGTGATTTGAGCTTTCTTCTTTTGGTATCCAGGGGTTGACAAGTGTTCCTCCTGAGGAGATACCAGGTAAAGTTGAAATCAGCTAAATAAAATCAGAAAATAATTGCAAATGGCACATGCTGGATTTGTAAAAGAAAACAAATAGTTGCCTCCATTATAGTTTTACCTGGAACAGTTTTGCCAGACTAACGCCTTGACACTTGATGCTTATTTTCCAGTTTTTGTTGTTCCCCCGACCTCCAAACTTTTCAAAATCAGGGGGAGTGAACCATTGTTTCTGTGAATGTATACTCTTCTTCCCTAGAACATTGTTATGGTAACCAGTTATTGGAAAGCAACAGGCACAATGCAACAAGCATACGCAAATACACAGACACTTACACACACACACACACACACACACACACACACATACACACATGCTGTACATACTTTACATACTCAAGAAAACACATATTCCTAAAAAGTGTAGGTAACATATTAAGTGTGTAAGTGCGTAAATAGGTCAACGTTCACCTTCGGCCAGCTTGTCTCTGTTCAACATCCCTTTCTTGTCTCCGCAGGTTACAGGCAGAAATGTTTTATAGAGCGGCCAGGTCCAGATGTCCTTCCTCTCCCTCTTCTTCAGAGGAGAGCCTGAGAGATGAAGACATCACATATACTGTGAATATGTTTGTGTGTGTGTGTGTGTGTGTGTGTGTGTGTGTGTGCGTGCGTGCGTGCGTGCGTGTGTGCGTGCGTGCGTGTGTGTGTGTGTGTGTGTGTTGGTCAGGGTTGAGGTAGTTTACATTTATCACAGTTAAACCATTCCAATACATTATCATGGTCAGATCAACAATATCTATTCTTACTGTAACATATTCATGAGATTATTATTCTGGTATTGCTCCATTAGGTCAAACTATTTCTCAGGCTATCACATCATCATCATCATCATCATCATCGTCATCCGCTTTGTCCGGGGTCGGGTCGCGGAGGTAGCAGTTCAAGCAGGGCATCCCAAACTTCCCTTTCCCGGGCCAGAATTAACCAGCTCTGACTGGGGGATTCCAAGGCGTTCCCAGGCCAGTGTGGAGACATAATCCCTCCACCTGGTCCTAGGTCTGCCCCGCGGCCTCCGCCCAGCTGGACATGCCCGGAACACCTCCCTAGGGAGGCGGCCAGGTGGCATCCTTACTAGATGCCCAAACCACCTCAACTGGCTCTTTTCTACGCAAAGAAGCAACGGCTCTACTCCGAGTCCCTCACGAATGGCTGAACTTCTCACCCTATCCCTAAGGGAGATGCCAGCCACCCTCCGGAGGAAACTCATTTCCGCCGCTTGTATCCGCAATCTCGTTCTTTCGGTCATGACCCACCCTTCATGACCATGGGTGAGAGTAGGAACGAAGATAGACTGGTAGATTGAGAGCTTTGCCTTCTGGCTCAGCTCTCTCTTCGTCACAACGGTGCAATAGAGCGACTGCAACACCGCACCCGCTGCTCCAATTCTCCGGCCCATCTCTCGTTCCATTTTCCCCTCACTCGAGAACAAGACCTCAACATACTTGAACTCCTTCACTTGGGGTAAAGACTCATTCCCTACCTGCTTTGCTATCACATCATCACAGGGATTATTTGAATGGGTTGGAGCTCACCGTCTGTTGGATTAAGGGCCTCCGTCTGCAGATACCAGGTCAGCCCAGCATCGTCTGTTGGATTAAGGGCCTCCGTCTGCAGATCCCAAGTCAGCCTGGCACCGTTTGTTGGATTAGGGACCTTCTTCTGCAGATCCCAGGTCAGCCGAGAGGATGGGCCAGGCAGCTGCTCTTCCTCAGTGCTCCAACTCCTCTTCTCTTTCCCTTTATTCCCTCTCTCCCCTGAAGCTCCATGCATCTCTTTACCTTCATCTCCTCCCCCTGGAGTCCACCTGCTGTTCTTTATGGCCGTACCTTCTATCCTCATTGTAGCCTTTTTTCTTTTCCTCTGCTCTCTTGCTTTTTTTCTGTCTTTTCCAGACACGTCTGTTCTTACTCTGCCCTTTTTCCTCCTTTGCTCCTTGGATTCCTCCTTTTTTCTTCTTTCGTCCGTCACGCCATTCCTTGCTCCTTTTTTGTTGGGGACTTTCCCCGTCACCTTTTTTCTTTTGCAGAATGCAAACAATCCTGTTTGCAATAATTTATAATAATGTTATGATAATATTTGGTATACAGTATATTTCTTTTTTATAATTAATTAACGGATCATATGTTATATTATTACTATTATTGTGGTAGTTAGATCATTCCAACTATTTGGCGGGGAACATTTCAAAGCATTGTCATAATTTGAAAAACCCAATTACCTGTTCTTCCTGTTCCTCCTCGGCCTTTTAGCTTCGCAATCGCCCATTCTCTGCGCATTGCCTCCACCATTTTCCTCTGGTACGTTTTCACGCTGTCGTCAGGGCATTTTCCACTCCCCATAAATTTTTCTCTGGCTACAAATGGGTTTCCTAACTTTGCTGTTTTAACCTCTATCCCTCTTTCTTTGGCACGCTCCTCCCATACAGTACGTCCTCTGTTGAGGGCAGATATTTGACTTTGCACAAACGCTTTTATCCTCTGCGTGCTCCTGCCGCCGTAGAACTTGCCTCCGTTCCCCCTCACCATGTTCTCTATTTTCCCCAGCAGAGATCTCACGTGGGATGGGTGATCTCCCGCGGCGTCGCCGTGGAACGTGTGGTGCCTGTTTCCACAGGCCAGCACCAGCTCTCCCAGTCCCTCGTCCACGTCGTTGCATTCAGTGACTGGCTCACCCACACTTCCCTCGGCTCCGTCACTGTGAGTGAAGAGGACCACGACGTAGCTGAGGGCTCCCGTTCCAAAGACCTCCTGGATGACCTTTATCCAGTGGTGGTCTTCCCGGGAGGGGTCGGACCGAGACACGACCAGCAGGAAGGCGTGGGGCCCGGGGGCCGACAGGGAACAGCAACGTGCTATGTCGGCTGTGACGTCATCGTCTGACATCGTGGGGCTCAGCCAATCGGGGGTTTCCACCACTGTGATGTCATACTGGTCTCGTCCGTTTGTAACGGCTCCTCTCTGCCTCACGCTCCTTGGAGACCCTGATGTGCTGGAGGGAGACCCCGACTTTTTTAGGATCATGTTGGCAGCAGAGGTCTTCCCGGATCCTACTCTGCCTAGTAACACCAGTCGTAACTGGTGTGTGGCATGTAACACATCTGCTTGAATTAGAGCATATAGAATGTAATTTTACATTTCTAATAATAGATAGTTCTAATGTTATTTAGTATTTTTTATATTTTCACTAGCTGTCATTATATTCAAAATGTTGTATTTACCGGACTGTCCATCTACAGAAGGGATTGGTAAAGAATTCTTTTTAACTGAAAAGAAAAAAGAAAGAAGGGGAAGGGACATAAAGAAGAAGATAAATTTGAGAAAAACAATTTCAAGTCACTAAATCAGAGCATTTTCCCGATTATTATTATATATATTTTTTTGGTTGGTGCGTATTTTGTCTATAAGACAAGGTTTTGAATCATACAGTCACAGAGGGAGTCACGATCTTGTTAAATCAAATAGCATATTTATACCAGGTCTAATTTTGTGTTTTTTTTATGTAAAACCTTAGCAACACACTTTAAAGTGTCCACCAAAACATGCTCTTCAATAGAAGGAACGTCTATCACTGTGACCTGACCCCCAACAGTGGTAGCTGCTATACCATTTTACAACATAGTGTTATGCGATGGCTCCCTGTTCCAGATAGAAAATTCCCTTCTACCTAGCATGGTGTTCCCCGCAGAACTCTTCCCAACCCCGGCTTCTCCGCAGAGGATGGAGCTTCTCTTCATCACAGACTCCATGCAGTCAGATCTCGTTGGGGGAAGGTTCACAATGCAGTGCCAAACCGGACTGAGCTGAGTTGAACTGTGGATAGAAGGAAATACAGTGAGCCTGTTACATAGCCTTTAAACAAACAATCCACTGTAGTTGAAAATGGTCGGGTTTTTTTGACAGTGGATATTTTTAATAGAAGATTGTGATTAAAATGTGTTTAGATCTGAAGATCTATTTTTTTGAGACCAGAGTAAAATTATTTCTACAAAGTGGCAAAAAATGTTTTTCCAAAATAATACAAATAAAATCAAAGAATTGTGTTATTTTTTTTATTTGGCCAACAAAAAAACATTTCCACAGTAACGGATCTTGGTTTCATGCTTAGCCTTAGTTTCATTTTGTTAGTTTCATTTCACGGCGGTGGTTATGTCACTCGTGTTCCGTTCATTCTTTTCACACCGTTCTTTCGTAGTGTTCTCTGTGAGAATAATATACTTAATATGTTCTGCATACACACTTACCTGAAAGATAAGAAAGAGTGATGACACTATCATTGAAGTGTATAAATGGATACATACTGTACCTTGTAAAATGTTTGTTGCCAGAGGAAAAGAAGACCAAAGAATGTTCTTGCACAACGAAGGGCTTCTTTTTATTGTGCTTTTATGTTTTCTTTTTATTTTCTTTTTTACTTCCTGAACTGAACCCTGCACTGTGGGATTAATATTTGCTGCGTTTCATTAGTAGCTCCACTTCGGACTTCCCCTCATTCACTTACCCTCAGCCCTTGGTGTGACGTCACAGCATACGTCGCGCAGTAATTACAATGTTTTTACACACTGCCAGATGCCAAGACCTGTTCCCTATTTTCTGTTTGGAGGGAGTGGGAAAGTTAATGTAGGTATTTATATCCATTAGCTAAATTAAGCATTCCTCTTTTCGGGGTTTTCTTTACAAAAATATCTGGGTCTACAATTGTTCGAAAATTACGGAAGCCCGGCCTAAACCTACGTTTCAGCGTGCAGGAACTAAGTGTTGGTAGTTGCACGGGGAACTTGAGCGGGAACAATAACAGCAACGGACAGGATCTCCGCTGGTTGATTCAGTCGTGTTGACTAGTTTACTAGCGAAGCAAAAATTTTGTGAGCCTTGTAACTTACTTGATGGTATTTTGGCGACACATGACAATAGCAGATATTTGGGGACTTTTTTTCTGAGCAATTTGCCCGGGAAAGAACTAAACGTTGTTTCTGGCTACAATAATTCTAACTAATTAACGAATCCTGCAAACATAACCGTATTCTGCAAAAGTGTTGTGCTGCATAATTTGTGCCCATACAAACAGTCTAGACATTTAGACAATGTGGGGTGAGATTGAAACTCCTGCTCAAACTCGACCTAGCCAATTTTGCGGTGGTGATGCCGAGCCAGTATCACTTGCGTACGAACCAACCGCGGTGCAGCCCGATGCCCTCAATGGATGTGGGTCAAACATCCCCGAGTTTATTCCTACATACTGCCTACAGCCGCAACTGGACAAAACTGTAAGATCGCAAAATGTGTAATTGTCTTTCTGTCAGAAGTGTATGTGTGTTGTTTGCTTTCGATCTGTGTGTTAGTTTGGTTCTTAATGAATTTACATGTCGTGTCGTAATGCCCTAGCTGCTGACTATCTGTCTACAAAACTCACTCAAGACTACTAGACTAACCCCATTCTGTACGGCCAATGTACAGCCTCATAGCCGGGCGGACTCCAGCAGTGTGTTCGCCATGGTGGAAGCGGTGGCTTTGAGTGACAGCCCGGTGAAAAGCCAGCAGATCGGCGAGGCCGAACTCACCCTGGAACAGCGCAGGGAAGAGCTCGTGAAGCAGTACCGAGCAAGGCCGCTGGTCTTCTTCGAGAGGTACCAGGTAAGCATCAGGATACATTCATCGAAAAAGAAGATGATATTGCGTCTTATTTATATTGTACAAATTAGATTTAAATTAGTCAGTAGACCTCAACATATGATAGGCCCTGTCAGCTCCATCCTTATTTGGAGTTACACTGTTGGAGAGGCAAGGTTCATCATAACATAGATGAATGGGGGAGTTAGGATACCCTATTGCCAAATGGCATGGTTGTAATCTTTCCGAAGTATAATCAAGTATATACTCTGTCAAGAGAGTGATCTTTTTGTAACAATAAATACATACTTTCCTTGGAGATGGATTTTGTGTTGTGCAGATGTAGCAACAGTACTGGGAGTAATGTTGTGTTCATTTCATCCTTTCCCCAAGGCCCACCTGAAGCCCCAGCACCTGGTCTCCTTCTCCCACCTAATCTCCGACCCGCGAGCCCAACACTACTGCAGGGTGGTGCTACGACGCGCATCCAGCCGAACGGACAGAACCAGGGTTCGCAACCAGCGCTACGCAGCCCTCAGAGCCCTACAGAAGGGTAGGTACTCACAGCAGATTGGTTGTACTCCTCTTACATCCAGTAAGAGTTCACATACACAACCACTTCCGTGTATTTTTTATGAGGCGATCAGACGTGCTTGGCAATGCTCACTGTTGTTAGATAACACGTCTTGTGAACCTCCGTCCGTCTCCTCTCCTCTCAGAGGGCGAGTACTTCAGCGAAGAGCAGATGCGGGTGCGAGAGCCCCTGCTTTACGAGCAGTACGTGGGCCAGTACTTGAGTGAGGAGGAGGTGTTGGAGCGCTCCCAGGAGGCCATGCAGGGAGGCAGTGGAAGTGGGGAACCGGGGGCTCCCGGGGGAGGTGCAGGCGGACTGGCCAACCTCCTGCTGGACTCCTACCAGGAGAGGCTCCTCCAGCACCGGATGCAGGAGCAGCAAGAGAAAGAGGAGGGAGCACTGGAGGAAGAGGAGGAGGACGAAGAGGAGGAAGGTAAGAGAGGAATGAATCTGTACAGACTATGGCAAGACAGCTATACATTTTTCTTGTGTGTTTGCGCAGACAAAAGTAGCACTTATGTTGGCAAACAATTAACAAGTACTTTAAGAAATGTTCTACCAGCTCACTCAAGCTGATATTTCTCCTGTAACACCTGTGGTCCGTCAGTAGCGATAAGCATGTGTTTCTCCTTAGAAGGTCGTTCCAGGGCGGCAGAGTGGGAGCCCAACCCAGAGGAGAAGGCTCTGCTCAGGGAAGAATTTGTGAGTCAGATGCACCAACGCTTCCTGGATGGCAAAGACAAGGACTTCAACTACAGGTCAGCGAGCCCAGTAAAATGGATTGGTTATATATATAACCTGTATATATACTAGATATATACTCTATATATACTATATTTTATATTGTATTATATTTATAAAACGTATATATCTGTGATTTTAGTTTCATGCTTGTGTGTGATACAGAGAGGTGGATGAGAATCCAGACTACGACAACTTGGACATTGTGAGCAGAGATGCTGAGGAAAAATACTTTGACGACGATGATGATGATGATGATGAAGAAGAAGAAGACGACGACACGGAGGAGGAAGTAGAAAGAGCAGATGAAGAGAAGAAGAAACGGGACAGCGAAGAGGAGGACATGATACCATAACACTTCGTTATTTCATCTAAACATGTCTTGTTTGAAATTGGTCTGTAAATCTAAATCTACATAAGTAAACTATTTTATGTTTTTCATCTTTTATTAATTGGGTGTTTATCTGTCTGTCATATAGATTCATTACATTTTCTTATGGATACAAGGAAAATGTTTGATTATGTTCAGATATGGAAAATAGATATCATTCAATTCGTTTGAGCCATATACTCCAACTATTATTATTTGAAAACCTTTATGAATTTATTGGGACCAAATCAAATGGTCAGTATTATACTTCTCGCTTGTCGTATTTCATCTCTTTCAGGGAATTTGGTTAGAATGTATAGTTTTGAATTGGTCGTCCAAGAACTGCTTTACAGGCCAATGCGTCATGTCAAATCTCAGACGAGACATACACGTGCCGTATGTCAAAGAAATTGTAGCTGGCGCTTGCGCGATACACACGCAATTGATAGGCATGAGCAGAGGCTGTACGAAAAAGTACACAACTGATGATCAGCCTATCCTTATGCACTAGATGTCACCATTTTTTAACACCGCTGGCAAACGTGAGTGGCTTAAGCACATTGAGATTACGTAAAAGCCACAACGAACCTTGTCCGAGGTTGAAAACCAGAAATCAAGATATTTGTGCCTTCCTACCACTATGGATTCTGCATTTACCAAGGACACCGAACGGAATTGCGTTCTGTGCTGCCAAGATCTCGATATATACGCTCTAGGAAAATGCGATCACCCGGTCTGCTACCGCTGCTCCACCAAGATGAGGGTTCTCTGCGATCAGAAATACTGCGCCGTGTGCCGGGAGGAGCTCGACAAGGTGAGACACTGCAAACCACTCTAGGTCGGGGATAAAATGTGACAGTACAGGCCCTGCCCTTTTGGCAGTTAGCTTTCCATTTAGCGTAGCTACGCTAGTAACCAGCTAGCTAGTGCAACGACCAACAGTTTGTGAATTACATTAAAGGCAACGTTCACCAACATAACGTGCACTATTGTAACTCCATTGTCAGGGTTTGCTTTAACCATAGAGGTAGAACACTATCTAACTAACTAGCTAGGGGCCATCCTTTACTAATTCTAATCGCTAAAGCGAGCGCCGTGTATAGGCAGCTAGCTGCTGTGTTGTACACCATCAGTAGCTGGCTAATTAGACCTAAACTGGCAGGGAACGTTTACTGTCTATTAACGTTTAAAGTTTATCAATCTTTACCACGTTTAATTTTTTTTTGTTATAGCGTTAAAACACAACTAATTCACACCAACTGTCTGGCTAGCTATGTTTGTTTTACTAATACTATACATGTCATTTAGCGAGCTTACTAGCCACCTCTAGAAAGTTTGTAGTTAGCTAGCTGTTATGTAATATGTTACGGTAAGGTGCTGACCAGCGTCCGTGCCTGCCACCACCCTTTATTGTGCAAATCAACGTGTCACAAAACACCGAACAGGTTTTACAGTGTCTGTGTAGTTATACTTTGATATCAGTGCTGACATGTAGGACTAGGTTGAAGTGCTATCTACAGTGAGGCCATTTCTGTCCACACTCTTTGAAAAGTGGTATGCCCAAATTCATGTAACTTGTTTTGTTTGCAGTAAAAGCATAAGTTGGTGGTGGGAAAGATTATTTGATAAAAGTAATACATTAATTTGCACATACTGTTTATTTGTTTTTTACTTGACAATAAGACATGAAAGTCACTCAATCTCATATCTCAATGACTACACCTTGCCTAACTTGTACATTTTGACATGCCTGTTGACCCTGGGGCAGACCAGAGTGTTTATCTAATTATGTGGTTGTGTTGTCTTCTTCCAAGGTTATCTTTGTGAACAAGCTGGAAGCCTTCTCCACCCTCCCCTACCAGCAGTTTCAGTGCGAGAAGAAATACGATATCTACTTCAGCGATGGAACGATCTATGCGCAGTTCAGGTAAGTCTAAGTAAACTTCGGCGGGAACGTTCTGATCCAGTTGGTCTTCTCAGAGCATGGAAACACTTGGACTAATAGGTTGTTCTTAATCGGTACATGATCCTTCATAGATATTGACCATTAAACTATATTTTCTGGTCAAGAATTAGTGGTGGACCTGTATAGCAGACACGGTAGATCTTATGCTGGTAGATTTCTTTCTCCCTGACAAATTATTTTACAGTTTTTTTCATGACCGTATTATTTACTACTTTTTATTATAATTTTTCTTAACGTATGGCTCATAGGACAATAAAGGCATCGTTCAACTGGGTAAATTATGTCATGGTTTTTATGCCTTTGTACTGTATGGAGTTAATTCGTGTTACGCACTTAAAGTATTAGATCGGTGCCTTCTCTTTAGACCTGTTGTCATACAATATCATATATGGACATATTCACACAAACCATGTACCAGGACACACACACACAAAGATGTGAACAGGATCTTCATCTTATCAGTATTCAAAGAGAGAGTGAGAGTGAGAGTGAGAGTGAAAGTGAAAGTGAGTGACCAGAAATAGCAGAGTGAATGATGTCAAGCTCCCAGTACTGCTCTGCTTCTGCCTCTCTTCCTCTTCCTCTTTTCCCTCTGGTCTCAGAGACCGTCTATGCTAGACGCTGCACCGTGTAACTCTTCCTACCTTTTTCCCTCTGGTCTCAGAGACCGTCTATGCTAGATGCTGCACCGTGTAACTTTTCCTACCTTTTTCCCTTTGGTCTCAGAGACCGTCTTTGCTAGACGCTGCACCGTGTAACTCTTCCTACCTTTTTCCCTCTGGTCTCAGAGACCGTCTTTGCTAGACGCTGCACCGTGTAACTCTTCCTACCCTTTTCCCTCTGGTCTCAGAGACCGTCTTTGCTAGACGCTGCACCGTGTAACTCTTCCTACCTTTTTCCCTCTGGTCTCAGAGACCGTCTTTGCTAGACGCTGCACCGTGTAACTCTTCCTACCTTTTCCCCTCTGGTCTCAGAGACCGTCTATGCTAGATGCTGCACCGTGTAACTCTTCCTACCTTTTACCCTCTGGTCTCAGAGACCGTCTATGCTAGATGCTACACCGTGTAACTCTTCCTACCTTTTCCCCTCTGGTCTCAGAGACCGCCTTTGCTAGATGCTGCACCGTGTAACTCTTCCTACCTTTTCCCCTCTGGTCTCAGAGACCATCTTTGCTAGACGCTGCACCGTGTATTGGTTGTGAACGCTTTGTTTTCTATATGTTGTGTAGTGTTTCTATATGTAACTATTTTCTTTGCTCTGTTTGTGTGTATGTCTATGGAACTTATTTTGGCGTGCGTGTGTTCCCAGGAGGCTGCTGCTGCCGGAGTGCCCCCAGTGCACGGAGCCCAAGGTCTTTTCTAAGTTTGAGGAGCTGGAGCAGCACATGAGGAAACAGCACGAGCTCTTCTGCTGCAAGCTCTGCTCCAAGTTCCTCAAGGTACGCCGCTGGCTATCAAGTCTTTTAAGGCGAGGGATTATTAACTAGCTTGTTTAGATAAAGCGTGAAAGGAGGATGTCAAACGCTTCTTTGCTTTTTACTGTTTAAATATTAAAGCCACAAAATAAAACGTTGTCAAAACCTCACGTTGTTATGTACGCTTACTTTGATACTTTCAATATTATTTGTAGTATTATAAAAGCTTTATTCGAGGCAGGACACCCAATTTGAAAATGAAAATCTCTTCTGTGATGCGAATTTCGAAGCGTCTCTGACCGTGTTCTCCAATTCCCCCCCCCCCCCCCCCCCCCCCGCGGTCTTTCCCGTTCCCAGATATTCTCCCACGAGCGCAAGTGGTACAACCGCAAGGAGCTGGCCCGCCACCGCACGCAGGGCGACCCTGACGACACCAGCCACCGCGGACACCCGCTCTGCAAGTTCTGCGACGACCGTTACCTCGACAACGACGAGCTGCTCAAGCACCTGCGTCGGGACCACTACTTCTGTCACTTCTGCGACGCCGACGGAGCCCAGGAGTACTACAGGTGCTACCGAACGGCCCCCCAGCCGCTTTTGGGGGGAAAATGTTTCATCCGCTCGTTTCAGCGGGACGCCTCAAAGTCTTTGCCACAAGAGCGAAAGTAGCTCTTATTTAGAAATCCAGTCGAATGACTTTACTGTAAAGCTATAATGCAAATTTTTAGGGATGGGACGATATCAGTTTTGAAAGCATCGATGTGTTTCTCTCTTTTGGGTACGATGCGTCGATGCAATACAAACAAACAATAACAAAACGTTTCAATGATTTTGTCACCTACTTCTAATCCTCACGTGTTTTGATTCTATATACCTGCGCTAGACACCACAGTTTCATCCAACTAAGTCGTCATGTTTGTCGTCGTATGAAAATGTTTTACAAAGGATACCAAGTCACAGGTAAAAAGTGTCTTTTGCCAGACTATGCTGAGCTTCTGTGGAAACACAACAAATGTATGCAAAGTCATGGCAAAAGACACACTACCTTTTGAGTTTGTCCTCCTTTGTAACTGCCTATTGCCCTCTTTTGTAACTACAATTACCTGGGAGAGCACTCCAGGAAGAGCAGTGTTTCTTAACCCTAGAGTTACCGAAGCTAATCCTATGAACAACCCTGTTCCTCCTCCGTAACTACATCTACCTGAAGCACCCCTTTAGGATTAAACACTGCTCTCCCTAGACTTACCAAAGCTAATCCTATGAACAACCCTGTTCCTCCTCCGTAACTACATCTACCTGAACCACCACGTTGAAGTTAAGAAACACTGCTCTCCCTAGACTTACCAAAGCTAACTTTGGTACCAACGCTATGAGCGTCCCTGTTCCCTTTTAGTGACTACAACTACCTGGGTGAGCACTTCAGGGAGAGCCACTATCTGTGTGAGGAGGGCCGCTGTGCCTCGGAGCAGTTCACACACGCCTTCCGCACAGAGATTGACTACAAGGCCCACAAAGCCTCAGCCCACAGCAAGAACCGGGCAGAGGCTCGGCAGAACCGCCAGATAGACGTGCAGTTCACCTACGCCCCGCGCCAGCAGAGGAGGAACGAAGGTGTGTGTTAGGTTTTGTTCCTAACAACAACAAGGTGTGTGTGTGTGTGTGTGTGTGTGTGTGTGTGTGTTCCTAACCTCAGTGTGTCTCCTCTTTAGGTGTGTGTGTGTGTGTGTGGGGGTGTTCTAACCTCAGTGCATCTCCTCTTTAGGGATGGTGTCGGGCGGGGATTATGAGGAGACTCGTCAGGGCCGAGGTGGGCGGGCAGGTCAACAGAACACCAGGGGCAGCTGGAGGTACATCCGGTAAGTCTGACCCCTGACCTCTGACCCCTTCCACCCCGACTTACCCCAGCCTTGGCTTGTATAACATAACATCAGAAATAAGAACAGTTGTTTTTCTTTTCCCCCCCCGTCTCCAGAGAGGAGGAGAACCGGGAGGTGGCTGCCGCCTTGATGGCCTCCATGGTGGCCAGGAGACAGGAGGAGAGAGGACCCATGCTGGACAGGAGCGCTCCCAAGCACCGCAAGGAGGAGAGGGTGGAGAGGGGCGAACGGATAGACCGGTCCGAGAGACCGGAGCGTTTCGAGAGACCGGAGCGTTTCGAGAGACCGGAGCGTTTCGAGAGACCGGAGCGGTCGGAAATGGACGAGATGCGGCACAGAACGGGGCCCGTTAAACCCCAGTCTGAAGCTCCAGGTAAAAACTCCTCCTCTTAGCGGGGCGGTGGAAACAATCCTGTACAGAATCACAGCCTGTTGTTGTTGGACTTGGTTGGAGTGCTTGGTTAGTTAGCCCGAAACAACTGACGTGCACACGTTTTAGGATGATGGTTTGAGGAACAGGTACAAAGAAAAGTGAGTTGGTGATGTTACATTGTGGGGTGACAAGTAGTTGTGAGTTAACTTTCACCTTAGCCGCTGGTTATCTCTGGTAGTTACGGTTTCATTGGTTTAAGAGTTAAGTGTGTGGGTGTGTGTGTGTGTGTGTGCCTTCGTCATTCTCAGTGAGAACGATGAAGAGTAGCGGACCACTGGATCGAGACGACTTTCCTGTCTTAGGGGTCATGGGGTCAGTCGCTGCTGCTCCACCCATGCCAAGGTACATCTCTAACACACACACACACACACACACACACGTTAACCCAGCAAAATTACCAGATTTCTACTTTGTGTGTGTGTGTGTGTGCTCCAGTGTGAAGCCCCCCCCTGTCTCGGCCCCAGCCTCCGCTGCCCTGAAGGAGGATGACTTCCCCAGCCTCTCGGCTGCTAAGGTGTCCAGCCCCATGACCCCGGCCTACTCCGCCCAGCCCAGGAGCCACTCCTCCTTCCAGGAAGAAGATTTCCCCGCCCTCGTCTCCAAGATCCGCCCCTCTAAGCCAGGGGGAGGGACCAACTCCGCATGGGCCGCCCACACTGGGCCTAAATCCGCCTCCCAGCCCACGCCCACCTCTAAAGCCCCGCCCCCCGCCGCCCGTAACCCTCCTCCCGCGTTCTCCTCAGGTCCCAAGCCCCTCCCGGCTTCTTCCTCCTCCTCTTCCTCCTCCACAGTGTCCTTAGGGAGGAAGAAGAAAGGTTTGGAGAACGCCAGGCCGAAGCAGGCTCGCTCCCCGCCCTCCTCGGACGACGATGCTGGCGGAGGAGGAGGAGGAGGAGGTGGGAGGGGCCGTCAGGAGTTCAAGGGGGTCCCCACCATGCTGGACATCTCCTCCCTGCTGACCGTTAAAGGGAACGGCCCGCCCCCAACCATGACCTCTAACCCCACAGCTCCGACCGCAACCCCCGGCAGCTTCAACACCCCCGCCTCCAAAACCAACAAGAAGAAAAAACAACAACAGCAACAACAGCAACAGCAACAACAACAACAACAACAGCAACAACAACAACAACAACAGCAACAACAACAACAGCAGCTGCAGCAGCAGCAGCCACGGAACACGCCCACACCGCCTCTCTCCTCCTCCGGCTCGAACACAGCCGCCGCCGTCTCCGTGGAAACGGTTTCCAGGGCGGCGCAGAAGGAGAACGTCCCCGAGCCGCCCCCGGGCAAACCCGGCGCCGTGGCCAACGGGCTCGACGAGAAACCGCCGCCGCCGCCGCCTTCGCCCGCCTCCGTCTCCAAGGCCACGCCGCAGCAGCCCACCCCGGACCCGTGTCCCGAGGAAGACTTCCCAGCCCTCATCTCCAAGAAACCCCCGCCAGGTAGACACGCCTTCCTCAGCCGCTACACGTTGGACTATGACCTTCAAAGTCATCTGAATGTCCTTCCCTCTGAGAAGTTGTCTACAAACTTGCTTAAGGCTAACATTTCTCTCTCTCTCTCTCTCTGTCTCGATCTCTGTCTCGATCTCTGTCTCTTTCTCTTTCTCTCTCTCTGTCTCTTTCTCTCTCTTTCTGTCTCTCTCTCTCTCTCTCTCTCTCTCTCTCTCTCTCTCTCTCTCTGTCTCTGTTTGTTTATCACTCTCAGGCTTCAAGAGCTCCATCCCACTGAAAGCCTCGGCCCCGGCCTTTGCCCCGCCCCGCTCCGCCCCCTGGTCTGGGGAGCATGCCCAGTAAGCCCCCTCCGGGTTTCACTGGGATCCCCCTCAACAGCAACGTGGTAGAGCCCGCTCCCCCCGCCTCCAGCAGGTGAGCCAGTCCAGTCCAGTCCAGTCCAGTCCAGTCCAGTCCAGTCCAGGCCAGTCCGCGTTCCATCACGTCACCTGTCTCACAGTCTCACAGTCTCACCTGTCTCACAGTCTCACCTGTCTCACAGTCTCGTATGGGAATACCATGCCGTTGTGTTCCACTCATACAGAGCTTCATATGCAACGTGTTCCACTCATACATAGCTTCATATGCAACGTGTTCCACTCATACAGAGCTTCATATGCAACGTGTTCCACTCATACATAGCTTCATATGCAACGTGTTCCACTCATACAGAGCTTCATATGCAACGTGTTCCACTCATACAGAGCTTCATATGCAACGTGTTCCACTCATACATAGCTTCATATGCAACGTGTTCCACTCATACATAGCTTCATATGCAACGTGTTCCACTCATACATAGCTTCATATGCAACGTGTTCCACTCATACATAGCTTCATATGCAACGTGTTCCACTCATACATAGCTTCATATGCAACGTGTTCCACTCATACATAGCTTCATATGCAACGTGTTCCACTCATACATAGCTTCGTATGCAACGTGTTCCACTCATACATAGCTTCGTATGCAACGTGTTCCACTCATACATGGCCTTCGTATGCAACGTGTTCCACTCATACATAGCTTCGTATACAACGTGTTCCACTCATACATAGCTTCGTATACAACGTGTTCCACTCATACAGAGCTTCGTATGCAACGTGTTCCACTCATACATAGCTTCGTATGCAACGTGTTCCACTCATACATAGCTTCATATGCAACGTGTTCCACTCATACAGAGCTTCATATGCAACGTGTTCCACTCATACAGAGCTTCAGATGCAACGTGTTCCACTCATACAGAGCTTCAGATGCAACGTGTTCCACTCATACAGAGCTTCAGATGCAACGTGTTCCACTCATACAGAGCTTCAGATGCAACGTGGGCAAACCCCTGTGTGGCTGTGTTCTTGTGAGTTCTTAACCAGTGTGTGTGTGTCTGTCTCTGTCCCTCTCTGTCTCTCTCTCCCTCTCTCTCTCACTCTCTCTCTCACTCCCTCTCTCTCTCTCTCTCTCTGTCTCTGTCTCTCTCCAGGCTGCCTCCTCAGCTGAACGGCTCCTACATGGTGCCTGAGAACTTCCAGCAGAGGAACATGGAGCTCATCGAGTCCATCAAGGACTACCTCCAGAACGACGAGTCCAGCTTCAACCAGTTCAAGAACTACTCCGGGCAGTTCAGACAGGTGAGTGTGTGAGTGAGTGTGGTATGATAATACTTTTGATATATGACAATAGTGTGAAATGTTTTTAGATTTGCCGTTGGACGCATTATATCCAAAGCATGTAAACATTGCCCTTTAAATACAAAATGGCTTGTCCTCTGTTTTTGAGCGTGTCAAGTAACACCCCATCCCCATCCCCCCTCCCGTCTGTCTCTCCACCCTCCTCCACGTCTCTCCTCCCCCCACTCCCGGTCTCCCTCTCTCTCCTCCCCCACTCCTCGTCTCTCTCCCGGTCTCCCTCTCTCTCCTCCCAGGGCCTGATGTCGGCCGTGCAGTACCACCAAAGCTGCAAGGACCTCCTAGGGGACAGCTTCAGTCGCATCTTTAACGAGCTGCTGGTCCTCCTGCCGGACACGGGCAAGCAGCAGGAGCTTCTGACCGCCCACGCCGACTCCAGAGCTCTGGAGAAGCAGGCCGGAGGAGGAGGAGGAGGAGGAGGAGGAGGAAGGGGTCGAAAGAACAAGAAGAACCCGTGGCAGACGGCCACCACTGAGGCTAACGTTCACGCGAACGCAGCCGAGCTGGACTGTCAGATCTGCCCCACCTGCAGACAGGTATTGGCCCCTAAAGACTTCAACTCCCACAAGACTTTGCACATAGGGCAGAACGAGGAGTTCCCGTCGTTGCAAGCGATCAGCCGCATCATCAGCTAGCCCCTCCTCCTTTAACTAGTGCCCCTCCCACTCTCGCTGCTCATTGGCCCTCTTTCACTCAGAAAAACACCACGAAGCCCCTAGCTGACCAATCACAGCTCAGCTGCACCTGTTGGAGTGGGGGCATGTTTCCAGGGTGACCAGGCCAGAGAGGATTCTGGGGGCTGCAGTCAAGTCGGTGTTGAGTCAAAAAGAGTTGTTTTATTGATAGGATCTGATGGGGGAGTGAATGTGTAGTGTGATGGAAGGTTGACCGTGTAACTAGAGTTTGGATCGGTAACGGTTTGCCAAAATCAGAAAAAATAAATAAACATACATTGTTTTTTTGGGGCTCTGCTTTTCAGTGGAGCGACTGCTCCTCATCGGCCAGCACTCAAATAGAAACCCCCATGCCTGCCTGACTTCTGGGGGGTTAAGAACAAACGCTTTATCTGAAGAGAATAAGAAAAGAATAAGTTCCTCTTGAACACCTCCCACCCCAACCTCTCTCTTTTTTTTTCTTTCTATTTCCTTACAAAATCCTCTTTTCTTTTTTTTACATTTCCACGAAAAAGTTTCTGCTTAGAGTGACAAAAACTGGTTTAGAGTGAAGCTATTGTTTATTTTCTCTCAGGAGATGAGAGCAAAGAGGGATCAGTTTGCTTATCATAATAGTTTTTACGTTAAAGGGGGTTTCCCCTTTTTCTTCAGTGTTGGGATTGGAGGAAATCCTCATTGTCATGGTCGGTTCTCTGCATAGCCTTGCAGTAGGGCTGTCCTGTTGCTAGGCAGACTCTCAGCCTCATTTCTAGTCAGGACCTTCTTCTTTTGTGTCGTTATAATTTATGATCATCCTGCAAACGGATTCTGACCTTTTTTTCTTTTCTTTTTGTTTAAATAGCCCTGGTAATGAAGTGATTGATTCAGGCTTTGTCGGGTGTGTACATTGTAACCTGGAGTGTGCTGGTCCACCTTACCATCTCCATCTGCCCGATCAATAAAGGGGATTGATTATTATTGGTCAGTTCAGTTAGTTTTCATTGATCTCAGTGTAATCCATGGTCTCATTCTAATCCAAGGTCAGTTTGAGACTCGATGGACTTAAAAGAAAGTTTCCTTATTTTTGTTTTTCCGGATTTTTTCGAGTGGGGGGGGGAAACTGTAAGGATATTTATATTTGCCCCGATGTGAATAAATGGCTTTCTCACATGGCTCTCCTAATTCCGTTCTGTCTGTTGTTTTCGTTGCTGATCTGGAGTACTTCCTGGTCTGAAACACACACAGAGGGAGGATGGGTGGTGGATGCTGTTATGCACAGCAACATATTTTTGTGCGGGTTAGGGACAAATGGTTCTTGGAAGCCCCTTAACCGTACAGAGCACTCTGATGTGCTACTTCAAGAGAAGACATGCATGCTGTGTCTTATATGGATGGTGTCTATGGCTGGATTTCCACTGCAGGTCCAAGCTTGGTTAAGCCGCGCTCTTATTTTTATGTATTTTTATTTTTAGAAAAGGTAATGACAAACTTTAGGCTGGTTTTTACCAAATCACATTCAAACTAGTGTTTGAACTTCGATTGGTTCTCAGCTTCGTGGTGTACATGTTTGGTTGGATCTGGTCTTTACCAAACTTGCTTGGCTCTGCTGGGGAAACAAGGCAAATTGTTAAATCATGATCAATATGATCAATATCTTCTATCTAAATCATGATCAATATGATTCAGTCTGTAATCCTTTTTTATTGAGCTCTGCAAACAAAGTCAACGAGCAATGTCAAAGAAAAAAAT
Organism: Galaxias olidus; assembly: GCA_026901105.3. NCBI lineage: Eukaryota > Metazoa > Chordata > Actinopteri > Galaxiiformes > Galaxiidae > Galaxias > Galaxias olidus. The sequence continues at coordinate 69,269 of JAPMUY010009115.1, forward strand.
CGCAAGGAATGGAAAAAGGTTAGTCAAACAATTAAACTCATCCCTGGTCTCACTCAAGTTTAAATTTAGCACATCACTTCTATTCAATCTATCAATCTATTCAATATGGTGTTGTAAATAAATCAACGTGAACAAGTTAGTTGAAGTGCTGAAATGTGTCGTGGTTTCTACAGTTAGCCAAACTGTTGTGAAGAGTCTTTTCATTGTATTTAAAGAGAAGAGATATAAAACAGGGTTTGAACCGACGTGTTTATTAGAATGCTATTCCAATGGAACACGGGCAGCGTGAAGGAGTGTTGATCCAAAACAAGTGTTTGTTGTTTTTTTTTATTAAGAGTTTGACGTCAGACTTTAATCCAGAGACATTCAGATTAGACGGATGACAAACATCTCTGTACATAGGAAGTTTACACCTTCAGAACCGAAATAACTCATAAAAAAACTACAATGTTAAAGGGACAGTCCGCAAAAATAAAGAAAAACTCAATGTTTTCTTTATGTATAAAAACGATGAAATTCTTGAAAGAAATTTTATGTTGGCCCCAATCTTGTTCATTGAGCCATTATAAAAACTTTATCTTAAGACCGGAACTTTTCATTTTAATGCAGCCTGCCCCTTTAAGGTCAGTACGCATTTGAAGTTATTGGAATGTGTATGTGATGAGGTCCAGGGTCCAGTATGTCCTACTAACAATAATAATAATTAATAATGATGTTTATAAACACACTCATCGTTGGAAAAATGCTTCATTGTACTGACCTTAAAGGGGCAGGCTGCATTAAAATGAAAAGTTCAGTCTTAAGATAAAGTTTTTATAATACAGCTCAATGAACAAGATTAAGGGCCAACATAAAATTTCTTTCAAGAATTTCATCGTTTTTATACATAAAGAAAACATTGAGTTTTTCTTTATTTTTGCGGACTGTCCCTTTAACATTGTAGTTTTTTTATGAGTTATTTCGGTTCTGAAGGTGTAAACTTCCTATGTACAGAGATGTTTGTCATCCGTCTAATCTGAATGTCTCTGGATTAAAGTCTGACGTCAAACTCTTAATAAAAAAAAACAACAAACACTTGTTTTGGATCAACACTCCTTCACGCTGCCCGTGTTCCATTGGAATAGCATTCTAATAAACACGTCGGTTCAAACCCTGTTTTATATCTCTTCTCTTTAAATACAATGAAAAGACTCTTCACAACGGTTGGCTAACTGTAGAAACCACGACACACATTTCAGCACTTCAACTAACTGGTTCACGTTGATTTATTTACAACACCATATTGAATAGATTGATAGATTGAATAGAAGTGATGTGCTAAATTTAAACTTGAGTGAGACCAGGGATGAGTTTAATTGTTTGACTAACCTTTTTCCATTCCTTGCGATTTTTTCTTTGACATTGCTCGTTGACTTTGTTTGCAGAGCTCAATAAAAAAGGATTACAGACTGAATCATATTGATCATGATTTAGATAGAAGATATTGATCATATTGATCATGATTTAACAATTTGCCTTGTTTCCCCAGCAGAGCCAAGCAAGTTTGGTAAAGACCAGATCCAACCAAACATGTACACCACGAAGCTGAGAACCAATCGAAGTTCAAACACTAGTTTGAATGTGATTTGGTAAAAAACCAGCCTAAAGTTTGTCATTACCTTTTCTAAAAATAAAAATACATAAAAATAAGAGCTGCTTAAAACTGCTTGGACCTGCAGTGGAAATCCAGCCATAGACACCATCCACATAAGACACAGCATGCATGTCTTCTCTTGAAGTAGCACATCAGAGTGCTCTGTACGGTTAAGGGGCTTCCAAGAACCATTTGTCCCTAACCCGCACAAAAATATGTTGCTGTGCATAACAGCATCCACCACCCATCCTCCCTCTGTGTGTGTTTCAGACTGAAGTACTCCAGATCAGCAACGAAAAACAACAGACAGAACGGAATTAGGGAGAGCCATGTGAGAAAGCCATTTATTCACATCGGGGCAAATATAAATATCCTTACAGTTTCCCCCCCCCCACTCGAAAAAATCCGGAAAAACAAAAATAAGGAAACTTTCTTTTAATTCCATCGAGTATCAAACTGACCTTGGATTAGAATGAGACCATGGATTACACTGAGATCAATGAAAACTAACTGAACTGACCAATAATAATCAATCCCCTTATTGATCGGGCAGATGGAGATGGTAAGGTGGACCAGCACACTCCAGGTTACAATGTACACACCCGACAAAGCCTGAATCAATCACTTCATTACCAGGGCTATTTAAACAAAAAGAAAAGAAAAAAAGGTCAGAATCCGTTTGCAGGATGATCATAAATTATAACGACACAAAAGAAGAAGGTCCTGACTAGAAATGAGGCTGAGAGTCTGCCTAGCAACAGGACAGCCCTACTGCAAGGCTATGCAGAGAACCGACCATGACAATGAGGATTTCCTCCAATCCCAACACTGAAGAAAAAGGGGAAACCCCCTTTAACGTAAAAACTATTATGATAAGCAAACTGATCCCTCTTTGCTCTCATCTCCTGAGAGAAAATAAACAATAGCTTCACTCTAAACCAGTTTTTGTCACTCTAAGCAGAAACTTTTTCGTGGAAATGTAAAAAAGAAAAGAGGATTTTGTAAGGAAATAGAAAGAAAAAAAAAAGAGAGAGGTTGGGGTGGGAGGTGTTCAAGAGGAACTTATTCTTTTCTTATTCTCTTCAGATAAAGCGTTTGTTCTTAACCCCAGAAGTCAGGCAGGCATGGGGGTTTCTATTTGAGTGCTGGCGATGAGGAGCAGTCGCTCCACTGAAAAGCAGAGCCCCAAAAAAACAATGTATGTTTATTTATTTTTTTTCTGATTTTGGCAAACCGTTACCGATCCAAACTCTAGTTACACGGTCAACCTTCCATCACACTACACATTCACTCCCCCATCAGATCCTATCAATAAAACAACTCTTTTTGACTCAACACCGACTTGACTGCAGCCCCCAGAATCCTCTCTGGCCTGGTCACCCTGGAAACATGCCCCCACTCCAACAGGTGCAGCTGAGCTGTGATTGGTCAGCTAGGGGCTTCGTGTGGTGTTTTTCTGGTGAAAGAGGGCCAATGAGCAGCGAGAGTGGGAGGGGCACTAGTTAAAGGAGGAGGCTAGCTGATGATGCGGCTGATCGCTGCAACGACGGAACTCCTCGTTCTGCCCTATGTGCAAAGTCTTGTGGGAGTTGAAGTCTTTAGGGGCCAATACCTGTCTGCAGGTGGGGCAGATCTGACAGTCCAGCTCGGCTGCGTTCGCGTGAACGTTAGCCTCAGTGGTGGCCGTCTGCCACGGGTTCTTCTTGTTCTTTCGACCCCTTCCTCCTCCTCCTCCTCCTCCTCCTCCTCCGGCCTGCTTCTCCAGAGCTCTGGAGTCGGCGTGGGCGGTCAGAAGCTCCTGCTGCTTGCCCGTGTCCGGCAGGAGGACCAGCAGCTCGTTAAAGATGCGACTGAAGCTGTCCCCAGGGAGGTCCTTGCAGCTTTGGTGGACCGGTAACGGCCGACATCAGGCCCTGGGAGGAGAGAGAGGGAGACCGGGAGAGAGACGAGGAGTGGGGAGGAGAGAGAGGGAGACCGGGAGTGGGGGAGGAGAGACGTGGGAGGAGGGTGGCGAGACAGACGGGAGGGGGGATGGGGATGGGGTGTTACTTGACACGCTCAAAAACAGAGGACAAGCCATTTTGTATTTAAAGGGCAATGTTTACACATGCTTTGGATATAATGCGTCCAACGGCAAATCTAAAAACATTTCACACTATTGTCATATATCAAAGTATTATCATACCACACTCACTCACACACTCACCTGTCTGAACTGCCCGGAGTAGTTCTTGAACTGGTTGAAGCTGGACTCGTCGTTCTGGAGGTAGTCCTTGATGGACTCGATGAGCTCCATGTTCCTCTGCTGGAAGTTCTCAGGCACCATGTAGGAGCCGTTCAGCTGAGGAGGCAGCCTGGAGAGAGACAGAGACAGAGAGAGGGAGAGGGAGAGGGGGAGAGAGAGGGAGAGACAGAGGGAGAGAGACAGAGAGGGACAGAGACAGACACACACACACTGGTTAAGAACTCACAAGAACACAGCCACACAGGGGTTTGCCCACGTTGCATCTGAAGCTCTGTATGAGTGAACACGTTGCATCTGGAAGCTCTGTATGAGTGGAACACGTTGCATCTGAAGCTCTGTATGAGTGGAACACGTTGCATCTGAAGCTCTGTATGAGTGGAACACGTTGCATATGAAGCTCTGTATGAGTGGAACACGTTGCATATGAAGCTATGTATGAGTGGAACACGTTGCATACGAAGCTATGTATGAGTGGAACACGTTGCATACGAAGCTCTGTATGAGTGGAACACGTTGTATACGAAGCTATGTATGAGTGGAACACGTTGTATACGAAGCTATGTATGAGTGGAACACGTTGCATACGAAGCTATGTATGAGTGGAACACGTTGCATACGAAGCTATGTATGAGTGGAACACGTTGCATACGAAGCTATGTATGAGTGGAACACGTTGCATATGAAGCTATGTATGAGTGGAACACGTTGCATATGAAGCTATGTATGAGTGGAACACGTTGCATATGAAGCAAAGTATGAGAGGAACACGTTGCATATGAAGCTATGTATGAGTGGAACACGTTGCATATGAAGCTATGTATGAGTGGAACACGTTGCATATGAAGCTATGTATGAGTGGAACACGTTGCATACGAAGCTATGTATGAGTGGAACACGTTGCATATGAAGCTCTGTATGAGTGGAACACGTTGCATATGAAGCTATGTATGAGTGAACACGTTGCATATGAAGCTCTGTATGAGTGGAACACGTTGCATATGAAGCTATGTATGAGTGGAACACGTTGCATATGAAGCTCTGTATGAGTGGAACACAACGGCATGGTATTCCCATACGAGACTGTGAGACAGGTGAGACTGTGAGACAGGTGAGACTGTGAGACTGTGAGACAGGTGACGTGGATGGAACGCGGACTGGCCTGGACTGGACTGGACTGGACTGGACTGGACTGGCTCACCTGCTGGAGGCGGGGGGAGCGGGCTCTACCACGTTGCTGTTGAGGGGGATCCCAGTGAAACCCGGAGGGGGCTTACTGGGCATGCTCCCCAGACCAGGGGGCGGAGCGGGGGCGGGGCAAAAGGCCGGGGCCGAGGCTTTCAGTGGGAAGGAGCTCTTGAAGCCTGAGAGGGATAAACAAACAGAGACAGAGAGAGAGAGAGAGAGAGAGAGAGAGAGAGAGAGAGAGAGAGACAGAAAGAGAGAAAGAGACAGAGAGAGAGAAAGAGAAAGAGACAGAGATCGAGACAGAGATCGAGACAGAGAGAGAGAGAGAGAGAAATGTTAGCCTTAAGCAAGTTTGTAGACAACTCTCAGAGGGAAGGACATTCAGATGACTTTGAAGGTCATAGTCCAACGTGTAGCGGCTGAGGAAGGCGTGTCTACCTGGCGGGGGTTTCTTGGAGATGAGGGCTGGGAAGTCTTCCTCGGGACACGGGTCCGGGGTGGGCTGCTGCGGCGTGGCCTTGGAGACGGAGGCGGGCGAAGGCGGCGGCGGCGGCGGTTTCTCGTCGAGCCCGTTGGCCACGGCGCCGGGTTTGCCCGGGGCGGCTCGGGACGTTCTCCTTCTGCGCCGCCCTGGAAACCGTTTCCACGGAGACGGCGGCGGCTGTGTTCGAGCCGGAGGAGGAGAGAGGCGGTGTGGGCGTGTTCCCGTGGCTGCTGCTGCTGCAGCTGCTGTTGTTGTTGTTGCTGTTGTTGTTGTTGTTGTTGCTGTTGTTGTTGCTGTTGTTGCTGTTGTTGTTGTTGTTGTTGCTGTTGTTGCTGTTGTTGTTTTTTCTTCTTGTTGGTTTTGGAGGCGGGGGTGTTGAAGCTGCCGGGGGTTGCGGTCGGAGCTGTGGGGTTAGAGGTCATGGTTGGGGGCGGGCCGTTCCCTTTAACGGTCAGCAGGGAGGAGATGTCCAGCATGGTGGGGACCCCTGGAACTCCTGACGGCCCCTCCCACCTCCTCCTCCTCCTCCGCCAGCATCGTCGTCCGAGGAGGGCGGGGAGCGAGCTCTGCTTCGGCCTGGTTTCGTTCTCCAAACCTTCTTCTTCCTCCCTAAGGACACTGTGGAGGAGGAAGAGAGGAGGGAGGAAGAAGCCGGGGAGGGGCTTGGGACCTGAGGAGAACGCGGGAGGAGGGTTACGGGCGGCGGGGGGCGGGGCTTTAGAGGTGGGCGTGGGCTGGGGAGGGCGGATTTAGGCCCAGTGTGGGCGGCCCATGCGGAGGTTGAGGGTCCCTCCCCCCGGGCTTAGAGAGGGCGGATCTTGGAGACGAGGGCGGGGAAATCTTCTTCCTGGAAGGAGGATGGGGCCGAGACAGGGGGGGCTTCACACTGGAGCACACACACACACACACACAAAGTAGAAATCTGGTAATTTTGCTGGGTCTTACGTGTGTGTGTGTGTGTGTGTGTGTGTTAGAGATGTACCTTGGCATGGGTGGAGCAGCAGCGACTGACCCCATGACCCCTAAGTCAGGAAAGTCGTCTCGATCCAGTGGTCCGCTACTCTTCATCGTTCTCACTGTGGATGACGAAGGCACACACACACACACACACCCACACACGCTGACTCTTAAACCAATGAAACCGTGGCTACCGAAGACTAACCAGCGGCTAAGGCGAAAAGTTAACTCACAACTACTTGTCACCCCGCAATGTAACATCACCAACTCACTTTTCTTTGTACCTGTTCCATCAAACCATCATCCTAAAACGGCAATGTGCACGTCAGTTGTTTCGGGCTGACTAACCAAGCACTCCAACCAAGTCCAACAACTAACAGGCTGTGATTCTGTACAGGATTGTTTTCCACCGCCCCGCTAAGAGGAGGAGTTTCTACCTGGAGCTTCGAGACTGGGGTTTAGCGGGCCCCGTTCTAGTGCCGCATCTCGTCCGGTTCCGGCCGCTCCGGTCCTCTCGGCGCTCCGGTCTCTCGAAACGCTCCGGTCTCTCGAGGCGCTCCGGTCTCTCGGACCGGTCTATCCGTTCGCCCCTCTCCACCCTCTCCTCCCCTTGCGGTGCTTGGGAGCGCTCCTGGTCCAGCATGGGTCCTCTCTCCTCCTGTCTCCTGGCCGCCATGGAGGCCATCAAGGCGGCAGCCACCTCCCGGTTTCTCCTCCTCTCTGCTGGAGACGGGGAGAAGAAAAGCAATGTCTCTGATGTTATGTTATACAAGCCAAGGCTGGGGCAAGTCGGGGTGGGAGGGGTCAGAGGTCCAGGGGTCAGACTTACCGGATGTAGCTCCAGCTGCCCCTGGTGTTCTGGGCGGCCTAACGTGGTGGTTCAGGTAGATGTAGTTACGGAGGGGAGGAACAGGGTTGTTCATAGGATTTAGCTTCGGTAAGTCTAGGGAGAGCAGTGTTTAATCCCAAAGGGAGTGCTTCAGGTAGATGTGGTAGTTACGGAGGAGGAACAGGGTTGTTCATAGGATTAGCTTCGGTAACTCTAGGGTTAAGAAACTTGCTGCTCTTCCTGGAGTGCTCTCCCAGGTAATTGTAGTTACAAAAGAGGGCAATAGGCAGTTACAAAGGAGGACAAACTCGGGAGGTAGTGTGTCTTTTGCCATGACTTTGCATACATTTGTTGTGTTTCCACAGAAGCTCAGCATAAGTCTGGGGCAAAAGACACTTTTTACCTGTGACTTGGTATCCTTTGTAAACATTTCATACGACGACAAACATGACGACTTAGTTGGATGAAACTGTGGTGTCTAGCGCAGGTATATAGAATCAAAACACGTGAGGATTAGGAAGTAGGTGACAAAATCATTGAAACGTTTTGTTATTGTTTGTTTGTATTGCATCGACGCATCAGTACCCAAAAGAGAGAAACACATCGATGCTTTCAAAACTGATATCGTCCCATCCCTAAAAATTTGCATTATAGCTTTACAGTAAAGTCATTCGACTGGATTTCTAAATAAGAGCTACTTTCGCTCTTGTGGCAAAGACTTTGAGGGCGTCCCGCTGAAACGAGCGGATGGAACGGGCTCCCAAAAGCGGCTGGGGGGCCGTTCGGCAGCACCTGTAGTACTCCTGGGCTCCGTCGGCGTCGCAGAAGTGACAGAAGTAGTGGTCCCGACGCAGGTGCTTGAGCAGCTCGTCGTTGTCGAGGTAACGGTCGTCACGAAACTCGCAGAGCGGGTGTCCGCGTGGCTGGTGTCGTCAGGGTCGCCCTGCGTGCGGTGGCGGGCCAGCTCCTTGCGGCCGGTACCACTTGCGCTCGTGGGAGAATATCTGGGAACGGGAAAGACCGCGGGGGGGGGTGGGGGGGGGAATTGGAGAGGCACGGTCAGAGACGCTTCGAAGTTCGCATCACAGAAGAGATTTTCATTTTCAAATTGGGTGTCCTGCCTCGAATAAAGCTTTTATAATACTACAAATAATATTGAAAGTATCAAAGTAAGCGTACATAACAACGTGAGGTTTTGACAACGTTTTATTTTGTGGCTTTAATATTTAAACAGTAAAAAGTACAAAGAAGCGTTTGACATCCTCCTTTCACGCTTTATCTAAACAAGCTAGTTAATAATCCCTCGCCTTAAAAGACTTGATAGCCAGCGGCGCACCTTGAGGAACTTGGAGCAGAGCTTGCAGCAGAAGAGCTGCGTGCTGTTTCCTCATGTGCTGCTCCAGCTCCTCAAACTTAGAAAAGACCTTGGGCTCCGTGCACTGGGGGCACTCCGGCAGCAGCAGCCTCCTGGGAACACACGCACGCCAAAATAAGTTCCATAGACATACACACAAACAGAGCAAAGAAAAAATAGTTACACATAGAAACACTACACAACATATAGAAAACAAAGCGTTCACAACCAATACACGGTGCAGCGTCTAGCAAAGATGGTCTCTGAGACCAGAGGGGAAAAGGTAGGAAGAGTTACACGGTGCAGCATCTAGCAAAGGCGGTCTCTGAGACCCAGAGGGGAAAAGGTAGGAAGAGTTACACGGCAGTAGGCATCTAGCATGGACGGTCTCTGAGACCAGAGAGGGTAAAAAGGCAGGAAGAGTTACACGGTGCAGCATCTAGCATGGACGGTCTCTGAGACCAGAGGGGAAAAAGGCAGGGAAGAGTTACACGGTGCCGCGTCTAGCAAAGACGGTCTCTCGAGACCAGAGGGAAAAAGGTAGGAAGAGTTACACGGTGCAGCGTCTAGCAAAGGCCCCCCGGTCTCTGAGACCAGAGGGAAAAGGGTAGGAAAGAGTTACACGGTGCAGCGTCTAGCAAAGACGGTCTCTGAGACCAGAGGGAAAAAGGTAGGAAGAGTTACACGGTGCAGCGTCTCAGCAAAGACGGTCTCTGAGACCAAAGGGAAAAAGGTAGGAAAAGTTACACGGCAGCAGCATCTAGCATAGACGGTCTTCTGAGACCAGAGGGAAAAAGGTAGGAAGAGTTACACGGTGCAGCGTCTAGCATGGACGGTCTCTGAGACTGACAGAGGAAAAGAGGAAAAGAGGAAGAGAGGCAGAAGCAGAGCAGTACTGGGAGCTTGACATCATTCACTCTGCCTATTTCTGGTCACTCCCCACTTTCACTTTCACTCTCACTCTCACTCTCACTCTCTCTTTGAATACTGATAAGATGAAGATCCTGTTCACATCTTTGTGTGTGTGTGTGTCCTGGTACATGGTTTGTGTGAATATATGTCCATACATGATATTGTATGACAACAGGTCTAAAGAGAAGGCACCGATCTAATACTTTAAGTGCGTGAACACCGAATTAACTCCATACAGTACAAAAAGGCATAAAAACCATGACATAATTTACCCAGTTGAACGATGCCTTTATTGTCCTATGAGCCATACGTTAAGAAAAATTATAATAAAAAGTAGTAAATAATACGGTCATGAAAAAAACTGTAAAATAATTTGTCAGGGAGAAAAGAAATCTACCAGCATAAGATCTACCGTGTCTGCTATACAGGTCCACCACTAATTCTTGACCAGAAAATATAGTTTAATGGTCAATATCTATGAAGGATCATGTACCGATTAAGAACAACCTATTAGTCCAAGTGTTTCCATGCTCTGAGAAGACCAACTGGATCAGAACGTTCCCGCCGAAGTTTACTTAGACTTACCTGAACTGCGCATAGATCGTTCCATCGCTGAAGTAGATATCGTATTTCTTCTCGCACTGAAACTGCTGGTAGGGGGAGGGTGGAGAAGGCTTCCATTGTTCAAGCAAAGATAACCTTGGAAGAAGACAACACAGCCACATAATTAGATAAACACTCTGGTCTGCCA